>JARHVA010000262.1:4160000-4760000 GCA_037957365.1 Torreya grandis | reverse complement strand
TATCCATGCCAGACCACCTTAGCACCTAAGAGAAAAAAGTAACTAGTTGTATGTGTTTCCCCTTTCCAACTTATTAGAGGAGACCTTTACAAACTTGGGTAGGATGAAGTATCAATAAGGTGTGTAATGTAACATGAGCATGTGAAAGTCCTTTAGGAGGTCCATGAGGGTGTCATATGAGGGCATTATGTTGGTGATGCAACAATATGAAAAATTTCTACGAGTTGGGTTATGGTGGCCCACCTTATTTAAATATGACAAAGATTTTTGACGTCAAAGTGATATCTGTCAGCATGTAGGTAAACTAAATTGAAGGGATGCTATGCCTCTTCATCAAATACTTTCTCATGAACCATTTGATAAATGGGTTATTAATTTTGTTGGGTCTATTTATCTAGTTACGAGATAGACTGACATGCACTACATCATTATTACCACAGACTATCTCACACCCTGGGCTTAAGTAGCACCCAAACATAATTATATTGTTATAGCTACCACTATATTTCTATGGGAAAATATCATACCTTTATGGGAAAATATCATCGTAAGGTATGGATGCCCTTTAAGTCTAACAAGTGGTTATGACACTCACTTTATGAATGAAATAATGTGCATCCTCTTGGCTAAGTTCATGATATCGCACCATAAGACCATACCATGCCACCCTCAAGCTAATGGCACAACTGAAGTCTTCAATAAGATCCTAGGTAATACATTGACCATGATTTGTAATATCGATCGTAATGATTGAGATGATCAAGTTTCCATAGTCTTATGGGTGTATTGGACCACAAGAGGTATGGATGACCTTTAAGTCTAACAAGTGGTTATGACACTCACTTTATGAATGAAATAATGTGCATCCTCTTGGCTAAGTTCATGATTGCGCACCATAAGACCATACCATACCACCCTCAAGCTAATGGCACAACTGAAGTCTTCAATAAGATCCTAGGTAATACATTGACCATGATTTGTAATATCGATCGTAATGATTGAGATGATCAAGTTTCCATAGTCTTATGGGTGTATTGGACCACATACAAAAGGTTTAACAAGAGTACTCCTTTTAATCTTCTCTTTGGCGCTAAAGCAATTTTATCGATGGAGTTCATTATGCCCTCTTTTTGAATTATGTGCATTGGTAGATTAGATGATGAGGAGTCCATAAAAGTTCACTTGGACATTATATTGCACTTGAATGACAAAAAACTTTCTTGCATACTGGAGCCAAGGAGTTGAGAAGCAAAAACAAGAAGCTTGACATGATTGACATATCAAAACCAAAGTTTTTCATCCTAATATGCATGTCTTGGTCTATGATTCAAAGTTTGTACACCATTTAGGTAAAATATAGATCCAATGGGATGGTCCATTTATTATTCATGTTATCCATTCGATAGGCATCGACAAATTGAAAAGATTAGATGGCCAATTTCTACCAAGCCATTTCCTTGATAGTCGACTTCAGCTCTACCATTCATGTAATTCTTCAATTCAATTAATAAGGTGTATGCCACTATCTTGGTCTAGGACTTTCGTTTTCAAATAAACATGGTATTGGTTGCACACCTTTTATAATTTATTTTTGACACTTTTTTATACTCTTTTGGTATTTAACACTGTTTTTATTTATTTTTTGACATGAATTTCACTAAGTTATGATGTGGAGGACCACACACAAATTTTTATGTGGGGTAAGTTTTAAAGGTCAATAAGATACTTAAGATAAAAGCATGCAAGAGGAGGCACGTAAATAAATCACGTAAGAGGAGACATATAAAGGAGTACTCAAGAGGAGGTGCATGAAGGAGGCACATGAAAGAAGTGCAAAAAAGTGGTTGCATAACCTAGGAATGCGAAATGAGACGACAAAGGAAATACACTTATAAAAATGGGTTAAAATAAAAAAAAGGTAGTTTCCCACAAATAAAATGGGAAATTTGAATTATTACAATTGGCATGCACTACAAGAACAGTATAACAATTCATAAAGGATGGGACATGCATTTATTAATGACAGAGTGGTATAAAATGCAAATGTGCCAAATGGACATGAAGGCATGCCATTTAAAGCATTAAATGTTTGAATCGATGGACAATAGAGTGGAGAAGAGTTAATGTAAAAATTTGGGAATAACTTATAAAATACCACAAGGTTTCTCATTTTCATTTTTTACTATTGAAAATTTGAAAATTATAGATCTCAAACAAGGAAAAATAAGCATAGAAGAAGACATCTACATAGTGCTCTCATTTATAAAAGTGAAGTAGAGATTGAGATGACATGCATTCAAGAAATGAGGAGTAAAAATGCGTTCACATGAGCAGGAAACAGAGAAGTTATAGGCATTAAGTCCACCATTATAGGAGGTTGAAGTAGGAAGCTGAAGTATTTGGGGTTTATAAAAAGGATTCAAAACATAATCATTTGGAAGGATTGATCGACCGTGCGTTAACCTTTGGGGACCTTGATTGGTGATGTGGCCAAAGTAGAAAGGTAAGAAAATAGATCCACTTCCAGTTATTCCCAAAGTAGAGAAACATGAGGGCACAAAAGAAGGAAGTCTTGTTTATATCCAAGAAGAAGGATCTAATGAACACAATGTGTGAGGCAAGGACCCCACAAAGTTGGTAGAAGAGACATTTAGTGGAGAGGCACTAGAAATGACACACACAGGAAAGAATGTTGCTATAACACCACTGCCATCTCCTATTTTTATTGAGGAAATGCAATAACTCTAAATAGTTTTACACGTGGATGATTGGGAAACTAAAGTTTCCACCTATTAGTTCCTCGATTACAACCATCAACATACTATAAAAAAAGTTGACTTGTAATGGGACTATCAGGTGGAGCGCTAGAACACTAAAAATGAGATCACCTATGTTCTCATAATTTATAACTTACTAGAGGATGTGGGGGTGTTCCAACTCTTTCAACTACCATATTTTGGGAAATTACTGGAGGCAGTTTGCTTTTTATTTTTTTACATTCATGAAGACTACCTCTACTTTGTTGGGCACAAAATAAGGATTACCCCTAAATGGATTAGTAAAGTAACTAGGTTACTTTATTCTAAAGTTGATGTCATTATAGATATTGAGGATCTGGAAGTAATTAATAAAATAATGAAGACACTACAATATAAAAAAGAAGGCCATGCCATGTATATGTTAGAGGTACAAACCACTAGGGGGGGTGAATCAATGGTGTCAAACAATCCAATTCAATTTTCAAACCCTTCAAATACTTAAGCATTCAATACAACCATTCATGAAGCATTCAAGATGTTTATAACAATGAACAAATATATAATGTAAGATTACACACACAACATAAGATTTATGTGGGAAACCCTCTTGGGGAATAAAACCCACTCTCAAGCCTGCAAACACATTTACTACTTGTCCTATAAGATGATCACAAACATGAGACTGGTGAAGTCTTTCTAACCAAAATTTAATGAAACACATGTTTCATAAGGAGCACTAACCCCTAGGATGATCAAGTCCTTCTGACCACCTGTTGGTCAAGTACTTCTGACCAGCTTTAGTGAAACACCTATTTCATAAGGAACACCTACCCCTAAGATGATCAAGTCCTTCTGGGCACTTTTTGGTCAAGTCCTTCTAACCTAGATGTTGAACACCCTCCCAACACTTAAGAAATGAACATCTCTTGATTACTGATTTCTTGCTAATCTAATGGAGATACAATGTATATCATCTCTCTTCAACTCTACACACTACATAGTCAACACTCTGATTTGCCTCTCAAATCAACCACCAAGCTCACACAGACATCATCTATCCTTTGCTAATCTAATGGAGATACAATGTATATCATCTCTCTTCAACTCTACACACTACATAGTCAACACTCTGATCTGCCTCTCAAATCAACCACCAAGCTCACACAAACATCATCTATCCTTCACTAATCCTCAATCTTCAAACCTGCAAGAGCACTGTCTTTGAAATTAGGAATATAACCTACAATTCATACACACAGTCATCAACCTTCTCTTCTCTACAATCCATCTACTGGGTGCACACCCTTTTTCTTTCCTTCGCTCTTCAACTCTCACATTCACCACTTCTCACCAGTCTAGAAATCACCACATTTGATTTCACCTTTTATAGAGCCTTCATGATTATTATCTTCTAGGTCAGTAATAATACTTGTCTTATCCCTTAAGACATCTAACATATCTAAATTACATCTTCTCAGGTCGGCCATAGCATCCATGGGTCACAATTAAGCAACTATGCCTTTTAATTAGGCCTTATTAACCCTTATAAGTCTCATGGAGACCCATCCATCTATTTGACACTTTTCTAAGAAAATTAAGAACAAAATAACACTTTAAGAATACATATATCATGACACATGATCTATAGGTCCTTCTTAAGTGACAACATCCATCACAATACCCTTCTACTACAACACAATTAGCACAAACATCATTTTGTACATACGATCACCAAGAACGAACACACAATCAACTTCTAAGCCTTTTATCATAAAAAATATGGATTGGTCAAACCTTTAAAATTCATATATATGATTCTCATAGAGTATACAACACTCTCTAATAGCTCAATCCCCTTGAAACATCCAAATACCATCAAAACAGCTCAAATATCCTTCTCGGGTCACTTATAGACCATGAACACATACATAGTCAATTTTGGAGCTCCATATATTTGACTGTACAAACAATTATACCTTATAAATAGGTTATATATGTGTTCCATGAAGTCCTCTACAACTTTTCCTTTTACACCATGATCAATTTCTGCATATATTAAAAGTTATAGCATAAAAACTATAGACTGGTCTTCCCTCACAAATTCGAATATTTGAATCCCAACGGTCACTAAACAACTATTAAACTTTGAACACTTTGTAAGCATATCTTTCCCTATCATATCTTTAATTAATATGCATCATCGATATCCCTTGAAAGTAGCTTAGTCTTTACCTTTGCTTACTGTTAAACATCAAGCACTTCATCATCTCGTTGCTTCTTGATAATTTGGAATAAACGCGCTCCATCGATCTCCTCTGAGTAGCTTTGTATTTATCAAGCAATGCTCATTATTACATCTAGATTATATCTCCTATGATTGTGCCACTTGGCATCTCTATGTGCCTTCTGCACACATTGACTCTTTGACTCGACCCACATCATTGATTTTCTAACTGTACAATCAACTGCGAACCATTGATCTTTTGTCCAAGCTCTATGAATGTAGCACTTGTCACTAGAAGGTTCCTTCTTTGAAATATTGACTTTTACGTGCACTATTGAGTCAATATCTATTATTTAATGTGCACCATTAGATATAATGACTAGATGACCTCTGACTTTAATGTAGTTTAACTTGATGGTCTCTACCCCATCACAATCTGCAAGTACAACTTTGAAGATTTATATTTTGATCTAGAAAACACTTCAGGACTTCAAATTTTTAGGGGACATTTTTGGTACTATAGACAATATCTCCATGAAATACTTTGATCTTGGTTGGCTTTAAAATTACCAAAAATAAATTCTCAAACTTGTTATTTATCCATATTTGCATGATGTGCAGTGATAGTCTGGCTAAGTATGGGAACATAGTAAATTCTATCTGAGAAGCTAACTTTGCCCCTTAATAAATTTTGATGCACTCAATCACATATCCTTAAATTTGGACCATAGAAACTTGTGACTAATTTCATCACACCCATATGATCAACTCCCCCTGACTCATCCATACGTGGTAATGGTAATGTCAACAAACTACCTACTCATATTTTTCTATCACATAACCAACTATGCCAAGATGAACATAATGAAGAACCAGATGAATACCATTCACTTACATAAGCTCTTCAATCATCCTTTACCTCTGATAGGACCCATAACACTGCTCAATACTTTAGACCCATCCTTAATCATGCTAAAGTTGAAGATTAACCCAACCTACTTCAAGCATACTAGGACAAACACACTGCACACATTGTCATTAATACTTAGACTATCAAGACACTTCATCCACTCACCTGGACACCTATATGACGTCACTAAAAATTATCCAAAAATATCCCCCTTTGTCATTGAAGTCAACACCCATCATACAACTCACCTTCCTTATCTCTGTTTAAGCACTCTCATAATAAGAACCTTTTCCCCCTTTGACACAATGATAAAGTGGGCACAAACTGATTTTAATGACCTAAAAGACAACCAAAAGGAGAGGACCACCTTATAAATATGATACAAACTCCCCCTAACCTTGAGCCTACCTCTTCTTTGCCTTGACAACTTCCTCTTGCTACATGCCAATACTCTCTTCAACCAAACACTGTAACTAATGAAGAAATAACACACAAGAGCACTAAAGTTTAATGAAACTCACTAAGAAACATCTGAGAGGGACTCCCACTAAGATATTTGATCCATTTTACCTCTCGATCATCTTTAAATCTCTACACATCATGAAGAACCACCACATAAGCTTACTAACATTCTCTCTCAAGCCAATTCAAGGACCACCAACAAAACTTCATGCCACTCACCAAATAGGAAACATGCTCTACACAACCTGATAACTCACCTTAAAACACTCATACCTTGATATTTTGGATAAACTAAGTAGAAACATCAAATATTCACACTAGGCTTGTCCAGACTCCTTGTAGCCCTACCTAGAACTTGCAGAGCCCACAACGTTCAGTAAACATACTTTCAAGAGTAGAAAATTCATATCTATATTAATCTCTTATGCCCCCTTAAGAACACCAAATTGAATCACCTAGTTCCTCCTCTGAAACATAGTTCCTTCACAAATCTACTAGCCAATTAGGCCTCCATCTTCATAAAATCATGAATAATTTGAAAAATACAAACCTTCAGATCTCTGTGAAACTTGATTTGATAACCCATTTGGCCATTCAACATATTAAGAATCCTCATACCTCAATTGACAAGGAAAACCAATTTTATAGCATAGCCCAAAACTCTAGAATCTTAAAATAAACAGGGTCAACAAACCTCCTTCTAATCAAAATCTGCCTTTGAAATTTTTTGCATATTTGGAGGCAACCATCACACACTTCTAGACCAAGATTTGAGCCTCCATACTTTAAGGAACCCATACATCCTATAACCCATTTTAGGCCTACTTGCCTTTAAGCCAAAACTGATAAAATTAAGAGCACTCAAAAATATCCAATTTGACTTCAACATACCTTCAGACCACAAAACCACCTAGAGCATATGCTATAATAAGGTCAACAAACCTTTCTATTCAAACTCTCAAATTCTCCTTTGCCACTATAAAACCTTCAATCTGACGCTACAAATTGCTCCAACTTTAGGACCAAAGTCCCTGAATACACTTTAAGCACACATACTTGATTCTCCAAGAAAGACATCTCCTAAGAAGCATAAGTAGAGACAACCTACTTCACATGGTTCCTTAGAACAATGTAAAACCAAGAGTTGCCCACAACTCCTTAGATTCCTTCTCCTCCTTGTTTATCTAGTACTGGTAGTTCTTCTTTTTCTTCTTTTCAGGCTTAAGAGAAACAACTTGCTCATCCACTCAACATTCTCCTTCTCTTTTAAGACTATATTGACAACACATGGGGATAACATAGATTCATGACATACCTTTTTGGTTAAAGAATCTTTCTTGTAGTTTGAAACCTCATCACTAGGTACTGATAATTAATTTTCTTTGCATGTAACTTGCTCAATAACAACAAGATGTTCACTTGAATCCACACACACCTCAGAACTAGCCTCAACCAACACCTTGGTCTTCTCCTTGAGCTTGGTCTCTTCATTCACAACATGAGCAGACAATGAGAGCTCTTGACACTCTTAAAATTCTATAACATTCTCCACCATAGCAAATAGATTACTTGGACCTATAGACTTATCATGACTCACGCTTACCACATTTGGTTTCCATGAGTTGACTTGCCTTCTTTCTTGCACTCTAGGAGCCTGATTAAACCTATTATGTCTTATAGGCCTTTGCTTATATAATCTAGCAGTGTGACCTCTCTATTGATAGTTGAAGCACACTATACCTTTTGTAAGAAGCTTATCTTTCATTTCCTAATTAGAACAAAATCTTGCAATATGTCCATTCTTTTGACAATTGAAACAAACTTCTCTTTTTATAGAAGACTCACCTTGCCTAACCTTATTTAGACAATGCTTAGCAAAATATCCCTCGTCAAGATAGTTGAAACACTTAACTTTATTCATACCTTTTGACTGATGACCCCCATCATAGTTCAATGTAAACTCATTTCTAACAAGTCTCTTGCATTCTCTAGCTCTATGCCCAAACTGATTACATGTGTAAAGTAACCATTAAAACTTGCATACTTCATGGCATTTGGTTGTCTAATCTGATATTTCTTCACTTTGCCATCATCTTCATTCCTTAACTAATTGTTGACCTTCAAGTTTTGATTTACATTAGTCTTCATCTTGTCTTGAGTTGCATTTTCTAGTTCTTCTTTGTATCCAAGACCAATTGTATCACTTGCATGGTTTTGACCACTTAAAATATTATCTAGATCACTTGAGCTCTTTTCAAATCTCATAAATGACCGTATCTTACTAGATGTCTTCTCTAACTCAGCTTTTAATAACTCATTTTCAATTACATACCTTGAACATTCATCTTGTTTACTTTTTAGGCTTGTAGATAGGATTTCCAATTGACAACTAAGATGCTTGACAATATATTCATGCTCCTTGGTGTCTTCATTTATTCTTGCTTCATACACACTTAATTGCTCCTCATCATCTTTGATTTGAGACTTTATCTTCTTATTAATCTTCTTCTCAATCTTTAGTTCTTCAAGAGCATTCATCAATTTAGTCTCACAGTCCACCTCATCTTTATCATCATCTAAATCACTCTAAGTAGACTCCTTTTGATATGAGAAAATTACTTCCTCAGCCATGAAGAGGTATTCATCTTCAATAGGACCATCATCTTCATGATCATACTTTGAGTCACTATCTTCACTCTCATCGTATGAGCTGCAATCTTCTTTGGTGTAGAGACTCTTCTTGTCCTTGAAGTACTTCTTCTTGTTATCAAACCTTCTGAATCCCTTCTTGATTTTATCAAACTTTAATGATCTCTTGCCATCATCATGACCTTGACTATGCTCTTCATCATCATTCTTCTTATGCTTATGAGGGCACTTGTTATCAAAATGTCCCACTTCTCCACAATTGGAGCATTTGAAGGGTAGTTTACCCTTATACTTGCCTAACCCTATTTTCAATTTCCTTGTAAATAAAGCAATTAGTTCATCTTCATCAATATCAGATTTGTCATCCTCCTTGAGTTTCTTACCTTGTAATTTCTTCTTTGGATTCATTTTTGTCTTGAATGTTGCTTCCTTCTTTGGTGGTATATCATCATTTACTCTCATCTCATAGGCAGTAAGGATGTCATGCAATTCATCCATCTTCAACTAAGTAAGATCATGACTTTATTCTACAACAAATACTTTAGAATCAAACTTGAGAGAGAGGGAGACCTTGATACCTTTTTAACTATAGTAGGTTCTTCAAGCTTCTCTCCAATACCTCTGATGATGTTCATAATATCATCAAATCTCTACAAAAAAGATGCCACAAAATCTTCTTCATTCATCTTAAGACTCTCAAGTTGTCTTCAGTGAGTCTATAACTTTTCCAACTTAACCTTTAAATCTCCTTCATAAATAGTCTTCAATTTATCCCATATTTCCTCGGCAGATATGCAATGGATTATCTTGGTGTATTTAGTCTCTTAAAGACCACAAGTGATAGCATTCATTTCCTTATAATTGATCTCAAACAACTTCTTATTTGCAGCACTGGATGGAGGAATAACAAGTGTAGAATAACCATCCACAACAGATTTCCAAGTGTCAAACCCTAAGGACATGATTTAGGTTCTCATCCTTGTACTCCAAAAAGCATAATTAGATCCATTGAACATTGGTGCTTGCTTAGTGGAAAAACCTCCTTGAATTTGATGGCTACCCATATTGTACCTTGGATCTCCTTTAAGTTGTTAAGCCTTACCAAAGGACTTGCTCTGATACCCATTTTTAGAGGTACAAACCACTGAGAGGGGGGGGGGGTGAATCAATGGTGGCAAACAATCCAATTCAATTTCCAAACCCTTCAAACACTTAAGCATTCAATATAACCATTCATGAAGCATTCAAGATGTTTATAGTAATGAAAAAACACATAATGCAAGATTACACACACAACACAAGATTTATGTGGGAAATCCTTTTGGGGAATAAAACCTACTCTCAAACCTACAAACACATGGACTACTTGTCCTATAAGATGATCACAAAAATGAGACTGGTCAAGTCCTTCTAACTAGAATTTAGTGAAATACCTATTTCACAAAGAGCACCTACCCCTAGGATGATCAAGTCCTTCTGACCACCTATTGTTTAAGTCCTTCTAATCAGCTTTAGTCAAACACCTATTTCATAAGGAGTACCTACCCCTAAGATGATCAAGTCCTTCAGACCACCTGTTGGTCAAGTCATTTTGACCTAAATATTGAGCACCCTCCAAACACCTATGAAATGAACATCTCTTGATCACTAATTTCTTGCTAATCTGATGGAGATATAATGTATATTATCTCTCTTCAACTTTTCACACTACATATTCCACACTTTGATCTGTTGCTCAAATCAACCACCAAGCTCACACAAACATCATCTATCCTTTACTCATCCTCAATTTTCAAAACTACAAGAACACTGTCTTTTACATCAAGAATATAACCTACAAGTCATACACACAATCATCAACCTACTCTGATCTACAATTCATCTATTGGTCACACACCCTTTTTCTTTCCTTTGCTCTTCAACTCTCACATTCGCCACTTCTCACTAGTCTATAAATCACCATATTTGATTTCACCTTTTATAGAGCCTTCATAGTTATTATCTTCTAGGTTAACCATAATACTTTTCATATCCCTTAATACATCTAACATAGATTAATTACATCTTCACAGGTCGGTCATAACATCCATAGGTCATGATTAGGTAGCTATGCCTTTTAATTAGGATTCATTAGCCTTTATAGGTCTCATGGAGACCCATCCAACTCTTTGACACTTTTATGAGAAAATGAAGAGAAAAATAACACTTTAAAAATACATAGATCATGCCACATGATCTATAGGTCCTTTTTAAGTGACAACATCCATCACAATACCCTTATGCTAGAACACAATTAGAACAAACATCATTCTATACATATGACCACCAAGAATGAACACACAATCGAATTATAAGCCTTTTATCATATAGGATATGGATTGGTCAAACCTTCAAAATTCATACAGATGATCTTCATGGAGTCTACAACACTCTCCAATAGCTTAGTCCCCTTGAAACATCCAAATACCATCAGAATAGCTCAAATATCCTTCTTGGGTCACTTACAAACCATGAACACATACACAATCAACTTTGGAGCTCCATATATTTGATTGTACAAACAATTATACCTTATAACTAGGTTCTTTGGATGATACATGAAGTCCTCTACAATATTTCCATTTACACCATGATCAAATTCTGCATATATGAAAAGTTATATCACAAAAACTATAGACTGGTCTTCCCTTGCAAATTCGAATATTTGAATTCCAATGGTCACTAAGCAATTGTTAAACTTAGAATACTTTGTCAAAATATTGTGCCCTCTCATAGATTGAAAAAATATGCATCATCAATCTCCCTTGAAATTAACTCAGTCTTTACCTTTGCTTACTGGTAAACAATGAGCACTTGTCATCATCTCACTGATTCCTAAGAATTTGGAACAAACGTGCTCCATCGATCTCCTCTAAGTAACTCAATCTTTATCAAGCAACACTCATTGTTATATCTAGATCAGATCTCCCATGATTATGCCACTTGAAAACTTTGTTTGCCTTCTACACACATTAACTCTTTGACTCGACTTGCACCATTGATCTTCTAATTGCATGATCAACCATGAACCATTGATTTTATGTCCAAGCTCTATGAATGTGACACTTATCACTAGCACATTCCTTCTTTGACATATTGACTTTTCATGCACCATTAGATCAAGATCTATGATTTAGCATGTACCATTAGATCTACTGACTACATGACCTCAGAATTCAATGTAGTTTAACTTGACGGTCTCTGGCCCATCACAGTATGCAAGTGTAACTTTGAAGATTTATATCTCGAGCTAGAAAACACTTCAAGACTCCAAATTTGCAAGGGACCTTCTTGGAACTATAGATAATATATACATGAACTACTTTAACCTTAGTTAAATTTCTAAGTATTAGAAATAAATGCTCAAACTTGTTGGTTCATCCATATCTGCATGACGTGCAATGATGGTCTGGCTAAGTATGATAACATAGTAAATTATATCTGAGAAGCCAACTTTGCCCCATAATAACTTTTGATTTGCTTAATTGCATGTCCCAAAATTTAGACCATAGTAACTTGTGACTAATGTGATCACAACCATATGACCAACTCCCTATGACTAATCCATACATGTTAATGGTGATGACAACAAACTGCCTACTAAGATTTTTTTGTCACAACCAACTATGTCAAGATGAACATAAAGAAGAACCGAATGAATACCATGCACTTTCACAAGCTCTCTAATCATCCTTTACCTCTAATAGGACCCATCACACATGCTTAATACTTTAGACCCATCCCTAATCATGCCAAAATTGAAGATCAACCAAGCCTACTTCAAGCATACTAGGACAAGCACACTGCACACTTTGTCATTGACTATAGACTATTGAGACACTTCATCCACTCACCTAGACACCTCCATGACATCACTAAAAAATCTCCAATAGTATATCATGAGTATTTATGAACTCATAATTAAATTAGCTATGCTTTTGGCCATGACCAAGCTAGGTGGCATAGAAAGGTGGAAGGTGATGGATATGTCCCACCTCTATGTCACTAACTAAATGGCCAAGGGTACAAAGTAAAATTACTCATAATTTGCTAAAAAAATTGAACAAGATGTGGAGTAGGCACATAGTTTTTCCATCTACAATTTTCCTTGGGGCATAATTTTGTTGTTACTAGTTTTTTAATGAGCTTGGCATCCCAGAGTGTTCTGGTAAGGAATTGAAGTGGGTTTACCCACCAAAGCATAAGTCCCCTGCTGATAGGTTCAAATAATTCACATGCCCAGGCACCATCACATCTTCCTAAAAAATAAAGATGAACCTATGGCACATACCAAAAGAATTGCTTGCATAGATAGGAACCTATGCTGAGTTTGTTGTAAAGTAACACTATTCTCTAACCTGATTCTTGATGGAAAATATTAACAACTTGTTTGACTAGCTGAAATTGCCCTATTCATTCATTTTTAGATATCTTATGGACTCTATGAATTGCATTGAGGATGTGCACCTTGTAACTATTGACGTGGACAAGATTGATGTTGAGATTCACACTCTTCATAATCTTTACATCTATCTAAGGAAGCAAGCATATGTAGAGCGACATGAGACTGATATCAACCCTTATAATATAGTCATGCAAGGAAAGATATGGGTGATATTATATATACTCAGGCCATGAAAGAGAACATCTAAAGTATGGGAGGCATAAGAAGAGTTGTTCCCCCCTCAATGGTGAACATGCACAGGAGAAAGGGCACAAATGAAGGAGAAAAGACCAAGACCTAAAGCCACTAGCTCAATCAGGGTGCATGAAGAAAAATCTAGGGCTAAACCTAAATGACAAAGGTAGGCTTCATCACCAACAAGAGCCCAATGGTTTCCTACCAACCATAAATATGTCATTTTTGATTCACAACTAGTTGTCCAACTAGAGCCCTAGCCTGAAACACTATGAGTGGTAATTCTTGAAATTGGTGAAGCATCTCTAAAAGTACAACCTATAAAATAAACCACTCCTGATCCAAGTGAAGAATAGCCTACTATCAAGTAGAAAATGGACATTAAAAGTCCAAAACTTGAAGAAGCAGAAAAAGGGAAAGCCCCAACAAAGAGGACTTTGACATTGGTACTAGCAAATAATAGGAAAAGAGTTTTGACTCAAAGTTATTGTTCTAGAGCATGACCCTCAAAATGGAAAGGAACCTATGTAGAAGGAAACCTAGTAGTAGTAGATATATTAGGACCTTTCCGTCCATGCCCTGTGTTAATAGGATACACCAAATAAGTAATTGTATTTGTGGGATTATTTCCCCAAATATGAGTCCATTAAATAAACTTGATGCGAGATGTCTTTTCTGATGGAAGTATATCACAATGAATGCCATTTTGATCTTTCAAAGGCCAACACTGATATAAGCCTAAAGGTGGCAGATGTTCTAGACATGCTTTGGGTAAATCCCCTGAATTATTTTCTGATGCAAATAGGTGCAACCCTTATAAATTTTTCCCTAGAGGTTTCTAGCAAAACATTTTCAACAACCATGATGTGGGCCAACTTCACTACAAACATCAGGTGGTTAACTGACTATACAAGGAAGATCATCAAATGAGACATAAGCTCGAAGAAGAAATTGAAGAAATCAAGCATCGACTGGATGTAGTTGAAGCATCTTGACTTAAGACTTTGGGCCTTTGCCAAATAATTTTGAGAAGTGAACCATCACTCACAGATGGTATTCTTGTTACTGAGGAGGCCATTAATAGATTAGAGATACTTGTGGACCTCTTGTTAATGAAATTTAAAAACATGGTGGATCCTCAATAGGAGAAGTTATGGGCTACCAATCACTTCACAGAGGCTATGGATGTCTATTGTGCTTTTTTGAATAAACTAATTGCCACTATTCCCATCATTGATGGGTTTTTTGTCAAATTTGTATGTCCAAGTAAAAATTTGGAAACATGAATGTTACCTAATGAACAACAATGCCAGTAATTGATTGAGAATGCACTCAATATCAAGGATAGGGCTCAACACATGAAAGTGTTCTAGGACATTGAAGAACTAGACAAATAAATAAGTGCCCATTGATAATAGCTAAATACTAGTTTCTTAACACGTTGAGGACATATTTTGGTAGAGGATAGGCACTCGAGGACACTCAAAAATATGCAACCACTTAGCTTTATATTTTGACAACTCAATCAAATAATTTTTTAGAGCAGCCTAAGGAGATGAAAATATTGAGAGGCGAAGTGGAAGTTATTACTTCCAATCTTTAGATGACCCTCAACCAATGGGAGGAGTTCAAGCACCAAGTACAACAAGTAGGTCCTGACTTTTTATTATCCAAGAAATTATAACATAGTCTAGGATGGACTACCAATTTAATCTAGGCTAATGTTGGACTCTAAATTTTATAATAATTTATTCTAATTATTTTGATAGCCATAAACATAAAAGAACAAGGGCACAAGAAGAACATGGAAAACCATGGTGTGGGAGAAAACAACATAGAAGAAAGAAACATGAGAGAGTAACATGAAATACCTTGGTGCGGAAGAGTGAGTTGTGAAAGACAAGGAAACAAATAATAAGGAGCATAAGATGTGGGACTCGAAAATGTGCAAGACTAGGACAAGGGCACAAGAAGTGGAGTCAGTTATAAAGAAATTTGTAAAAGCATCAAAGATTAATTGAAGCACAATTCTGGCACTAGATCATGAAGGAGGAGGAACATGAAAGCATATATCTAGCATAGAGAGAGTATATAGGGGTTATTAGGCCCAAATCAAAAGGAACTTAATTGTAACGGCTTGCCACAACTTCTTTTTTCTAAAATAGTCATTTACTTACAATCTATAAGTATTAATCATGCAACCCAAGAAGGGGTTTGCTTGTGTATAAATACCTCTTATCTTTGATTAGAAAGTGTCTTTTAATGTATATGTGTTGTTACTGTCAAGATAGAGATATGGAGAGATTATGTATTGAATGAAGTACCTTTTTAAACTAATCAAATGAAATCAATGAAACTATTACTTTGTGAATCTTGATTTGTTAAATCTCTTTGGTATTAATTATGATTTTATGATACTAGATAAGTACATGCACTGCGTGAATGTGTCAAATGGCTAACTCTAGAATCTTGTTTTTAGTAACAATGATTAAATTTGTTAACTCAATCACTCAGGTAACATTTGTCTATTCACCATCGCATGGCAAAACCGATGGGAATCTATCTAGGTTATGTCCCTTTGGTGAGTGTGCAAGGTCACTTGTGTGATATATCGATGCACTAACACATTGGCTCTTCCTTCCTCTAGATGCATGCCTAATACTTAGTCATGAAAAACTAAGGATAAAAAGAAACCCAACACCACCTCAAATAATGAGCTCTAAAACACCCTCACGTTTTCCCATATAACATCCACATCAATATATCCTTTCCACATCAATATCACATTGTGTCATTGTGAAGGGACCATGAAGGACATTGACGATTGTTATTAATTCCATTAAACATTATAAAAAAGAGGATACATCATTACTTGAGATGGTAATGTGACCTACATAAGGAGGACTTCATTACTTGAGATGGCGATGTGGCAAATGTTTTTTTGTGGTATTGCTATTGCATTTTTTTTGGTATTTAATTCAAGACTCAATTTTTTAGGTTTTGGGCTTCATAGACTTTATTAAAATCGGTCAAATTTGGAGGAATCAAATTCCATTTCTCTTGTGTTGCTCAAATGGTCCTTTTGCTCGATTATCATCCTCAAAAAGTATGGGAAAAATGGGTTTGACATGAAAAAAGTTGTTTTTAAAAATAACTTGATGTTTTTATGGGTTTCACAAGGAATATTTTTTTGTTAAGTGAGGTTTTGTTTTGATTGGTTAATTTGATGTTTAACATTTTCATCCCTTGTACCCTGTTGTTCGGCATATGTTTATTTATTTTTTAGCTAGAGTAAATACTACACAAAATGCAATAGCAATGCCATGAAAACCATAGGAAAACAAAAATTTTGAACAAATCTTAAGCCTTTTTTCACATCAAAAAAATTATATAATGGATTCAAAATTTTATAGAAAAGAGGCGTTATGGTTCCCCTCTCACACCCATCCATCCCATGAATTGACCCCATAACCTCCCCACTCACATGTCTAAATTTTTTTTATTTGATGAGATAAATGCTTTTGAAACCAGAGCTATGAACCAAACAAGTGAGGGTTTTGATAACTGGACCCATAGCTAGGGGGAGGGTTTTACACGGTAGACCCATAACCAAACATTACAAAGCACAACAAAAGGGACTTAAGGATTCCCCACGAAACCAAGTGCAAAAAAGAGGGTTTTGAGGATCTCACAACCTTTACCAATTCCAACTAAAGGGTTTTAAGGCTCCCACCATCATATCAAGAACAACAAGATGGTTTGAAGGATCCCACAACCTTGGTAAATTAGACAAGGGGTTTTAAGGCTCCTGCAACCATAACATAAGGGTTTTAAAGGTTCTTACAACCTCAGCTCAATCAAATATGTTTTAAATTAATAAGATTCAAAGGGCTGACACCTTTCGACAAGACTTCCTAAGACTTACTCTACAGAATAAGAATCCCCTAGGAGCAGAAGGTCTTCTACCACTTGGGTCTTCCGCACAAACTTTACGTAGTTGTGACATGGTATGTGGGATTTTCTTCCCACTGAAACCAATAAGGTGGATTCCTCTATCATCTACTTTGATAAGATAATATTTGGTTGGGATTCCTATAACCACCCCAAACCAAAACAATTAAAACTGAATAGGGATCTCCATAGTTTTGATCTTTCACATCTTTTTTGCCCTTCTTCCGCATTCCCTACATGCATTATGAGTGCAAACATGTCTAAATGAAACAAAAACCCCTAAGGAGGCTTCATCCATGTCAGATTTGATTCCATAAAATCTTATGATGAATACCAAGAATTGTGGAACTTGTATCCAAGTATGAGAAATATCCTTGAGATCTTGGGCAAACCCTGTAACCCATAAGAGGCAAAGGTAGAATCCTCTATCATACACTCTGGTAAGGCAAGTTTTGATTTGGTTTCTTTTATCCAACATGATCAAAGCTTATTGGAACTAAAACCAATCCACCTCTATCATTCACTCTAAGAGAACAACAAGATATTGGGCAAACCCAGTAACCTAGAAGAGGTAAGGGTAGATCGTCTATCATCCGCTCTGGTAAGACAAGTTTTGATCACATGCTTGTAACTTATTATTTACTAAGTTTTCATATTATTATGGGTTTTATATAAGGAGATTCTTATTTGCTATTTTTTCATTTTGTTTTGGGATTTATTTCTTACAATCTAGTATTGGCATTTTTTTGTGGGTGACATGCCTATTGACGCTATGGATTGCACCCTTGATAGAAGGCTAAGATTCTCTCTTCCACGCGGCAAAATGGAGACTCCCCTCTTGTTTTGGGTCTATAAAAACTGAGGGGAGAATCTCTAGAAAAGGGATAGCTCCCTTTGACGCATCTCTGAAGTCTTTTACTACTATTGCTAACAATGGGGGGAGGTGAAAAGGGAGAAGGATATAACCGAAATAAAACCTATATAAATGGTGATGTACCAAAAAATGATTGATCTACTTAGCTTTGACATACACTTTTCATCAAGAACAAGCTAATATACACTTTATTTGAAATGAGAAAATCTTTTGTATTAGTGTCTAATAAGGGGTCCTCTAGAGATATAGGGAGGAAGAACTACTAGAGGTGTTCTAAGTCACACTATGGCAGCCTATTCACATGCGCCTATACTCTACTGTGGGCACTTCTTGCTAACCTACAAAAGAAGATACTCACAATACACTAGACATGCTAGAATCATTCTGTGAAAGCATGAAATAAAATGACTTAACATAAGATAAAACCATAGACATATGCAAAAGTGCAAACTCAAATGGAGTTAAAAATGATGTCTTGATTCAAGGTAAAATCTTGCAGGGCTTCACATTACAAGCTAAGAGATATCTTCCTCTCTTAAGAGGTTATAATATATAACATAAGAGAAATACTTTTGGCACCTTCTAGAACAAGTAGCCCATGCTGCATTGAATGCCTTAGAAAGAGGAAACTTGTTCATGTTGGTGTCATCCTTCTAGAAATGGCCTGAAAGAACCATGTTGTAGATGTTGCAAGTCTTGACTTTACAACTTAAATTTACTTAAATGTTCTTGCAAAAGCATGGGTCACTTTATCTCATCCATAGCAATAACTTCCTATGCCAATGCTTTCTGTGTGCCACCTGGGCTATTCTATTCTTTTTTGTGCTTGACTTATGTGTGCATGGTCACACTTTCACTTTTTTGTGTCTCCTTCCTGGCAACTCAGCTCTTGGGCTATCTTTTTGTCTTTTGATGGCTCTTCGAGCTCCTTTCTCAGTGGGTCATTGAGTTTCCCTCGAGTCTTATGCCCCTTTGAATTTTGTTAGGCCTGCGCCATTCGAGCTCTTTCAGGCCACTAGTCATGAAGGCATTAGTCCTTTAACTTGTCCTCAACAGCTAACACATCCCATCAAAATTAACATCTACGAGCCTATCACTATTTGAAAACCAAACGACTATTTCATCACCATAAATTTTATGTCCACAGGCCCATCGCCATTTGAAAGCCAAAGACTAGTTTGTTGCCTTGAATTTGATGTGTGCGTACCCATCACTAGACGTTTGAACTGCCAACGGCTAGTTCACTACACTGAAATTGACATTCTTGGGCCCGTCACCCCTTTGGCAATTTCTTTAGCCTTTTATAATTTGAACCTTCCCGAAGGGAAGGTGTCCCTTCAGAGCTTGGAAAAGGTCCCCTTTTGGGTTGTTGGGAGTCCTTCGCAAGGGCACTTACCCTTCAAGCTCCTTTGAGCTTCCTTGTCTTTTGAATTCCTTAAAACAAAATGTTCGAAGGAATTCCTTCTGACATTTTGTCTAAAGGAAATCCTCCCTTCAAAGTCCCAGGCCTTCTTTCTTTTGATCTTTTTCTTCAGACAAATTCCTTCAGATAAAACCTTTGGGCTTTTGTCCGAAGGGATTTGCCTTTGTCCCTTCCTTGTATTTTCCTTGGGACATTTTGTTCGAAGGACCTTTGCCTTTTGCGATGGATTTCCTTTGGACAAAAGTTTGAAGGAATCCTTTGCCTTGCTCACTTTTTCAAAGGAAACTTTCCTTTGGATTTCCCTCAAGACAAAAGTCTGAAGGAAATCATTTGTCTTTTGCATGGATCTCTTCTGAAGGAAAACTTACCTCTCAGCCTTTTGCCTTGTCATATTTCCGAAGGTGCTCTCTGCCCTTCGCAAGGGCACTTTAGGCCCCAAGTTTCCCTTCAAAGCCTACTGAAAGGTCGAATTTGTCACCTGCCTACCCTCCATAAGGGCATTTGTCCTTCAGAGCCTATCAAAAGACTTGTATCCTTTGAAATTGGCCCGTTCCTTTGCCGAAAGGCTTGTGCAAACCAATTGCCCAAAGTGAAATAAGCCTCCAAATCAACCCAAAACATATACAAAGCTCAAGTCACTTGGATCTTTATAGAAAAGGTCTACTACAAAGGGAAATGGCATAATTTTAGTAGGGGGAATACACCCAAGATTGACGTCTCAGGACAGCAAGGAAAGACGGAGACCATTTTTTGGCCTATAAGACCATAGTGATTCCTAGGGGAGGCATGCCTGTTATGCTTAAAAATACTGGTAGCCTTAAAGTCTATTGGGCACAGAGTCAAGATGCAGCTTGAAAGAGTTAGCAACAATCTTCTAAAGACCTATGAACCAATAAAGATTTACCTCAAGCAATAGGGAAAAAACAACACACAATAAGACTAAAAAACACTACACTTAGGGAAAACAAAAATGACTGAAAGCAAACTAATATGTACAACTAACTAGATACATTTTCCTCCTTCCTGGATCAAAGGGAAAAGTTCTTAAGTCTCCTTCATGGCAAGAAAACTTATGGTGCTAGACAAGTGGCTGAATGAAAAGGAGACTTGGTGACTTGCTCTTCTTGTCTACCAACTTGATTAGCTTGTATCCAAATGAATCAGGGTCAAACATGCTTCCCACATATATGTATTCATCTTGCTCTTAGAAGCTTGCCTCATGCTGGCCCTTCATGCTAGTGTATCTCACCAAGAAGTCAATAGTTGTTGGCTCATCACCATAGGGATCATCTAGCTCATAACCCCCTTGATATGCATCATGGATTGACTTGTTCCCTTCTACCTCATTGAAGAGACTGTCAAACTTATCTTTTGCTTCCTCGTGGTTTTCTTGAAGAAGGGTGACTATTGTGATGTATGAAAGGAGATCACAAACTTCTTGCTCATCCCACAAAACATCACCTTCTTGCTTAAGGCTCTCTTCTTCAGAGCTTTCATCAAGATGGATAGGCCTATCCTTTTCTTGCTCAAAGACCAAAGTCTCTAGTTGTTCAAAGACATCTTCCTGATCCTCCTCCAACTCAGGTTCCATGGCATCATCATTCTCCTCATCATAGTAACAAGGAAGTTCATCAAACAAGGGAAGAGAGAGCTCACCATGCTTACATCCTCATCATCCGTTGTTAACAAATAAAGTTTGTCAACCTCTTCTTCATATTGCTGGAACATCTACATGTATGCATGACCTGTGTCTTCTCCATTGTTGATGTTGCCTTCAAAGGGAATATCCATGATGATTTTATCTTCATTGTCACTCATGATAGCCTCTTGGGTAGCTACAAATTGGATCCTCTCTTCTACACTTGCCTCTTTCAAAACAGGTCACCTCTTGAGGAAGAATAGAATGGAGGGTTTATGGACAAACTCATGTGGAAGGGGAGGCAATCCTTGAGCTATAATCAAATGATTCTCTTCCTTCCATTTGGCTAGTACCTCATCTATATCAGATGTGGCTTGATAGTTGTCTTGAAGGAGTGTAGATGGGGTGTGTTCAGACATGGAATCTACTGTTTGGTCTAAATCATCCATCACACCTTGGTTGAGGAACCTCATTCTAGACTCCAACTCTATAATTTTCCTGTCTATATTCTCTTAAAAGAGCCTTTCTTGGAGATCATGAGGATCACCATGAGCAGGAGCAGCTTCACCATTTCCAAGGCCCTGAGTTGGTTCATGGTATTCCCTCCTCCAACTTGGAATCTTGACATCATGTTGAAAGACTTGAGGAGGTTGAGGAAGACTAAGAAGAGAGTGTTGATGCATAGGAAGAATTTCCTGTAGAGGGACGTGCTATTTTTTGAAAGGCATAGGATGATTCCCTTCAAAGGAGGATTCAAAATCTAAGGAATTGGGAAGGTTCATTTCTATGGGAGGCTACTCGAATGCCCTTTGGTGTTGAAAATCTAGGTGTAATGGGTTAAGAGTAGGAGTGGTTAATGCATTAGATGAGCTAGAGTGAGCAAGTGTTATTTGCTAGAAAGGATTTGATGCACAAGAGGGGGCTACTTTGGAATGGGAGAAGGCACACAAGGCTGATTGCCTTGAATGAATGGACTCACCCATTTTGATACTTCATCCTTCATGGATTGCAAGCACTGAGCTTGCCTCAACAAGCACTCCTCTTCGTACATAAGCTCTTGATGATATTTATTTTTCTCCTCCAATCTGTTTATCTCCATCACTTGCTTCTCAAATTCTAGCGTTACTTCCTTTATACTAGGTGAAGGGCAACTAAGAGAGCTGCTTGAGGTGATTCCATGAACAACTTGAGCTTGATCAAAGTTATATGAAGGAACACAAGGCCCATACTACTGAGCAATGGAATTACACATACCAAAATGTGATTTGTTGATGACACCAGGACTGCTTAACCAACTGATTCAACTTAGAGTCACCATTTGGTGTTGGTTGAAATACCTCCAAAGGCTGATTGGTTGAAGAACACACCAAAAAATCCTTCAACTCATTGCATAAACTATCCTACCGAGCATGCTAAAAATGTTGACGCTATGGATTGCACCCTTGACAGATGGCTAAGCTTCTCTCTTCCATGCGACATAATGGAGACTCCCCTCTTGTTGTGGGTTTAGAAAAACTGATGGGAGAATCTCTAGATAAGGGCTAGCTCCCTTTGATGCATCTCTGAAGTCTTTTACTACTACTGCTAATAATGGGCAGGTGAAAAGGGAGAAGGATATAACCAAAATAAAACCTATCTAAATAGTGATGCACTAAAAAATGATTGATCTACTTAGCTTTGACATACACTTTTCATCAAGAATAAGCTAACATACACTTTATTTGAAATGAGAAACTCTTCTGTATCAATGTCTAATAAGGGGTCCTCTAGAGATACAGGGAGGAAGAACTACCAGAGGTGTTCTAAGACACACTATGGCAGCCTGTTCACATGCACCTATACTCTACTGTGGACACTTCTTGCTGACCTATAAAAGAAGAAACTCATAATACACTAGACATGCTGGAATCATTCTATGAAAGCATGAAATACAATGACTTAACACAAGACAAAACCATATACATATGCAAAAGTGCAAACTCAAATGGAGGTAAAAATGCTATGTCTTGATTCAAGGTAAAATCCTATAGGGCTTTGCCATACAAGATGAGAGATATCTTCCTCTCTTGAGAGGTTACAATATATAACATAAGAGAAAGACTTCTAGCACCTTCTAAAACAAGCAACCTATGCTACGTTGAATGCCTTAAAAAGAGTAAACTTGCTCATGCTGGTGTCATCCTTCTAGAAATGGCCTAGAAGAACCATGTTGTAGATGTCGCAAGTATTGAATTTACAGCTTAAACCATTTTAAATGTTATTGCAAAAGTATGGGTCACTTTGTCTCATCTTTAGCAATAAAATCCTATGTCGATGCTTTTTGTGTGCCATTTGGGCTATTCTATTCTTTTTTGCGCTTGACTTATGTGTGCATGGTCGCACTTTCACTATTTTCTATCTCCTTCCTAGTAACTCGACTCTCAAGCTATCTTTTTATCTTTTGTTGGCTCTTTGGGCTCCTTCCTCGGTTACGCTCAAGTTACCCTTCGAAGCTTGCTGAATGGTCCAATTTGTCACCTGCCTTCCCTACATAAGGGCATTTGTCATTTGGAGCCTGCCGAAAGACTTGTATCCTTTGAAATTGGCCCATACCTTTATCAAAAGGCTTGTGCAAACCAACTGCCCAAAGTGAAATAAGCCTCTGAATCAACCCAAAACATCTACAAAGCTCAAGTAACTTGGCTCTTTACAAAACATGTCTACTACAAAGGGAAATGGCATAATTGTAGTAGGGGGAATACACCCAAGATTGATGGCTTAGGACAGTTGGGAAAGAAGCAGACCATTTTTTGGCCTGTAGGACCAAAATGGTCAACAATGCCTTGGGGTCATTTTGTTGCATTAATTGTTGACTATTCTATATAGTTGTTTTATGAAAAGGGATTTGGCAAGAAAAATGTTATTTTTTATGAATGTGTGATATATTTCAAAGCAACTACAACCTACCTCCAAGAATCTCACTACATAAAATTCATAATAAAATGAGAACCTAGCAAACAAACACATTTTAAGCCTTAGTCTAACAAGAAGGTGATGACATATCCACCACTAGATCTAGATTTAAACCAAGGGTTTTTAATATGTAACCCTGAAATCTAGGCATTGTGTAATAATTTTAAATTATGATAGTATATGGTCTCAATTTGAAGGTGTTATAGATTATAAAATAAAAACATTAATTGCACCTATAGATACAATAAGAGTTTTGTAGCTACTGAAAAATAATAGAAAATAAAACAAATAACACACCGATATACAGGGTTCTTTTGTTAATTTCATTAAAATGTTAATTTCCATAAGAACCTTATGAGGTTTTTAAGCTACGAAAAAACTAATTGTAAAACTAAAAAAACACAAATATATTTGTCCAAAGGGAAAGATAGAAAGTTGGAAAGACAACATAAAAGAGGTCCAATTCAAGGATACTCACACACCCCTATTGAGCTATTTTAGGTTTATAGTTGGATAATATTGTGTCAACATAAAATTTAAGGCTCAATTTGAAGACAATTTTAAGCTTCGTTGTGTAACTTTTAGGATAACATATTATAATATACAATGCCTTCACATGTGCAACTAAATTTTAGGGTTACGTATTGGAAACCATCTAAAACCCCTAAAATTATGTCTTTTTTTAGAGTGTCCTCTTTGACTGCCCCAAACAATGTGTTGTAAAATACCTTCCTTTTTTTTTAATTTAGTAGCCACATCATGAAAGAGATCCAAGAGAAGGATATACACACATAATCCATGTTGAAGTTTTTTTTAGATTTATACTTGGCTTACAATAGGATTTTTTGTCAAATATTTAGCCTAGATTTATATTTAACTTACAATGTGTTTTCTTTTAAACGACAAACTATGTTTTGTACTAAAGATTTATTTATTTGAAAACAAAAAGTAGAGAAATTGTGTTATTTAGATAATATTTAAGGGCAACTCATATGTGAAGGTATGTTATTTATTAAATTCATGTGTTGATGGGAATGTATTATTCACAACATGTTAATCCTTGAGTATTGTATAAATAACACACTTTTTCTATGTTTTATTTTCAAGTAAATAAAACTTTATAACAAAGCACATTTTTTAATTTAATGAAAAACACATTGTAAGCTAAGGACAACACATACATGAAGGTATGCTATTTAATAATTTCACATATTGTTAGTTAGGCTATGTTATTTACAACATATTAATAAGATAATGTTATTTATAGTTTATCATTAGCCCATAGTAAGAAATTATTGTCAAATACTTGGCTTAGATTTATCCTTAGTTTATAGTGTGTTTTTCATTACATGATACAATGTGTTTTTCACTAAAGCCTTATTTATTTGAAAACAAAACACAAAAACTTTAAACAATTTAAAAAATACTTAGGGATAACACATATGTGAAAGTATGATATTTAATAAATTCATAGTGTGTTAAAATGACTATGTTATATATAGTGTATATAAATAGGATTGTTTTATTCATAAATCATCCTTAGCTTATGGTAGAAAATTATGGTCAAATACTTAATTTAGATTTATCCTTAGTTTTTGTAGGTGTGTTTCACATTTTCTTCCATTCTCCCCTATTATTTGGCGTATGTTTTTTTTTTCCGTGCCTCTAATATGTTATGTATTAATTTAGCTTTGATGTAAATTTTCCCTGTCAATCAAGTTGATTGTGCACATACTAACCATTGTCAAGGGGTATTTTTGGAGGCCTGATGTTGTTTTTATTACATACAACAATTGGTTTCACAAAGACCCAAAAGTAGAAGCCTACCATGAGATACAAGACTTGAGTGATAATATAAGGGTGATGTATGCATCTCACCTCTCCAAATAATTGATTATGTAATATCCCATCTTATCCAAATAGGTGTTCCAATTGATATAATATGTGATACTCAATATTTCAATAGTAAAATCATTGATAAAGATGTATATCTAGTGAGACAAGATGTTAAGAACATTTAAAACAAACATAAATTTGTGGAGTGGTAATTTCATAACAGTGATTTAATGAGTCTTCATGCATGGCATGTGAATCACTCAGAATCATTTTTGTGTTATGAGTGATGTAATGTTGAACAAGAAAAACCCTTTTATAATGTGTATTCAAATCTGATTAAACATGAATTGACCATCTATTTGTTACTACAACTGCATTTACCTTTTCAATATAGAGGACATCAACATTCCCCACTAACATTGGGTTTTTCATTAAATGACAAAGTGTGTTTTATACTAAAGCTTTATTTATTTGAAAACAACACACATAGAGAAATTGTGCTATTTATACAACACATGTGTGAAAGTTCTCTAAACAGCTTCATGCCACTAATGTAGCAACCACATTAGCATACCATTGCCATGTCAATATCCTACCATCTTACTATGCAATGACTATGAATTGTATCTTCACACATGTGTTGTCCCTAAGTCCTATCTAAATTACACAATTTATCCATGTCTTATGGTTCCAAATAAATAAATTCTTAGTACAAAACCCAGTTTGTCATTTAATGGAAAACACATTGTAAGCTAAGGATAAATATAAATAAGTAGTTGACAGAACTTTCCTACTATAAGTCAAGGATAAATGTAAAATATTTCAACATGGGTTGTGTGCATGTATCCTTTTATCAGATCTCCTTCATTTTGTTTTTCCAACTCTTTATCTTTCCCTTCAGACAAATATGTCTTATATGCTATCTATTTTGTTTTCTCTTCCCTATCATCTATTGTGTGTGACTTGATCATTGGTTAGTCACTATGTTATGTTCATATGAACCAAAAAGTTGGTTGTAACCTTTAATAACACATTGTGAATTAAACAAATAACACATTCTACATTAAAATAATAATTATTGTTAATTTTGATGATGTTATTATATCAAAAGATAAAATAAGGATTATGTAGATAATGTAAATACATTTTTTACATGAATTAACTTTTAGAAATTTGAGCCTATAGACACCTAAATTTGGTATTATTCACTTAGAAACATCAATTTTACATATCTTGACATACTTGGACTTGTGTGTACACATTTGACTCTTGTACACACTTTTCCCCATATATCTACCCATCCTATTGTCTTGGATAACCTAATTTACTAATGAACATATTCATGATTACTCTAGTCTATGTAAGAATGCTACATAGTCCAAAGTATACTATCACCATATCTTAGATCACTATTTCTCCCTCTCGAGACAATGCAGACAATAGTAAGATGCTTGCAGTTTACTGTAGGTGTTTACCTCTACTAGTAGTGTCCAATAGTCCTTAACAACTAATTTAAAATTGGGATGTCTCCATTTGGTCAGCATAGACATGTTTCATGGGTCAATTATTGGGATAAATATCAAAGAGTAATTTATAATTATAAATCAAGCCTAAGGTTTCACTCATTTTATCGCTTGGTCATTCATTTTCTACTTGACAATTATTTTTAAAAATCCATTAACACTCCCTTGAGATATTATCACAAAAGCATACACATCTGAAAACCCCTCAAAAGAGTAACCCTAAATCCAAGTGTGAATACTAACACATGTCAAAATTGCATGTTGTCAAGTGTCAAAAGTTGAAAATTACATTGCATTTATTTTACCTTATTTTTATTAATGTGATCTAATAAGATATAACATTTGAACTATTTAGATTGTTTAATATATTACAATAAAACACTAAATCTGAATGCTAAAGGAGAACATGATTTGATTAATTACACTTACTATTTATGAAAAGTACTAAGGGGATTTAGAGACTTAGCATGAACTACTATTTTGTACAAGTCTGAGACTGAATGCACGTAACTGAAATGGCTAGAAAATGGATTAAAATTCACTCAAATTACAAACATGAGTGCCTGGATTTGTCTTGACTAGTTTATTAGGATTAGGATGATATTGTCTAATGTAGGCATATGTTTTTTTTGGATTCAACATATAAATATGTGCCTCATTATTTTGGCACAACCCACAATGCCTAATTGAAATATGTCTTCCTATGTGATATTAGGTGCTCGCTGTGTGCTCAAATCTAGAAAACCTATTTCCTTATATTAAAAACCTTAGCTCCACTTTCAACTCTATATTAACCTATAAAAATAGGGGAAAGAGGTAGGTTGATCTAACCTCAACCACTCTTCAATGAATGTTTGAGTGTTGCCTATGTATCCAATACTCCAAAGAGGGAGTCAAACCACATGTAGTTCTCCTTATTAGGTGTACAATTGTGCTCATTTTATGAATGTAACATACAATATACATTTTGATTATTGGCTTGGATTATGTGCTTTAGACTTGGCCAAGGCTTGTTCTTTGTGATTGATATCTAAATTGGGAATTTTTGGGAAGTCCCTTTGATTACGCAAGTGTTAGAATAACCTTCTTAATGAGTACCAGATATGAAATAGGCTTAGACCTAATATGTATTTACATAGGAATCTTTGTGTAGTTTCTCACACCACTGACATGATAAATGTACAGTCTGACCCATAAAGATAATTTAATTTCAAAGAGGATTGTTGCTTGGCACAGGGATAAGTATGTCAGTGTTAGACACATATGAAATTTATAGGTGTCTAAGTCTAAAAAATTATCTAAAAGGAAAGAATATCGATCTAATGATCTGAAGACAATCTAAGTATGATAATGAATACGTTAAACACATATTAGAGAATTCCTATAAGTAACTGATATAAAAGCATTAAGTTCAAAACATAGAAAGCATATGGATAGAAGAGAAAGGTATGCATAAGTAATATGTGTACGCATAAATCATGTAATATGAATTTAATTCAAGACTAACATTATCAAGTTCCCAGTACTATATTTTAGTTTTTAAAAATGCCCCCATTTTATTCTATTATTGAAATGAAATACAATGTTAAAGTAAAAGGATAATGAGATGTGTATGAGTATGTAAACACACTTTGTCTTTGAGAGAAGGCTTTGAGTGCGTAGCTTGCTCCATGTAAACCTACAATGAACATGTCACCATCAATGTCCTTAAGTGAAATGAAATCTAAAATTAAATGAAACTTTAAAACTTAAAGAGAAAATAAGGAATACACCTATAAGTGTTTGAACCATGTTTCCCTATAACTTGTTGGATATGATGTTTCATGATAAAGAATTGGAGGATGTGCTTCTTGTTAAAGCATTGGATATTGGTGGTGATCATGCCTCAACAAAGAAAAGTACTAAGGAAAGGGCTCTGGTTTGTAAAAATGAATTCCCCAACCCTAATGAAGAGGGAGTAGTGCCTGGCTATTAAGCAATGTTAAACCTTAACCACACTACATTTTAAACTAATTTTGAACCTCGAGATGAAAATGGAATCCTATATTAGGCTCATATAATGTGAATCAACCACTATATATGGATTTATAGATTTATTATGTTACCTGTGGTACCATCAATGTCACATCAATTCCATGCTCTTGAAAATAGAAAAGATTGTAATAGTGTGTGCATATGAAGAATATTTGTGCCCCATAATCTAATCTAATCGATGTTGACATAAAAAACTACAATAGTATATGCTTGAATAGTGTTCATGCCCCCAATTTGATCTAAATAGTGCTAGCATGATATATAATTTATACATCGATATCCTACTTTGTCCTAAATTTGAAACCATGTAACTCATGTTCCTATAAAATGTGTGCATATACATTATATATTCCCCCAAAATTTATCTCATTCTGCAAACATTTGTGCCATAAACTAAACCAAACTGATAATTTGAACCAATCTAAACTCTCTAAATCTTTTAATATGTCTCAAAGTTCAATTTTTTTGTAAATAGAGGCTTGAATCTCTATGACAAGCCCATTAATATGCTTTCCTTTTGAGGTAAGGGATGTAGCTTGTGAATTACTCATCTCAAAAAAAAAAAGTTAATTGCATCATGCTATATATAAATATTTAATCATTTAAAATCATGTGCTAACATGTTGAAAATATGTCATCATAGTATAAATGCATCATCAAAGCATATATGAAACATATAGAGTAAGGCATACAAGTGTCATGTCAAGATAGATATAATAATTAGGCATGCAGTAATAACTATTACTAATATAAGAATTGAATAATAACTACATAGGAAAGGTATATGGTATGGATCATGGCACCACAAATAAGAAGAAATTTTTGTAATATGGATCATGACACCACAAGCTTGATAGACAATCTTATCCACTCATGAGCACACAAATGTCATGACTATGACCCACACAAGAGAAGCACACACAATAGCACTCAGTGTCATAAAAGGCAAGAGCCACACATGATAGGCACTAAAATGTCACATAACAAGGCAAGATCCATACAAATAAAATGTCGTATAAGAAGGAAATGGCCTAAATAAAGAGTCATACAATGTAAAACTCAATCAAGCAAAAGTCACATAAGATAACAAGGGTCCAAATAAAGAGGCTTACAATGATACACTTAATAAACTAATGTCATACACTAAGGCAATAACCAATCAAACATAATAAAATATTAGCATATAAGAAATGAAATAGCAAAAATGAAGCATAGAACAAGTTAAACTAGTCTACACCATCAATCTATGTCAATGTCACAACATAGTAAAGTAACATGTGCATTAAATGTAGCATTGTAAACAATATAAGCAAGATCAAGGCATGTGTAAGCAATCAATTTAGCTCAAAATTATAAATGAAAAATATCATAGAAACATATAACTTGTAATAATGTAACGTATGGAATAAGATGCCCCCAACATTGACATGGCCCCTGGGTATAAGATTGCCTTGCATCAATGCATTCATGTATCATGTATAACATGTATGTCCCACATCTCACACATATATACCATGAAATGTATGTGTGAATGGAAAAGGATATGAAATATACCAAACATGTGATAGATAACATAAATGGATAATGTATACTAGCAAACATATCATGATTAGGTTGTGATTTTGGATTTTTGAATTTTTTTTTTGTATTTTTAAAATTATTTTGTTACAAATGATTATATTCAATCATACAAGTCATCACATTTGTCTTATGGGTCTATGCCACTTATATTTTCCTATTCCTTTACACTTTTATTAAGGCTATGCATAAACAACACATTGTATTCCATTGTGGATGATTGCGTTTGCACTAATTATTATAGGAATAAAAACAAAATCATATTCAATGTAAAACATGTTTTATTTTTGTACAACATAAGATTTTAAAGAGCTTACATGAGTTGGTTATAGAAAACCAACTAACGGGTGTAAACAACTCGTAAAAATAAAAAATAGAAAAATAATTAAATAAACAAATTAATTATTTTTTTGGATCATAAATAATCAAGCAAATCCCCCCTTGATTTAATGGGGTATATAAGAAAAATGTTGGAACAATGACTCTAAAGTCATCAAGGAAACTTTGAAGCAACTGTAATTGGTATACTATACATCTTGGTACTAATTAAAACTGATACCACTCCATAAAGAAGCTCACCCTACGAGTTGTGGCATAAAAGGTTGATGAACATGATCAAAGCCTGCTCATCCCCTGTGATCATTATATAGTAGTACAGTAGAACATGATCAAGGCCTATCCAAATACATTGATCCACATAAGGTTCCACCCAAAATCCCATCAAAGTAATCAACTTGTATTGTGTATGACACATATCCTTAATGTCCAACAAACACTAATGACCTTTGTTTAATGTTATTGGTGCTAGCAACCCCTATCAACTCATACCATCATCTATAACTGATCAAAAACCTACCAATGCTATATCTTCTCCCCTATTAGGTGAGAATCAATGCAATGAGAGAAATAGAATCAAATAATCATGTATACTCCATATCATGAATATTAGGTATAGAAAGCCAAAACTGAAAGAAATTTAAAACACAAGCTAGAAATGCTACTATAATAGATCTTGATCTTGATCTTAGTAGCTCACACAAGATGACTAATTCACTAATCACTCAAAACATGTTGTTAGGTCCATTTGGGCCATAGACCTCAACCATATAGGATGCCTCTTGATCAGAGGAAGTGTTAGAATAACCTAAATAACTAGAGTAACTATAAGATCTACCACTATAATGATCCACATAATTAGCTTCATCTCTCTTTTCGATAAGGACATTGTAGACACCTAAAAACTACACATGATAGTTTTTGATGTCACTCTATTATGGAACCTCATTTGACCTCACGTCTAGTGCACCACCTAGTCCATTATACTTGTTTAGAACTTAAAGCCAGTCCTAGGCTCAATGCATCACTTAAATCATCTATTTTTTAATCCATCTCTTCTTGGCCCCTCGACTGTTGATGGTTAGCCTAGCCATCGATGGTTGGCCTAACCATCGATGGTTTGGTCCTTAATCTTGCTTTAAAAACTTTAAAGCACTGCCAGCTCTTATACAAGATCAACAACTCCCCAAACAACTTTATCCTCCCTCAAATTAGTAATTTCCTCTATCTCATTTAGAAACTTCTACCTGTAAAAGGAGAAGAGGAGGAAGTGAAAAGATGAGAATTAACTATCTGTCATCTGGCATTGAAGCTTTCTTCTAGGTATTCAACATTTGTATCAGTGAGTGAGCACCATCATTGGAGATTTGAAACTCTATCAAAATCACTTTTGAAGTACTCTAGGATTCTTCCACTAAGTTTTTGGTATTTTATGCTTATGTTCTTTAATCTATTTGGTTTCTAATCCTTCTACCCTATAAAAATTACCAATACCTCACTTTCCTCTTTCCAGCCTTTTATCCAACCTCTGTCTATCCAATAGCCCAATGTGTACTTCCTATTTTGATCACCTCTAGATTTACAAAGGTAACCACCGACAGTCAGCTGCAATCATCGATGATTGCCCAACCACCGATGGTTTGCCTCAACCACTGATGGTTCCCCTAACCATCGATAATTCACTGTGGCATAGTTTTCTAGCAAGCCATTTTAACCATTTGGCCTCAAATTAAACCCCACTTTTTTTGTTTCCCTTAACCACATGACCTTTTCTAATTTTTTGAGCCAAACCCCAACCATCTAAACATCAAAATTTGATCATTTTCTTTAGTAAGAAAATTATCTCTTACTTTCTAGCACATATTTACTTTCTTATCATTGAATGCAAGTACCTTATTTTATCATTTTCAGATTTAATTGTCATAAAAGTGGATTAACAGCCTCCTAAAAAGCATTACACTTTTTAGATCTAGCACATGCTAGGCAATCCACTCAACCAACCATCTAACAACACCCTTTCAAGTGTCTCTTGTGATTTGTAGGTTATTCCTTCCTAGCCAAAGAGGAGTTCCCACCTTCATCTAGATTCACATGCACATTCTACCAGGTATTATTTTACACACCCTATTGCTAGATTCCTTTTATTTACTTTCAAAATTAAGAAATGATGAAAATAAATTGAGACATTTTAGCATGCCCAGTGGGACCTAGCTCCCCATTTCTTCTTTTATTGTTTACTCATCAAATGAAATCCAAAAATTTCTTTTTGGGCTTAAAAATAAACCTTATGTATCCATTGATTACTAGTTGATCTTAGTTCATCTAGTAACTCAGGAGGCAAAGTAATTTACCGTATATTTCACATTTGTTATCACACACTAAACTGGATCATAAAACAATTAACACATCAAAACATCACTGAGATAAGGCTCGACTAGGATTTCATCACCTAACATCAACCTTACCCCTTCTTAGTTATCCTACTTGGATTTCACCACCAAGTGGAGAACCAACTCAACTCTCTGGTTGAGTATAAACTCTGAACTCAGTATATTTTGGCTAAGCACTTGACACTCTTATCACTACAGGACCGTGAAGTGAAGGGGCAGGCCCCAATATCAAGCCATGTACTAAAGTTCAATGCAAATTTTCTCTCTTGAGCACCTAAACAACTTGAAACCAACCATAAATTACCTCTTTAGTACCCAATTTATATGTCAAATTCCTCTTCACACTCTCTAAGGCATAAGCCAAAAGTGATCTAAAAAGAATCCTAGGATAAACACACTTTTAATGTATACATTGATTGCTTTGAATTCTTTTGGGTTGTTCTTTGTTTGAGGTGTGAGTCTTGTCACAATATCCCCTTGTTAGAAAGGAATGCTTGCTATTGCACCAAAAGGTCGACCTTTTAATGCCCGATACAAACACTAGATAAGTACCCACGGGAGGTTGTTAGTCCATGTCACAAATCCCTGAGGGGGACGCTGGCGATTAGTCCAACAATCTCCACCTCAGCATTACCTAAGGGGATTCAAACCCATGACCATGGCTCTGATACCAATTGTTAAGCACAAGCTTATACTGATAGGGGGTGAATTAGTATAAGATTGTGCTTAACACCCCTAATTTCTCATATGGTCTTTACTAGACAACAACTAAGAAATCAAACTAGCCAACCACCATCATCCTTTTCTTCATCCATAGAGTACACTTCTGATGTTGAGGGTTCCTCTCATTCTCCTACTTGAATCTCAGTTGTATCTAAAGGTGATGCTGACTTCGCCACCTTCCTTGACAATAATTAGGTAGATTTTCAACACTACCTTAGCACCATGCCCTATCGTACCTCCCTTGCTTTGGTTCCTCCTACAGATCCTTCTTATGGCATGCCATCCCATCTTATCATGGGTACTACCTCAATCCAACCTTTACTAAACCAAGCTTCATATTATTCCAACATTCCATCCACCACCACTATCCATGCTAAATCCAATATCCTAATTTTAAACAAAACACCTCCTGCCACACCTCATATAGGTTTGAATTTACCTTTAGTTACCTATACCCCACCTTCCATGGGATTGTCTTATACCCCTATTTCCATCCTTCCTTTAGTTGCAACCAATCCCTTCACCACTACCCTATTTTAGAATGTAGTGCTTTTTATACCACAAACACTTCCACCTATTAGCACTAGAGTCAACACCCAACCTCAACCTACCCAACCTCCACCTGCCACCTCAACCATACCTTAAGCTAACCTATATCCATCCCCCAACAAGTACCTATTACAACCTACCAATATGGGTACATACCAGCTTCCACCCAACCATTTGTGCCAATAATCTCATATGTGGCACCATCTCAACCTCTTGTCACCACTTACCAATATGTGGCCTCTTCAATGCCTTCCACCACCTATCCTTACATGGCTGCCACTCAACCCCAATAGAATGCACCCCTCAATTATGTATCTTCCCAACCTCAGCCAGATTTGATTAAGATGCTAATGGATAAAATGACTAACTTGGAATCATCTATTTTTGGGTCTCATACACTCTTATCCTATGACCAAATTTGCAACGAACCTATCCATCTATCCATTCCCATCCACTCTTATCCTCCTCAATAGGAATTGCCTAAAATTTCCAAATTCCAAGGCAAGGAGGATCCCCAACAACATTTGAGAGCATTCCATCATTCTTATTACTTGATCGCATATGATGATGCTCTCCTCCTCCAAAACTTCTTAATGTCTTTATCAGGACCTGCCCTTAATTGATATAGCACTCTCCCTACGCATTCCATATTCTCCTTCTCCCAACTAGCCCAAATATTTTTAGAACATTTCTCAGTAAACATAACTAAAAACGTTTCCATAACTGACCTCTATTCTATCAAATAATTTGATGACGAGTCAATTATTGATTTTATGACTAGATGGAGAGGCCTCATCAACCAAATTTCCTTCACCCTACCCCAACCTAGATTAATTAAACTTTTCTCTAGAGGTTATGCTAAGCATATTACACCTACTCTTCAAGTTCAAACTTTTTGAACATTTGATGAGGCATTCACCATGGCACAAAAACTTGAAAATTGTGCTATTGATGAAGGAAAATTGAAATTGTAGAATAAGAGTTCTACTTTTAAACCCAATGACCCTTCCTCTACCAAAACAACCAACCAATCCAATACCAAAGCAAAAGCATATACAAATTTAGTGGTTCCAAAAACTGCCTCACCTCCAACTATTAACCCATCACAACAAAACAATTCTTCCAAATCTTCTTATCAACAAAATCAATCCCAAAATTGAGCACCTCTAAGACAATATAATCCCATAGGGGAGTCATATGCATGTGTTTTGGATAAACTGATCAAAGCCAACCTTATCCAACTTCCACCAATCAAACCACCCAAAAATTTGATGCTTCTCACCCTGTACCTAGGTGGTATAATGAAAATGACCATTGTGCTTTTCACCAAACTATTGGACATGACATTAATAGATGTAATACCTTTAAAAGTCTTGTCTAAAACCTAATTGATAGTGGAGAGCTTGCATTTGATAACCCCAATGCACCTCTTAATCAGTCTCTTTACATTTTCTGTAAGCCTTTCCTGAATCATGCTTCTTCCACCCAACATCATGACAGTAAACCCAAATCATCTAACCCACATGAAGCACATACAATCAATGTTATTAGTAATGTGCCCAATGTTGAATAGATCATTACCTATATCACCCAAACAAAGGAAACTAACCCACTACCTATTCTTCCAGATACCCAAATGGAGGAATCAACAACCCCTCTCTCTTCCTTTGATGAGATCATAACCCTATCTACCCCTCTTTTGGTGGAAACACCTAAGGAGATAACCATTGCTTCAACTACTTCTTCCACTCCTCCAATCCAAGTGGTAAAATCACCTAATTCTTTGGATAGCCAAGCCAAGGAAGAAACCATGCCCGTTCCTTCCCCTGAGGGCACCACACCTACCTCTCTTATCATAGAACCATCTATACCCCCTTTGGAAACCATTCCCAAAAAGGATGTCACCTCATCCACCCAATCACCACATTTGGAGACTTCCAACAATACCAAAATTGAAACCATGCCTTCCACCAAAGATACCAATACTTAAACCATTCCTCCTTCTCCACCCAAGGGCTTAATCTTTGATCAATGATCAAAGAACTATACCCATTTATAATCCCTTCTCTAGGTTAGTCCAAAGTTTAGAGTTTACATCCCAGCCTAACTTTGATAGAGCCACATTTTGGCATCGAATTGGCCTTCTTTATCAAAGAGAAATTGACTCCTTAACTTCGCATGAGTCCACAGTCATAAATGAACCATCTCAAACACCTCTACCTAGGATTGCCATGTCACCTTATGCTTCTTTCACCAAACAAATCAAGAACCTAGGGATTCTTCCCATGCCTAGTCACACTCACCCTCCTTTGAGATTGGACTTAACTCCATCAAGCCCACCAAATCCAAATCCAATTAAGTCTCTCAAGAATAAAGGACTATCCAAACCTCCACCACAAAGTTGGCCCATACCACCTCCTTCTAACCTACCTTCCATTTTAGGACCCCATCCTTATACCATCCCCATTACCTATTCTTCTTCTAAAAAACCATCTCCTTTTTCCCTACTTATAATCACCAAACCCTCTAGTTATTCATCATTCCTAACCAACCTATCTCCATCTACTTTCCCACTTGTAACCAACCCTTCATCATCAAAAACTTCTGCATCCAAGTCTCTAACCCCCAAGCCGATCATACCCAAGCAAACCCAACCAAAACCATCAACCAAAATCATTCCTCCAACTACTGCTTCCACGAAGAAGCCTATGCCAAATAAGGTTTTCACCCCTCAAATTCAAAACCCCTTACCGAAAACACCTTTGCTAGTGTCCTACATAACTATTTTGCAAAAGTTGTTATAAACCTCTTTTATTAGCCTGCCTCCCATCAAAACTATTAACCCATCTCATCCTAAACTAACTTGGTTCAATGATAATTTGATTTGTCTTTATCATATGACTCCTAGATATGATATAGAGAACTACAAGGCTCTCCAAACACTTGTCCATAATCTTTTAGATGAAGATGATATGTTAGAGGAACCTCTATTAAGTCCATCATCTACCATATTACTTAGCTAACCTATCCAACAATCACATACTCCCTTACCCCCACCTAAGAGTTAAGAGGAGGAAATAAAGCAAACATTGAGTCCCCTCATCCACACCATTCATATGGTTACCTGTTCTTGGGCCCAATAGAAGGATAAAGAGAAAGCCAAAGTAGCCATCCCATGGACTTACCCTTTGACCTCCCAACCTACTAACAAAACCCAAGCATCTTCATCATCACCTTCACAACCATCAAAACCCAAAGCCTCCATTTTAGGTGTTCCACCTCTCAACCCCACTCTATTCATCTAATGGCTCATGTTAAAACAACTTCACTAAACACTGATGAAAATGAGCCTTTATGATCTAATCAACACCTCACCTCAACATCACCAAGCATTAATTGAGACTTTACATTCCATAGAAGTTCAACCAGATGATCCATAACCTATTTCATCCATTATTGGATCCCTCTACCAAGCCATAATTTTCACCTTTTAGGATTCAAAAATCTTGCCTTTTCATACTGAAGATCCTAATCCTCCCCTCTTCATCATAGCATACATTAATCAAACCCACATCAAATAGGTAATGATTGATGGAAGAGATAGCATCAACATCATATCCTCCCATGCATATGACCAAATTAAACTACCCACAAACATCATTTCTAAGAGTATAGTGGTCTTTCACTCTTTCAATGATACCATAGCCACCACCTTAGGGATCATTGATCTCCACATTCATTTGGGACCTTGCACCATTCCTAAACTAATTTATGTTATCGAAGGAGAGTTCTAATATAACATGTTACTCAAATGCCCTTAGATCTAGGCTATGAGTTATATCCCTTCTACCCTATACCAATGTGTCAAATTTGAGTATGAGGGATAAGTCATTATAATCAAAGTAGATCTGAGTCCCTTTGCCTCTTGCAATATGACATACCAGCCTAATGATGTTCTTATTCCCCCTTCATCTTCCTCACAACCCACTTCTAACATAACCACCACACCAACCCAAACCATTGGCATTGATGCCCATAACAATGATGAGGCATTAACTAGTTCAACCATCACCTCCTCTTAGATTCTGGTTGAGGATCCCTTGCAATCCACTTTTTAATGTTTCTGACTAGGGGAATATCGACTTTTAGCCTTAGATGCCTTCTCGACTCTGCGTGAATATGGGAATCTTCAAAATGACACTTCTTATGACCCCAACATTAGTACCATCATCCCCTTTGGGCTTCCCAACAATTGAATAAATTTTGTCTATGGGGGACTTGATCGATCACTTCTCACTCCCACCACCACTCCATATATCCAACCATTCACCTCCGATTTTCCTTACCTCAACAACCCAACCTTTACCAAAGCCTAATTTTATCAGTGTGCTTGGAAGGGGTTTGGTCTTGGCCTCTATGAATGAGGACCTCATGAGTTACCTGTTATCAAAACACAAAAACCTCATGAGTTCTTTGGACTTGGGCTCTAACTACCATAAGAACCCACATCACCAAAACCCATTGCTACCACCACTGAAGAAATTCCATCCTCACCAACCCCATCTTCCTAATCTGAAGAGTCCAACATCATCCCATCTAATTTTTTTTTTATTAATACCATTAGCTTAAGCCCCTTGACATATTAGAAGGGGGGTCAAACTAAAACCATTCCTCTCATCCACCCAAAAATGATTGAACACAACTCACCCATTATTAACACCATTCACCGTTAAGATGACAATTCCATTCTCACTTACCTAAGTGTGGGGGATTCTTCTATCCATCCCTCTTGAGAACCAAACCATGCTGAATGAATCAACCAATAATGTTAATTTGGGTACTCATGAGGATCCTTGCATCATCAAAATAGGCCAATCTTTAACCCCTGAAGAGCGGCAAGACTACCCTTCTTTCATTTGTGACCATAGCATAGAATTTACTTATTCCTATCAAGACATGCCCATAATTGATCCCTCTATTGGTCTCCATAACATTTTCACTCATCTGGAGGTTAAGCTGGTTCGGTAAAAACTTTACCGTATGCATCCCCGCATAGCTCTTCTTATCAAAGAAGAACTTCAATGCCTCATATTCGTTGACTTCATCCAGCCTATTGACTATCGACAATGGGTTTCTAACATCATTCCCATCACCAATCCCATGAGGGGCCTTCACATTTGCATTGAATCTCATGAACTTAACCTCGCCTACCCTAAAGATGACTTTTCCCTACCTAACATCGACCAACTTGTTGATCTCATGACTGGCCATGAAATGCTCTCTCATGGATGGTTTTTTGGGATAAATCAAATCTTGATTACCCCTATAAATCAACACAAAACTTCTTTTATCACCCCATGGGGAACTTTCTACTATCGGGTTATGCCCTTTGGACTAAAGAATGCAGGGGCAACCTATCAGTGGGCTATAACCTATATCTTTCATGACCTCATTCATAAGATCATAGAGGATTATCTAGATGATCTTCTTGGGAAATCTAAGCATCACCAAGACCATTTAGTTGTTCTTTCCATCATATTTGAATGACTACTCCATTAGAATGTCTAGCTCAATCCAAAGAAATGCATTTTTGGAGTCTTATCAGGGAAACTTCTAGGTTTATCATTTTCTTTCATGGAATAGAAATAGACCCTGCCAAAGTCTGAGCCTTTTTGGAGATGCCTCCTCCTACTAACCTAAAATATCTTTGCAACCTATAAGGAAAACTTTAATCAATCCAATGCTTTATTTCCTAACTATCTAATCATTGTCAACCTTTTCACTACCTCTTAAAGAAAGACATCTCTATCAAATGGACCAACAAATGCCAACAAACCTTCGATGTAATCAAGGAGTATCTTATTTCTCCACCTATCCTCATTATTCCTGAAGAGGACCAACCCTTTTATCTATATATATTTTCCACCGATCATTCCTTGGGATCCATTCCCACTCATCTTGATGAGCATAATAAAGAGCATGCCATCTAATATATCCACCGCACCCTAATCAAATATGAAACTTGGTATACCCATTCTAAATTTTTTTGATTTACCTTAGTTTTCATAGCCTCCAAGATCTATCATTATCTTCTTAATCACAAAACCTATGTCATCACTAACATTGACCCTCTCAAGTATATGCACTCTAAGCCATATCAAAGTGAACGTATGGCTAAGTGGCTCATGCTTTTAGTAGAGTTTTATCCTGAGTTTCTTCTATAAAGGTCCATTAAAGGATAGGCCACTGATTACCAATTAGTTGAAGCCCCTCTACCTGACAAGAAAACTCTTCCTTTTACCTTCCCAGATGACTCTATAACAATTTTTTCTCCAGATGAACCCACTTACCAAATGACCATGTTTTTCAATGGCTCTAAATGCCAAAATGGTGGGGGTGCTGGAGTAATCCTCATAACCCTAAATGGAGAACCTCTTCCCATTTCCTTTAAACTTGGCTTTGAATGCACTAATAACATAGTCGAATACAAAGCCTTGGTCATAGGTCTTCAAACCACCCTTGGTTTGGGGATCAAAACAATCTATATTTTTGGGGACTCCTAACTCATCATCAACCAGGTCATCATATCTTATCAGTGCAAAAATAATGCCCTCTTGAAGTACAAATAGATTATATATGTACTTTTGGCATCATTTGATCATTACATTATCCAATCCATCCCTCGATCCACCAATAAATTTATAGACACAATGACATCCCTTGCATGCCAAATTCCATCTCAACTTGCCAAATCTAAATTATTTGTCACCATCCACCGCTTCGTCTCATAATGGGGTCTTGACCTTATTAGAGAAATCAACCCCCATTCTTCACAATGACATCAATATATCATCATTGCTATGGAATATTTCACCAAATGGGTGGAAGCCATCCTGCTTATATCAACCAAAGTTGAAAAGATCAATGATTTCATCAACCACCACATCATTTACCACTTTGGTTTCCCTCACAAAATCATTATCGATAATGGTAAGTCCTTAAAAAATAAGAGAGTCCAAGATCTTTGTGACACTTTTGGCATCAACTTAAGCTTCTTCTCGCCTTATTGTCCATAGGCCAATGGACAGGCAAAAGTTTCCAACAAAACCCTCACCAAAATGCTCACAAAAGTGGTTAGTGCTTCTAGTCAGGATTGGCAATTCCATATCCCATTTGATTTATGGGCCTATCACACTAGTATTTGAATCACTATGGGTGTTAAACCTTTTTCTCTCATCTTTGTAGTCGAGGTAGTCTTGGCTCTTGAAGTCCAAATTCCATCACTTCAAGTTGTTGGGGATCAACCAACAATCTTGATTACTATGTGAAAGCAATAAAACACGGAATTAAACCAGAATGATAAGTAACTAGAATCAGAAAACAACAAACAATAAGAGATACAAGAAACCACCCTAAAAACTTGTATTAAACTCTTTATAGAAGGAATACAATTGAAAAAACATCTTTTCTTCCACACCTCTCTCAGATGTACAGATCTCTTTCCCTCAAGAGCTCTCTCTCTCTCAATTACAATCAACTCCAACACCCTGGATTGATACACATATACAATTCTTGTACTGTTCAAATAAGCTATGAAGATCTATCCTATATATAATATTAGGAAACATGAGCATGCATTTACAACCATTAGATGCACCTCCTAATCAAGGGCTCAAAATAGTCTTACTAAAGATAGAGATGCAGACTTAAGACTAACACTTAATCCTATCATGCAAACATTCTGTTATGTCCACGAAAATAGCATTCTGGACGCACAGGTGACCGACATCGGTCCTTGCCTATCTGCCTGTGACCGATGTCAGCCGATTCATGACCGACACCGACATCTCCTAGTCGACTCCTGATCGACGTCGGTCGCTCCTGACCGACTCTGGTGACTGTGTAATTCCTGCAACCTGCAATATACTCATTTGGTGAAGCTTTTAGCTCCACACTTCAATAATCTCCCACTTGGAGATAAACAGCTGCACTAGTACCTGTACAACAACATCTTCTAGCTCTTCCATCTTCAAACTCAATCATGAAGACCAACAAAAGTTGAATGAAGATTCAACTTCTCTTTTGTTACTAGCTTGGTTAACATATCAACAGGGTTCTTATCTATATGGATCTTCTCCAGCTTCAACTCACCATCCTCCAATACCTGTCTAATGAAGTGGTACCTAAGTTGTATATGCTTGGTTCTTGAATGAAAGGCTAAATTCTTAGCCAAATGAATTGCACTCTGACTATCACTATATAATCTGCAACTCTCTTGCTCCTTTCCTAACTCTTCCATGAACCGTGTCATCCATATCATTTCTTTGCTAGCCTCGGTGACTGCAATATATTCTGCTTCTATAGTTGACAAGGCAACAACCTTCTGAAACTTTGAAATCTAGCTAACCACCGTTCCACCAACAGTGAAAACATATCCTGTGGTGCTTCTCCTGCCATCCAAATCACCTTCCATATTTGAATCTACATAACCATGTAGAGAAGTGTTAGACCCACCATAGCACAAATGCTTACTGCTAGTCCCTCTCAGATATCTAAGGATCCATTGAACTGCTTTCCAGTGCTCCTTCCCTATATTGGCCATATACTTACTAACAACTCCGACTACTTGGGCAATATCCGGTCTAGTACATACCATTGCATACATTAAGCTTCCAACTGCGGAAGCATATGGAACTCTACTCATGTACTCTACCTCATCATGTGAATTAGGACACTGTTCTTTACTCAACTTAAAATGTCCAGCCAAAGGTGTGCTTACCAGTTTTGCATCTTGCATATTAAACCTCTCCAACACCTTGTTCACATAATCCTCTTGAGACAAAATCAACCTGTGATTTTTCCTGTCTCTCTTAATGCTCATGCCAAGGATTTTCTTTGCTGCTCCCAAATCCTTCATGGCAAATGTGTGAGCTAATTTCACCTTAAGCTCAGAGATATCCTGCATGTGTGATCCTGCAACCAACATATCATCTACATACAATAACAGAATAATATATCTACCATTATCCAATCTCTTAAAATAAACACAATGGTCAGATTGACACCTACTGTAGCCATGCTCAGTCATAAACTTGTCAAATCTCAAATACCACTGTCTAGGAGCTTGCTTGAGACCATACAAGCTTTTCTTCAATCTGCACACTAACTTCTCCTTACCTTTGACCTCAAATCCTTTCGGCTGATCTATATATATTTATTCATCCGAATTTCCATGAAGAAACGTTGTCTTAACATCAAGTTGCTCAAGATGCAAATCCTCAATAGCAACTAAAGACAGTACAGTCCGTATAGAACTCATTTTAACTATAGGAGAAAAAATCTCACCAAAATCAATACCTGGTTTCTGTGTAAATCCTTTCACTACCAACCTGGCCTTATATCTCATCTATCCATTCTCACCTTCCTTCAATCTGTAGATCCATCTGTTCTTCAGTGTTTTCTTTCCTGCTGGCAACTCAACTAAATCCCATGTTTGGTTCTCTCTCAAGGAATCAATTTACTCATTCATGCCTAGTTCCCACTGATTCTTGGATTCCACTTGTATTACTTCATCAAAACTCTCTAGTTCTCCACCATCAGTAAGCAATAAATAGAATAATGAAGGGGAATATTGATTGGAGGTTTACTTACCCTTTCTGACCTCCTGATGGGCATCTGAGACTCATTCACAACACGTTGTCCGCCCAAATTCTCTGACAGTGACCGACCTCGGTCACCTCTAGACCTGTAACTGGCTGACGTCGATTCTCTCTGACTGACATCAGTTCCTTCCTAGCCGATGTCAGTCACTGTATGACCAACATCGATTCCTATATTGCCGATGTTAGTTCCTTTCTGACCGACGTCGGTCTCTGTGTTTTCCTGTCTGTGATTATTCTTTCTCGCGAGCTCATTTTGGACCGTCACCTCGTCCAATTCTCCATTGCTCTGCCCAGATTGATTCAGCTTCTTGAGCTGATCACTATACATCACTTTTTCACTGAAAACAACATCACGGCTCCTAATTATCTTGTTAGTTCCTAGATTCTAAAACTGGAATCCAAAATCATCAGAGCCATAACCAATAAATATGCACCTCATAGACTTAGCATCTAGCTTCTTTTTATTTTCTTTATCAACGTGCACAAAAGCTTCACAACCAAAAACTTTGAGAAATGAAAGATCTACCTTTTTACCTATCCATGCCTCTTCTGAAATTCCACCAATCAGAGCTGTAGAGGGTCCTCTGTTAATCAGGTGAATTGTAGTATCTACAGCTTCTGCCCAAAACTCTAAGGGCAAACCATCATGCAATCTCATACACCTTGCACGCTCCATTACTGTTCTGTTCATCCTTTCAGCAACTCCATTTTACTGAGGTGTCCTTGGAATCATCCTTTGCATGCGTATTCCATGCTTATAACAATACCAGTTAAACTTGTGGCTACAAAACTCATCACCATTGTCAGATCTCAGGCACTTCAATCTCCTACCTGTTTCATTCTCAACCATAGCTTTCCAAATCTTAAAAATATCAAAAACATCAGATTTCTTCTTTATATAATAGACCCATACCTTTCTTGTAGCATCATCTATGAAAGAAACATAGTACTGTGATCCTCCAATAGAAGCAACCTGAGCCGGTCCCCACACATCTGTGTGAACAAGCTCCAATTTGTGCTTCTTTGTTGACCTAGTCTTGAGAAAACTTACCCTCTTCTGTTTCCCAAAAATACAGTGCTCACAAAAATCCAGATCTATGCTTTTCAAATCTGAAAGCTTACTTTTTGACTTAAGAATGGACATTCCCTTCTCACTCATGTGGCCGAGCCTAGAGTGCCACAACTTTGCATCCACATCTGAAGTAGATAATACAGAAGGAGAATTATCAGTAATACAATTACATAAATAAAGAGTACCTACTCTCTTACCTTTGGCCAATACAAGTGCACCCTTGGTCACCTTCCAAGATTCAGCTGTGAGAGTTACTGTACAACCCTCATCCCCTAACTTTCCTATAGAAATCAGATTCCTCTTCAGGCTGGGAAAATGCATGACATCTCTCAACACCCATGTGTTGCCATTCTGCATTTTCAGCTGCACTTTTCCTTTGCCAATAATTTTACAAGGCTCATCATCCCCTAAATAAACTATTCCAAAATCTCTATGGACATAGTCACTGAAATATTCTCTATTAGGGGTAGCATAAAAAGAGGCACGAGAATCTAAAATCGAAGATTCTATATTATTATGCAAAGAGAATATAAGAGCATCTTGTGTAATACTTGTAACTTTTGCTTCTTCTTTACCTTCATGCTGATTATCCTCTTTAGGTTTTGACCAACAATCTTTGCTTATGTGCCCTATCTTTCCACAATTCTAGCATTGTGGCTTCCTGCCATTTCTGGATTTGGATCTACCTCTCATCTTTGACTTAGACCTTGATCTCCTATGTTTGCCCTTCTCTTTTTGCCTTCCCTTGCTCTCAAAACTTAAAGCGTTCCCTAATGTTTCCTCTATGCTTTTCCTGCGAATTTCTTTATTCAAGATCACACTAACAACATCATCTACTTTTAAAATATTCGAAGCAGATGCCCATTACCAAGCTATGCCAGCTTTTAGGCAAAGAACATAATATTAAAAGAGCCTTAATTTCATCATCAAAAACTATTTTGACTAAATTTAATTGATTTACAATTCCATGGAAATCATTTAGATGATTAGATATAGATCCACCTTCCTGCATTTGCAAATTAAATAACTGCTTCATAAGATATACCTTATTTGAAGCTGAGGGTTTTTCATATAAATTTGCTAAAGTAGTCATTAACTCTACCGTTGACTTTGCCTGTGATAAATTAGATATCACAGTAGATGCCAGACTCAATATTATAGATCCAAGAGCCTTTCTATCAAGAACTTCCCATTCTTCATCTTCCATGTCTGTGGGCTTCCTTGAAACTCCACCTAACGGTAAGTATAGATCTTTTTGATACAGATAATCCTCTATCTGCATTCTCCAATATTGGTAATTCTTGCCATTGAACTTCTCCATTCTCAGTTTACTTTCTTCTGCCATTGCTTCTCCCACTCAAACAGAAATCCCTGCAGAAACCCTTGTGAGTACCCTGTAATCAACACACACTAACCAGATTTGAAACGCCTGTTAGTCAACCTGGCTCTGATACCACTTATTGGGGATCAACCAATAATATTGATTACTATGTGAAAGCAATAAAACACAGAATTGAACCAGAATGATAAGTAACTAGAATCAGAAAACAACAAACAATAAGAGATACAAGAAACCACCCCGAAAACTTGTATTAAACTCTTTATAGAAGGAATACAATTGAAGAAACTTTTTTTCTTCCACACCTCTCTCAGATGTACATATCTCTTTCCCCCAAGATCTCTCTCTCTCAATTACAATCAACTCCAACACCGATACACATATACAATTCTTGTACTCTTCAAATAAGCTATGAAGATCTATCCTATATATAATATAAGAAAACATGAGCATGCATTTACAACCATTAGATGCACCTCCTAATCAAGGGATCAAAATAGTCTTACTAAAGATAGAGATGTGGAGTTAAGACTAACACTTAATCCTATCATGCAAACATTCTGTTCTGTCCACGAAAATAGCATTCTGGATGCACAAGTGACCGACATCGATCCCTGCCTGTCTGCCTGTGACCGCGTCGGCCGATTCATGACCGACGTTGGCATCTCTTAGTCGACTCCTGACTGACGTCAGTCGCTCCTGACCAACGCCGGTGATTGTGTAATTCTTGCAACCTGCAATATACTCATTTGGTGAAGCTTTTAGCTCTACACCTCAACACAAATATGTTTGCATGAGATCCTTTCTAAAAGTGATTATCATCAAAAATGCCTCACGTGACTAGAGTTTCTTGATGAGCATCACCTTACCATGCTCAATCATCTTCACATTATCAAGAGTGAATCAAGCACGCATATACCAAACATTTAAAAAAAGGAGAGTTTAACATCAACGACCTCATCCTCAAAGAAAATCAACATGTCACTAACATGGAGAAGACCAAGAAGGATAATTTTGATTTTAATTGGATAAGACCCTACATTATAACCCATAAGTATGGATATGGTGCTTATCATTTATCCTCTCTCTCAAAGGCAAACCAGAACCTGAGCCAATCAATGCTTCACATCTACATCCTTTCTATTATTAAACATGATTAAACTCACTTTTGTGTCTAACTTAAGCTCATCCCTTGGTTCATCATCTACATTTTTCTTTATCCTTTGGGAATAATTGAATACAACATAGAACTGTGTGATTCATCCATCACATATAAAACCTAATCCTAAGTATGGGTACCCTAGCTGTACCCATAACATGGTTCTCACGGATACTTTTCATTTTTCAACAGATGTAATCCCTAGGTTATTTGTTTCTCAACCCATCCGTTCCATTTACCATTAACCTTTTATGCCAAAGTCTTGCCCCCATATAGGTAGACCTTTAAATAGACTTGTCCATGTCTACATTCGCATTCAAAATCACTTCTCTCTAATAATCGTAGACTGCTCCCTTAAAGGAGATCTACCCCATAATTTAAATTTGCTTAAAAATAGAATGCTCCCTTGAAAGATAGCTATAAAAATAAAATTTTAGACCACTCCCTTGAAGGATAGCTAAGAAATAATTATTTGAAGCTTCTCGCATCGATCAACTTCAACAACTTATTCAAATAACAAAAGCAATAAACAAAACTCTATCAAAATCTAAATAAGAAAGCTGTAATCGGCTCTTAGAAATGCCATTGGTAGACTTCCTACATCAATTAGTATACATAAGATCCCACCATGCCATAATCAGGTCTTATACATGGCATTGGTAGACTTCCCACATTGATTGGTCTACATCTCATAATAAGGCATGGACTTATCTACTTCGGCTCTTTGGTCACATATAGAAGGGGCAAGCTAACCCACATCAGGTTACCACTTAATATTCACCCTCCTACCTATCACCCACTTTTCTTTCACTTCTCTATGAACTTAAGGGACTATGAGATTACTTGATATGAAGTGATCAAGACACCCTTATTATCAATCAAAACATAATCCTACAAAGAACTAGACGGGCTTATGTTCACTAAGTTGACCCAACTATGGTTTCTTATTGTTAGGTTCTTACTAATCAGAGCAACATGCCTCTTCCTTATCCATTTATTGGGACATGTGAACATGTGTGTCTTTCTTTGTTTCCTTTCAACATGGTCAAGCATTCTTGCGACCAAGATAATCTTATACCCTCTCCTAACAATCACATCGTACGAATACCAATCCCAAAAATATTATCATATCAAGTCAAACCTGTCCACTACATTATCACATCATACCAATAAAATATTTTTATATGTCTCAATGCATCTCCCAAAATATCATCACATCCATTATTTTAACTAATTAGAATTAAACTTTTTATAGTCTAATCACCACATTATCATCATCATGCCTCAACTAGCTAATCAACATAAACATAATGATAACCAACCTCATCACATCATGATGTGATCATCAAAGACATCATGAACATTATACACACATATCCTCATAATCATGATCATAAATCAACATAAACATCATAATCAACATAATTATAATAATAATCACATCATCATCATCATCATACCTAAACTAGCATATCATTAACAACATAGGCATAAACCATAATCATGATCATAATCATCAACATCATAATCAACATCACATAATAATTCTCATAAACATAATTATAACCAACATACTCATAATATAATAATAATTATCATCATAATACATGTCACAATATATGTCTCTATCATAAATACATCTCACCTCATCGGTACACAGGCTGGTATCAAAATATATACAAAAAATATACATCATACAAATATCATATCTCAAGGCCCTGGGGTACCAGAACCTAACCCACCTACACCTACCCCACCATCTGGTGGTAGACCCCCTAATGTACCTTCCTACACTACATTCAATGCCTACTAACTTGGTGTAGCTACTGCTAGACCCCCAACCAGGCTAGCCCTATACTCCCCATATCTCATCGCATTTGGCAGTCAAGCTAACACCATAACCTCATAGTATTTGAGCTTCTCTATAATGGCTAGATATCGTATCTTTGGAGCTGAGTCAGCTGGTACTCCTATTGTGGCCACCCTAACTCTCTATCTTAGAGAGTCTCTCTCTTATGTGACCAACCTAAGAGTGACTCTCACCTGATCATGTTCACCTATCAAAGTGGAAACCTACCCCTGTAAAGTGACTATATGTACTTATAACATAGTCATCTATCCCTGTAAACCTATCACCTAGACCATTAATGTTGTAAAGGTTACTACTATCTAGTCATCTAGTCCTCCACCCTATACCTGTGCAGGATCAACATCCATGGGATGCTGGCCCCCATCTCCCCATCCAAAATTTATGACCATATACCTAGCCTGGTACCATCCCATGTATCCGTTAGTAACTCCTGCATCATCTATGGGATCTCTCACTAGAAGGTCCTTATAATCTAACACAATAGCATCTAACTGTGGATCTAAACGAAGGTACTCTATATCCTCCCTCCTATACCAAGGACCATCTGGTGGAATGTTCTGTACTAAGTTGAGCTACCTCTAGACTCGATCTACTGGGATGCACTCGATCTCTCCATCACATCTCCCATAAAGCCACTACCAACTCTATAATGATAGGGTGTGGTACCTATAACTTGTCCATAAGGGCCAACTAACATAAGGCCTCCATATAATGTCTGCTTCCACTAAGCTATCCAGGGAATCTCAAAACTAATCTATATCTCTATCTCCACCACTAACTCTTAAAAGTGCATAATCACCTCACTACCTCATGAAACCAACCCTGTAGTTAGTCAATGTATACCTATCCTAGGGTAACCCAAGTGGTCTCAGTACCCATATGCACTCATATGCCTAGTCATGGAGCATGAAGTTGACGCTGATCCCATTTCATCTTCACACTTTGAAGGCCCAAAACTCTCTATTTATCTACACTAGAAACATTGGGGCCCATCCAAATATCATCCTCCCCAGCAACATCTCTATCAACACTCCCAACAATAAACATAGAAACTGGCTACTACTCAAATTCATCATCGTAAAGTAGGATATACCCATCATCATCATGGTTAGAAGACATCTATACTATGGTGCCCTCTAGTATAATAGCCCATAGCAAACTCCACTAATATGGTACCTGGCCTAGGCCTAATCAACTTGATAAATTAGATCTATGAAGTAATCTCTCTCATCACTCTCCACATGGTAGATCAGCTCCCCCCAAATTAAAATTTGAGTAATCTTGTGGACATCCTTTAGTAGTATCAACATCTCCCCAATCAGCAATAGGAAAGTGTTTATGGAAGGATCCCATCTCTCGATGAGTACCACAATCATTGCCACATCTTGCAACAAGTGCTGGTGGTTCCTCATGGCCCCTAGGCCAACCTCCTCCATCTACCTCTACTTGACATCTGTCATCCCATCTTGTACCTCTAAAAATATATTAAGGACTTGGTCCCTCATCTGAATCTGCTCATGGGCCTGCATCACACCCCTATCATTAGAAAATTACTTAACTATTTCCACTCTACTTCACTCTTTAGTAAGACCTACGATATTTTGATACAATAATTCTTACCTACCTTTTTCACCATCTACTCCTTTCAACACTCTACCAACCTATTCTTAAATTTTTTGATATAACCCCCTACAACTTCACCTCATGTACCTCCCTTCACACCATTCACAAACTTTAAGCAACATTAAAAAAAACACAACAATCTAACAATCAAATTAAATATCCCTTAACAAATACAACCACATTACAACCCCTTTATATATATAAATCTTAACACTGACTGCCAATAGTTTAGGGAACCGTCGATGGTCCCTTGGCCCTTTTTACCCTCGGGGTTGATGGTCAACGGTCGGGTTGAACTACCAACGGTTATTATGTGTGACCACTGATAGTGAAACCCTATAGTGTAGCCTTCCTAAATATTACAAACAAAAAAAAAACAACATTTCCTCTACAATACCAAAACACCATTACCTTACTATCCATTTCACACTACCCCACTCTCATCTTCTATTTTTACCACACATTTTACCTATTTTACCCATACTTACCAATTAGGGCATCCAGGCCCAAGCCTATTAATTTTAAAAAACCTCTCTGTACTTTACCCTACTCATAATCTCCTCTATCACTTTCTTATCCCTCCAGTACCCCTATTCAGTCAAATTCACAATAATACCTACCTCATTTCACAATTAGTGGCATGGTCAAAGCCCTCCCACTACTTCTCAACTGCATCCTCATCCTCCCTCCATTAGTTACTTGCTCAAACACATTCCCTCGACTAATCAAGCGTCTCCACTTCAGCAAGCTGGACACTTCAATTTGTCAAATGCCCAAATCACCCGCTCACCTGAAAGCCCTTGTCAAAAGTCAAATGGTAAATAAATAATTACCCTTTTACTTGTTATCATTCACCTTTTTAAGGTTTACCCTAATCGTCAACCCTTGAGGCAACCCTAACCATCGATGGTTAGGTCCCTTCCTCTTTTGCTTCCTTTTTTAACATAACAACTCTTATCCTTTCAACCTTAGCTAAAACTACATTTGGCCTAAAGTTCTTCCTTGATATTCATATCCATGAAACTATGTAGGCAACATCCACTCACCTGGTGTAGTTAGAGTCAGATTGGCTACCTCCAGCCCTAACCATTCCCCTATACACCCACTATTACACTACATCCCCCTTGACGTTGGTTCTTTTTGACCCAACCTCTTCACATGTTTTATACTGCCTTTATGTGGTTCTTTGAATGCACTGACCACTTTTACCAAGTTGACCATTTTTACTTTGCACCACCTTGTACACAACTCAACCACTTCTATTGTTTTGTAGGATCACTTCTTAACATGAATACTTATAACCCACATCGACACTATTTGGATGGCTTGATAGGCATAACCTGATTAGCTATGACCAATGTTATGGCCCGATTACCCTCTCTATCCTTCTAGATATTGAACATATTTTGAATAACATTGACAATTTTAGTCTTTGTGTGATCTTGACTATCACTCTTAGTCGCATGCTATGCATAGGTTCACGTCTCAAATGCCCAACCCCTTTAGCATCACCCACCTTATGACTACCCATTTATCAATTATAAAACCTTGAATTAATTTTGTATTAACCTCAATCATCTCTCAGTTTGAGGGGGAATACCTCCTCCCATACCTGGGGCAATCAAACCTAGACCTTGACCAACCTCTTTTTTTTATTTTGTAGTTTGCTCAAAGCTACACAAAAAAATGGGCAAAACGTAGATACCTAAAAACTGCACATGATAATTTTTGATGTTGCATTACTATGGACCCTCTTTTGACCTCACATCTAGTAGACCACCTAGTCCATTAGACTTGTTTACAAATTAAACCCAACCCTAGACTCAATGAATCACTTAATTCATCTATTTTTCGATCCATCTCCTCCTGACCCCTTGACCATCGATGGTTGGCTTAACCATCGATGGTTGGCCTAATCATCAATGGTTTAGTCCCCAATCTTGATTTAAAAACTTTAAAGCATTGTTAGCTCTTGTACGAGATTAATAACTCCTAAAATGGCAACTTACCTTTAAAACAAGCTTTTAAAGCTATGAAAATTAGCAATTTTATCCTCCTTCAAATTAGTAACTTCCTCTATCTCATTTAGCAACTTCTACCTATAAAAGGAGAAGAGGAAGAAGTGAAAAGATGAGAACCAACTATCTATCATCTAGCATTCAAGCTTTCTTACAGGTATTCAACATCTATATTAGTGAATGAGCACTATCACCAGAGATCCAAAACTCTATCAAAATCACTTTGAAGGCCCAAAGTACCATCACTCTGGCCACATTACTCTAGGATTCCTCCACTAAGTTTCAAGTATCTTATGCTTATGTTATTTAATCTATCAACTTTTTAAACACTCTACCCTATCAGATTTACCAATACCTCACTTTGCACTTTATATCCTTGTATCCAACCTCTGTCTATCCAAAATCCCAATTTGTACTTCCTATTTTGATCACCTCTAGATTTATATAGGTAACCATCGACGGTCATCTAACTGTCGATGGTCAACTGCAACCACTGATGGTTGCCCAACCGTCGATAGTTTACCTCAACTACTGATGGTTCCCCTAACTATTGATAGTTCACCATGGCATAATTTTCCAGCAAGCCATTTTCACCCTTTGGCCTCAAATCAAACCCCACTTTCTATGTTTCCCCTTGACCATAGGACCTTTTCTAATTTTTTGAGCCAAATCCTAACCATCCTAGCATCAAAATTTGATCATTTTATTTATTAAGCAAATTATCTCTTACTTTTTAGCACATATTTACTTTCTTATCATTGAATTCAAGTGCCTTTTTAAATCATTTTTAGACTTAATTATCATAAAAGTGGATTGATAGCATCTTAGAAAGAATTACGCTTCTTAGATTTAGCGCACACTAGGTAATCCACTCAACCAACCATCTAACAAACCCCTTTCAAGTGTCTCTTATGATTTGTAGGTTATTCCTTCCTAGCCAAAGAGGAGTTGCCACCTTTGTCTGGATTCACACACTTATTCTACCAGGTATTCTTCTACACACCCTATTACTAGATTTCTTTTATTTACTTTCAAAATTAAAAATTGATGAAAATAAACTAAAACAAACATACATCTACAAGATGTCCAATACCACCACATTTGAAACATTTGGGTTATTTCTTATGCCAAAAAAATCCAAAAGAAGCTAAATCATTGGAAGAGAAACTGGAGTGAGAAGAGTGCCTATAGTGATGTTTACATTTTGAAAATCCTGGAGAGTGCCAATGAGAATGTTGTGGAGACTGTCTAGAATGACATGGAAAGTGTCTAAAAGAATATTTTAAAGAATGATTTTGAAACTACCTCTATACACGATGATGATATTTTTGATGTGACTTGGCCTTTGTATAATGAGCCTCTTCAGTATGCTTAGTCTTCTTCTTTGTAAACCATCGCTCATGTTGAGTTACTAACTCATAAATAGAGTTAAATGCTACACCATTTAGCTTATCACTAAGTTGTAACATTTCAACCAAATTAGTGTATGCATAACTAAGGCCATTTAGTGTGATGAAAATGAACATTTCATCATTTATCTTTCCACATGTTGTGCAATATTCTTGTTACAACATTTTCATCTAAGAAAGATATTCAATACATCTTCATCATCAACTAAGTTAATGTTTAAAATTTACATTAGAAGGTCAATCTTCTTGTATGCATGCTATTTGTCATACAAGTCTTTTAACACTTTCTGATGCTTTCTATGCTCCAGATTTAATAGATTAAATGTGAATAATCACCTATGCAAAACATGATGATTTTAATAAAGCAAGAGCACGCTTATCTCATTTTTGATACTCAAGTAATTTGGCAGTTTTAGTGGGTGGCATAATGTCTTTATCCATTATTTCTTGAAAATTATTAAAAATGTGTGTATTTTCTATGTAAATACTCTATTAATGTTAGTTTTTAGCTATTAAGCATCCATTTTCAGAGATTAAACTCATAATTTTTTCCATGGAGTTGTCAAATAGACAATAAAGTCGAAGGAGGAAAGCTATTGGGGTTTAGCCTTGACCCTCAAAATTGCTTCTGATCACAAAAATCCTGGGACTTGTTTAAAAAAGAATGCAATAATAACACCCTATATCACCGTTTACACCCTTATATCTCCTTTACACATTTAAATTTGATCAAAATTTAACATCAAAAGTTATACAATCGGCGTTTGAACCCTAAACCTCTCCTTGTTTGTAATCTACTAATATAATAAACTATCCACCTCCCCACCAATAAACTTGATAATGAAAATACAAGATATTTATGTATTCTTTATCTTATCAATTGGGAAAAAAATAAATTTATTTTAAAATTTTAACGAGTTTGTTTTTGCCACCAATATATTAAAAGATATTAATGTAAAACTTTTAGGGTAGATATTTTTACCACGCCTTGTTGTTGTTGGTTTATCCCACTATGAATTTAGGTCTTGAATAAATTTTATGATTTCTATGCTAATTTGGTTATAGTGTCGCAATGTACATGTCAAAATAATCATTGTATGCTCTTCGTCACCAAATCTTTAGATCATTCTATATTGTGTATGATTAGGTTCTCAAAACTTCTTGTCATCTTCTTTATAAATTTTACTTCTCTTACAAAGTTCAATATCACCCAACATCTGCTTCAGATAGAATTTGCCCTTGTTTCTTAGAATGGCTTCTATTCCTTCAATCCTTCGAGGAGAAAAATGAAACACTATATTTTTGCCTTAAAGTGTTGTAGATGTGTAAAACTCCTTGCTTGCTACACTTATACGATTATATATTGGAACATAAATTAACAAAGTATAAAAATAACTAAAGATGCTGGAGGAATATGAAATGCCCCAATGCACAACATGATAAATTTTTTCTATTATCTAATTTTTATATTCACTTACAAAGAAAGTAAGATGCTAAAATGTCTCAAACATCAACTCAATATTGTCCAACATATTATGGCATTGTATAATTGCATGTATTAGATTCTAGTATTCTTTTCCTTCTCTCTCTAATAAGAGTGTCTTCAATTTTGCTCCTTCATGATAAAGATTACTTGCCGGGGCTTTGATACCACTGTTTGCACCAAGTATCGAAGGAATAAAAACAAAATTGTATTCAATGTATAGCATATTTTATTACATCTTGATTCCTCGCTAAGCAAACTACTTGATTATCTATGGATACTTATAGTTGACAAATTTAATTTGGGTTATTTTTAACTAAGCTTTTTAATATATGTTATTATGAGTTTGTAGGATATTGCTTAGGTTACATGAGTTTATAGTTGCTTTGAGTTAGCTGTAGTGTATATGTTTACATTATGATCATGTTAGTTTTTTATTTTAGCTATATTTTATGATGTATGTACATCATGATATAACTACCTACTTGTTGTGAGGTTAACGCAGGAGAACTCATCTTTCAGAGCATGACAGAGGGAGAGCATCATTGAAGAGAGTGACATAGATAGAGATGTAGGAGAAAGACAGAGAAATTGGCTAGAAACTTGCACACACCGCATTAACTATAAAATGTTAGAATGCATAGTAAATAGTTAGCATAATGTGTTTTGATGTCATTTGCATTAGATAGTCGTTTATACATAGTTTTCTAGCATAGTTAATGGTTTTATGGAACTCATTTTGCATGATTTGCATGTCTGATCATTAAATGATGTTAGAGATTTGATTTTCATAATCATATTTAAATTTAGATTTATTTATTCATTTATCATTAAACCCTTATAGCATTTGGAAATATTAATTTACTTAGTGAATATACTGATTATTATAATTAGTGTTGAAAAAATAAAATTTAGGAATTTCTAATTAAGTGAAAAAATGAGAAAAATAGAAGAAAATAAAAAAATAAAGAGAGATAGAATGGTATAAATTTAATAAAAACAAAAAGAAAAAAATTCATAAAATAATAACAAAAACAAAGAAAAACAAGAATAAAAATAAAAAACTTAAAAACAAAACTACACCCTTTTCATTGGGGATATAGAATAAGAAAGTAGTTATTCAATCTAAAAAGTAAGAGTGAGGTGCAACATTAAAGAGAGGCATTTTTTGGAAGGAGATAGAAGAAAGAGGAATTGAACAGAAGGAATTCAGAGGTGAAAAAGGCAGAAAGAGGTATTAAATTTTGTTTGTTACATGGACTACGTAATTTGTTATATAAGAATGATCTGTACACTAATTATATTGTATATATACGTAATTTATAGTACACCAAACTATTAAATGTATATATAGTGACTTGTGATAAATACATCCCTTATAGACATTAACTTATGAAGTCATACTCAACCATACATAAATCTAAAACTATACTATTTAGTATGATTCACTGTTGATATTAAGGATTTATATTTTAAAAGACAACTTGATTTTCTTGGAAATTATAAATAGTTATAGATATTCTGATTAATATATTGATAAACATTTTTATATCACTCCATATACTATTATTATGGTTTGATTTAGTACTTGGTTGATGCTTTTATACATAAAATTGTATTGAGCAGTTAACGCCTATAATTCCTGAGTGAAAGAAGTGTGTAGGAAAATTATATTATTCATCCAAATTTCGTCGACTTATATTATGTTATATGGATTCCATCATTATCTTGTCGACTATAATCTAAGTATAATCGATATACTTAGAATCATATACCAAACAATAAATGACCATATACTGATTATCAACTTAAATTATTATAAATGGATTATGTGTTATATCAACTTAAATAATTATTAAATACTGATGATCCTGATATAACTATAATTGTTGTCTTATTCTATTTTTTAGGTATTCAATTTTGAATAATATAAGTCAAATGACACATTATAGATGCATACATACATATCTCACTAAGACATAATTACTGACTGTGTTTTGTACGATGACCATTAGTAAGCATGACTTACAATGTTAAAAAAATATTAGGCAATCTAAGAAGAAATAGAAGACACTATGTTAGGCTATTATTCCATTATTCTATTCACCGGTTCATATCATGGTGATGTCCTTTGGCTGGAGATCATCATTCTTTATAAGAAGACAAAATGTTGTTATATGTATTAATTAATGATAGATCTATGCATTTTTAGTTGCTGTAATAATAGTTGAGTAAATCGCTACCTTAAAACATTTTATATTAACCTTTATTTTTATTTAGGTGGAATGAGTATAAGTGGCTGTTCCCATATTATCTATATGATCTTAGCTGAACATTTTTATACGGATCTTTACTTTGATCTACCTTTCTAATTAAAACATAGCTTTTGTTTAGTGTAAGAAGCAAAATAGTTGAACGAATACTCCCTCATCTTATAATAGGTTTTTATGAATAGGTTATAACTTACCATAAGAAGCATTTGAAATGCATTGTGTAGCGTAGGAGAATGGTAGTAAGCCTTATGAGAGTATAGAAACACACACACACACACACACACTTGTAATGTGTTTTAGGATGTGTGTTCATACAGATGGACTTATACATGAGTATACATTTAAATATAAATAGAGTTCATGCAAAAAGGATTAACGAAAGTAGATCTTAAAATAAGATGTAGGGCAATAAACTTAACCAGTTATAAGAAACTACAAATGTTGGGGAGTCATAACTAAATAATGATTTAACAAGGAAAATATATAACCTCAACTTGAGGTAGATGGTTTGTTTATTAATATTCCAATATTGAAATTGATATCTGATTTATTTTAATAAAGGATTGTTGAAAACCTTATTTGAAATGTAAAAGACTGTGGCATTTATTTGTAGTTATAGTATATCAAAATCTTAATATAGCTTTTAATAAAACATGTGGATCACATATAAATCGACGTAGTCTTTCATTATCTTGTGATAGCTTTATGATATGCATGAGGTTACTTATCATAATTAGTAAGTGAAAACAAATTTTTTGAGTGGATATAACACTATAATAAGCTACGTATTTATGAATAATGGTATGCTAAATGTGAATAGAGGTATACATATGCCTCTATAATAAGCTACGTATTTATGAATAATGGTATGCTAAATGTGAATAGAGGTATACATATGCCTATTAACATATACATGTACGTAGGGGTGAGTTCTTATAATTATAGTTCCATTGGTGGTTTAGAACTATATTCTATATAATAGAACCTTGTGAATGCGTGCATACAACCCCCTAAGAGTATAACAAATGCTATAATGAAGTATTATATCTCTCATGTGAATTGAGACTTTCCTTGTTAAGTCTAGTTACTTGAATAGAAGCTCATATTTTCGTTAACTACTTTATTTGACTACTTGTGGTATTTAATAGTTGTGATTAAGAACACTTGACTATGATAATATGGGTTATCATAGGGTGTAGTATGTTTGGTAACTATTTATAGTAATTAGAATTTGTAGTTAGATGTGCATTATATGTCGATGGTATAAACTATAGTCATTATTTTTATTATGGGATATATAATAATGTGACATTCATTTATAAGTTTGAAGGAATAAATATATGTTCATTTATTGTTCATATGCTTAACATGTTATGTGAAATGATTGCTAGTATGTTGTAATCTATATGAGTCTATTAGTTATATTATGTTAATTAAATCTCATATTGTTGATACTGAGTAAGTAGTGAGATGAACATCACTAGCTTATTAGTATCATAATGCCAAATGAAAGTAATACGATCAAATGGTGTGTATGAATTTTGACTGATCCATAGATCATTTATTAGTTCACAACTTTGGCTAAAGTAATGTTTAGTGAGACATTATCATTTCATGAGTATGAATTACATGTTTGTACGATATATTATAATAAAATGGGTTTCTATGATACATCGCATGTTTAGTTTTAGAAATCATACATCACATAGATACTAGCTTGTCTCTCTAGATTCTTGTGCCATCACTATCTGCTCATCTGTGAAGGGAGGGACATTCCTTGATGGTATTAGTTTAGGGGAACATTGGTCCATGGTTGGTGTGAAAAAATACTTGGATGATGGTCTCCCTCCCCACAATCGTACTACATTTGAGATGACACTTGAGATTTCCACAAATACTATAGTCTGGGGAACTGTGCTTTGAGAATCCATGTGTCTTATATATAAACATTATATTGTATTATATTTATTATTGAAACATTGTCATGATGAGTTGTAATTACTTATTCATTGTACATTGACAACAATGGTTGTAGGTATGTATCAGTCGTGGCTGGTTAATTATAATTACTTTTTATATTTATCTTTTGATGTGTTTCTTATGATGTTAGTGATCAATGATGTATGATGTAGTATAATTGATTTACAATTATCATACTTAAAATATTTATATGATCACTGGTTAGATTCTCATGGTGTAATCTATTTATATTATGTGTTTAAATAAAAAAATTATGTATTTATAGGTAGATCCCAATGAGGATGTTACATTTGGTATCGTAGCTATAACTTGAACTCTAGGACCTAATGAGTCCGCTAACATTTTTATATCCTTCTATTGATAGAAAGGAGGATGGTGAAAGCTAGAGTTTTTGGAGAGGGTCTATTGAATATCAATGACAATAACCCTCCATTTGATCCTAGTCAATTTTTCATCGAGCAATCAATAAAGATAGAATGAGACCATGAATCGAATCCTCATAGCCATGAATGAGACTATGAATCAAATTATAGCCTTGGATCAGGTGGTTCATGGCCATAAAGAGGAAGAACAATATACATACTTGAAGAACATCCCATTGAGTAGGAAAACCCTCAAGATGTGAGAGTTCAGATAGTTGTAGAGTTGGCTAGAGACATGAAGAAGGTGAACCCACCTAAGTTTGATGGGACTATTTTGGGTGATAGAGTTAAGGCATGGCTAACTGAGATGGAGAAGTTTTTTGAAATTCAAAATTATTCTAAGGTCATTAAGGCAGTTTGGAGAGCATACGAGTTGGTTGGTGAGGCAACTACATGGTGGGCCAATAAGAGGTTAGAAATGAATCTTAACTTGACCACCCCACTTGGAATAAATTTATGGTATTATTCAAGTCATGGTGGTTCTTATAGTTTTATTTTGATCAGAAGCTCACATATTTATAGAATCTAAAGCAAGGAGACTTATGAATAATGAGTACTGGGAATAGTTCACCAAACTTTTAAAGTACGTACCTCAATACTAGGGAGATGAGAGGTTCAAGATCAAAAAGTTTATCATGGGATTGAAACCCCATATTAGTGGAGAGGTGAATGTTCATGAACCTTCTATCATGGACTAGATCTTCGAGAAGGCATTCAAATGGGAATAAAAGTTGAAGTCTCTTTCTTAGGCTAGGGACAAGTTCAAGAAAAAATTTGAAAATTTTAAGTCAACCTTCAAGAAGAAGAATTATAAATAGAGGAATGGAGACTCTAGGAAGTAGTTCAAAAACTAGAATGCCAAATTCAATAATGGTTCAAGCAAAAAGAAACAGGGCAATGGTTTCAAAGGTGGTTTTAAGGGATACCAATAGACTTATAGGAAAGGACCACTTGGATGTTGTTTTATTTATGGAGATGACCATTATGCTCATGACTATACTCAGGACAAGTCAAAGGGTAAAGGTCCTAATCTTTAGTAGCGTAGTTTTTAGCAATAAATTCATACACAGTCACCAATCAACAAGCTAAATTTTAGGCATTACCCAAAGAGCTATCAAGTACTTTGTTTGACCATCCAATTTTCATTTTGATAAATATAGGGGATACAAAATGTTTTATAGCTGGGGTAATGACAAATGCATGGTCAGTATAGTATGGGAATGACTCAAAAGTCATGGTTGACAAGTGTTTAGTTGAAGTAGAGATTAAATTAACTGAATTCACAACAATAGTGGATATGTATGTAGAATCACTAGGGTCATATTATGTGATCTTAGGAGTCAACTAGATTACAAAACATAAGGCAAATGTTGACTACTATCTGAAGAAGGTTGAGTGTCTGGATGGTTTTGGAAATTAGACACAAATTCATAGCAAGAAAAGAGAGTTGAAGCTTAGATATATTTCTGGAATGCAACTTAAGAGAGTCCAAGGAAAAGGGTGTCAAGCATTTATCATCAAGATAAAGGAAATGAAGGAATCTAAAGAACCATCTCTCAAATATTATCCATTTTTTAGAGATTTTCATAATGTGTTTCTAGAAGAATTATCAGGTTTGCCTCCTAGAAGTGAGTTCAATTTTTTTATTGAAATCATACCTAGTTTAAAACCATAATCTAAGGCACCGTATAGGATGACAACCATTGATTTGATTGAATTGAAGGCTCAACTCCAATAATTATTGTCTAAGGGGTTGATCAGGCTAAATGTGTCACCATTGGGTACACCAATTATCTTTGTTAAGAAGAAAGATGGTACTCTTTGACTTTGCATTGATTATAGAATGTTGAACAAAACAACTATCAAAAACAGGTATCCACTACCTCGTATAGATATTTTTTTGATCAAATGCAAGGAGCAATAGTATTTTCTAAGATTGATATTAGAGAAGGATACCATCTACTGAGGATAGGGATGACAATATTCTAAATACATCATTTAGAACTTGTTACGGGTACTACGAGTTCATAATGTTACCTTTTAGGTTGACAAATGCTTTGATAGCATTCACGAGTCTCATGAACAATGTGTTCAAAGATTACCTTGATCAATTTATTTTGGTTTTTTTGGATGGCATTACTATATACTCAAAGAATGAAGAGGAACACCTTAAACATATGTTATTAGTTCTACAATGGTTGTGGAAGCACAAGATGTATGGCAAGTTGTCTATGTGCATATTTTTCTAGGAGAGAGTGCAATATCTCAGACATATTATATCTGTGGATGATATCTCAGTAGATCTAGGAAAGATAAGAGCCATTATGGAATGTCCAATGCCAATGAAAGTGCATGAGGTAAGAAGTTTTATGGGATTAACAAGCTATTATAGGAACTTCATTCCAAAGTTTTCCAAGATAGTTAATCCAATTACTTCTTTGAAATGTAATAACTAAAGTTTTGTTTGGTCAAAAAAGTGTGAAATAGCTTTCCAAGAATTGAAAAGAAGGCTTACATTAGCACCAGTGTTAAGAGTTCCTGACCCCAATGGTCAATTTTTAGTTATCATAGATGCATCAGGGGATAGACTAGGAGGAGTCCTTATGTAGGATGGTGAAGTGGTGGCTTATGATTCAAGGACGCTTAAACCTTATGACGTGAACTATTCCCCTCATGACCTAGAAATTATGGCAATAGTGCATACTTTGCAAGTATGGCAGTATTACTTGTTAGGAGAACCTTTTGAGCTCAAGACAAATAACTTAGGACTCAAGTAAATTTTCACCTAACCAAATTTGAATGCTCATCAAAGATGCTAACTTGAGTTCCTGTCTGATTACAACTTTGACATCAACTACATCAAAGGCAAGGAAAATAAAGTAACTGATGCCTTAAGTCATAGAAGCTACATAACAACCATAACTACTATCAGGAATAATTTTAGGGATCAAGTGATTGAATTCTCACTTGGTGATGAATTTTATGATTAGGTCAAAAAAGCATGGTCTGTGAATGTACAAAATCCTTCGTATAAAAGATTTAGATTAGAGAGTGATGGTCTTTTACATTACAATATAAGGATGTATGTGCCAGATTGAGATAATTTATGGATCATAGTGATAAAATAACTAAACAATTCTCCATGGGACATTCAAGAGTAACCAAGCTCATGGCAGAGCTTAAGTCACTATACTTTTAGAATGGAATCAAAAAATATGTAACAGACTATGTGTCATGTTGTTTAGAATGTTGTCAAGTAAAAGTTGAGTATGTGCTTATAACTGGGTTATTATATACGTGTGATATACTAGAATGGAAGTGATAAATGATCAATATGGACTTTGTCTAAGGTTTATCGATGTCATCAAATAAGCATGATATGATCTTGGTAGCTTTTGACAAACTAACCAAGGTAGCTCATGTTATACTAGGTAATTTGACTAATGATGCACCTACCCTTATGAAGAAGTTCATAAAGGAAGTGTATAGGTTTCATGGATTTTTAGAGAAAATAATTTTGAATCATGATCTAAAAATGAATTATAGATTTTGGGTAACTCTGAATTTAGCTTTGGGTACATAAGTAAATTTCAACACTACATATTACCTAGAGACTTATGGATAGACTGAGAGAATTAATCATGTGTTAAAGGATATTCTTCATATGTATTACATGGATCATCAATACAAGTGGGAATATTATATTCCATTGGTTGTGTTTGAATACAATAACTCATACCAATCAATTTTGAAAATGGCATAATTTGAGGCATTGTACGAAAAAAGGTGCAAGACACCAATCAATTGGGACATGTTAGAGGATAGGGTAGTCTTTGGACTTGAGATGCTTTCAGAAATGAAAGAGTAAGTTAGAGTAATTAGGCAGAGATTGGCTGAGGCCAATGATAGGTAAAAATATCATGTAGATCTAAAGAGGATAGATAGGCACTTTATAGTAGGTGATAAAGTGGTTTTACAAGTTAAGCCACATAAGAGCTCAATTAAATTCGAGAAGTCAATGAAACTGTCACTGAGATATGTGGGAGCCTTTGAGGTGTTAAAAGTGGTCAATCTTGTAGCGTATAAGATTGTATTTCTACTAGCACTAGCTCTATTACATAATATCTTCCATGTTTCTTATCTTAAAAAGTATATAGTTCATCCTATGCATGTGTTGGATTGGAATACTTTACAAATTTTGGATCTCGGGGTGGTCATGGTACAACCAATCAAGATAATTGACACTCACAAACTTCATTTGTGTAATAGAGAAAAGTCATAGTGTACGGTCTAGTGGGACTAATAGTCTGAGTATAGTGCTACTTGGAAAGACTATGATGAGTTATACAAGAGATTTCCACATTTATTTGTTTGATTTGATGTTATTATACTATTTTATTTTTCTATTGAACTATATTGATGACTAGCTTTAGGGAGAAGGATGTTACATCTTGATTCATCACTAAACAAACTATTTGATTATCCATGGATATCTAAAGTGATAAATTTAATTTGATTTATTTTTAACTAAGCTTTGTGACATATGTTGTTATGAGATGCCAGGATATTACTTAGGTTATGTGATTACATTATTATGAGTTAGTTATAGTGTATATGCTTACATTATGATCATGTTAGTTTATTATTTCAGATATATTTTATGATCTAACTACCTGCTTGTTGTGAGGTTGATGTAGAAGAACTCATCCCATAGAGCATTATTGAGGGAGAACACCATCAAAGAGAGTGATGTAGATGGAGATACCAGAGGACGATAAAGAAATCGGCTAGAACCTTGCACACACCACATTAGTTATCACATGTTAGAATGCATAATAAATTGTTAGCATAATGTGTTTTGATACCATATATATTAGATAGTCATTTATACATGGTTTGCTAGCATAGTTAATGGTTTTATAGAATTCATTTTGCATGATTTGCATGTGTGATCATTAAATGATGTTAGAGATTTGATTTTCATAATTAGATTTAAATTCAAATTTATTAATTGATTTATCATTAAATCCTTATGGCATTTGGAGTTGCTAATTTAATTAGTGAATATACTGATTATTATAATTAGTGTTAAAATAAATAAAATTTAAGAATTTCCAATTAAGTGAAAAAATGGGAAAAAGAAAATAAAATAAAAAAATAATAAAAAAAATAAAGAGAAATAAAATTGTCTAAATTCAAGAAAAATAAAAAGAAATAAATTCATAAAATAATAACAAAAACAAAGAAAAATAAGAATAAAAGTCAAAAATCTTAAAAACAAAACTACACCCTTTTCATTGGGGAATATAGAATAAGAAAGTAGTTATTCAAGCTAAAAAGGAAGAGTGAGGTGCAAAATTAGAGAGAGGCATTTTCTGGAAGGAGACAAAAGAAAGAGGAACTAGGCAGAAGGAATTCAAAGGTGAAAAAGGCAGAAAGAGAGAAGCATAGAGAGAAGCTAAACCAAGAAAAATGCAAGCACAGTCTGCCAAGTAGGCAAAGTATTAAATTCTATCTATTTTATGGACTATGTAATTAGTTATATATGAATGATCTAGACACACATTATATTTGTATATATGCTCAATTTCTAGTGCAACGAACTAGTGAATGTATATACAATGACTTATGCTAAATACATCCCTTATAGGCAGTGACATGAAGTCATACTCAACCATACATAAATTTGGAAACCATATTATATAGTATGATTCACTATTGATATTGAGTATTTATATTTTAAAAGACAATGACTTAATTTGCTTGGGAATTATGAATAGTTATAGATATTCTGATTAATATGTTGATAAATATTTTTATATCACTTCATATACTATTATTATGGTTCGATTTAGTACTTGGTTGACACCTTTATACAAAAAATTGTATTGATCAGTCGACACCTTTAATTCCTAAGTGAAAGAAGTGTGCAAGAAAATTATATTGTTTGCCCAAATTCTATCGACTTAAATTATGTCATACAGATTCCATCATTAGCTTGTCGACTATAATCTAAGTATACTCGATATACTAAGAATCATATACCATATAGTAAATGACCATATATTGATTATCAACTTAAATTATTATAAATGGATTATGTGTTATATCAACTTAAATAATTATTATATACTAACAACCCTGATATAACTATAATTGTTGTCTTATTCTATTTTTCAGATATTCAATTTTGAATAATAAAGTCAATCGAAACATTATAGATGCATACATACATATCTCACTAAGACATAATTACTAACTATGTTTTCGGTGGTGACCATCAATAAGCATGACTTCCAATGTTCAAAAAATACTAGGCAATCTGAGCAGAAATAGAATATAGTATGTTAGGTTATTATTCCATTACTCTATTTGTTGGTTCATACCATAGTGACATCCTTTGGCTGGAGATTATCATTCTTTACAAGAAGACAAAACATTGATATATGTATTAATTAATGATAGATCAATGCATTTTTAGTTGCTATAGCAATAATTAAGTAGATTGCTACCTTGAAACATTTTATATTAACCTTTATTTTTGTTTAGGTAGAATGAGTATAAGTGGTAATTCCCATATTATCTATATGATCTCAATTGAACATTTTTATATGGCGCTTTACTTTGATATGCCTTTCTAATTAAAACATAGCTTTTGTTTATTGTAAGAAGCAAAATCGCTAAACGTATCCTCCCTCATCTTATAATAGGTTTTTATGGATAGGTGATAGCTTACTATAGCAAGCATTTGAAACACATTGTGTAATGTAGGAGAATGGTAGTAAGCCTTATGAGAATATATATATATATGATCTCAATTGAACATTTTTATATGGTGCTTTACTTTGATATGCCTTTCTAATTAAAACATAGCTTTTGTTTATTGTAAGAAGCAAAATCGCTAAACGTATCCTCCCTCATCTTATAATAGGTTTTTATGGATAGGTGATAGCTTACTATAGCAAGCATTTGAAACACATTGTGTAATGTAGGAGAATGGTAGTAAGCCTTATGAGAATATATATATATATATATATATATATATATATATATATATATATATATATATATATATATATATATATAACTTGTAATGTATTTTAGGATGTCTGTTCATACGGATGGACTTATACATGAGTATATATTTAAATATAAATAGATTTCATACAAAAGGGATCGACGGAAGTAGATCTTAAAATAAGATGTAGGGTAATAAACTTAGCCAATTATAAGAAACTATAGATGTTGGGGAGTCATAACTAAATAACGATTTGACAAGGAAAATATATAACCTCAACTTGAGGTAGATGGTTTGTTTATTAATATTCCAATATTGAAATTGATAGTTGATTTATTTTAACAAAAGATTGTTGAAAACCTTATTTGGAATGTAAAAGACTATAGGCATCTATTTGGAGTTATAGTATATTGAAATCCTAATATAGATTTTAATAACACATGTTGAGCATAAATAACTCGATGTAGTCTTTCATTATCTTGTGATAGCTTTATGATATGCATGAGGTTACTTATCATATTTAGTAAGTGAAACAAAAACCGTTGAGTGGATAGAATACTATAATAAGATACGTATTTATGAATAATGGTATGCTAAACGTGAATAGAGGTATACATGTGCTTATTAACATAAACATGTACGTATAGGTGTGTTCTTATAATTATAGTTCCATTGGTGGTTTAAAACTATATTTTGTATAATAGAACCTTGTGAATGTGTGCATACAACCCCCTGAGAGTATAATATATGCTTGAATGAAATATTCTATGTTGCGTGTGAATTAAGACTTTCCTTGTTAAGTTTAGTTGCTTGAATAAAAGCTCATGTTTTTGTTAACTACTTTATTTGACTGGTTGTGGTATTTAGTAGTTATGCTTAAGAACACTACACTATGATAATATGGGTTATCATAGGGTGTAGTATGTTTAGAAACTATTTATAGTAATTAGAATTTGCAATTAGATGTGTATTAAACTCGAATGGTATAAAATGTAGTCATTATTGTTATTATGAGATAGATAATAATGTGAGATTCATTCATACATTTGATAAAATAAATGGATGCTTTTTAATTGTTCCTATGCTTAACATGTTATGTGAAATTATTGTTAGTAGATTTTACTTTTAATGAGTCTATTATTTATATTATGTTAACCAAATCTCGTATTGTTGATACTGATTAAGCATTGAGATAGACTTCACTAGCTTACTAGTATCATAATGCCAAATGAAAGTAATCTGATCAAGTGGTGTGTATGAATTCTGACCAATCCATAGATCATTTATTATTTGAAAACTTTGGCCAAAGTAATTTTTAGTGATACATTTTCATTTCATGAGTATGATTTACATATTTATGTGATATCTTGTAATAAAATGGCTTTATGTGATACACTGCATGTTTAGTTTTAAAAATCATACAACACACATGTACTAGCATATCTCTCTAGATTCTTGTGCCATCACTATTTACTCATTTATGAAGGGAGGGTCATTCCCTAATGGGATTAGTACGAAGGATAGTTTGTCCATGGTTGGTGTGAAAAATCACTTGGATGATGCTCTCTCCCCAAAATAGAACTACATTTGAGATGACACTTGAGATTGCCACAAATACTAGATTCTAGGGAACTGTGCTCTAGGGAGCCATGTATCTTATATATGTACATTGTATTTATTATTGAAACATTATCATGATGAGTTATAATTACTTATTCATTGTACATTGACAATAGTGGTTGTAGGCATGTATCAGCCATGGTTAGTTAATTGTAATCACTTTCTATATTTGTATTATGATGTGTTTCTTATGATGTTAGTGATCAGTGATGTATGATGTAGTACACTTCATTTACAATTATCACACTTAAAGTATTTTATATGATCACTAGTTAGATTCTTATGGTGTAATTTATTTATAGTATATGTGTTTAAATTTTGAAAAAATCATGTATTTCTAGGTAGATCCCAGTGGGGATGTTACATATTTTATTTTTTTTAAATGTAAGCTTTTAAAGAGCTTACATGAGTTAGTTATAAAAAACCAACTAATGGATGTAACCAACACGTAAAAATAATAAATAAAAAAATAATTAAATAGTCAAACTAACTATGTTTTTGGATCATAAATAATCCAACAGATCACTCATGTGATGTCTTTGCAGTTACCCTTGAAGTATTGGACTTTTAATTTTCATTGTTATCATAACATCAAATCATAATTGTACTTGTTTCATATGTATTGATTTGGTTTATCTACTATAGCTTGCATCTATTCTAACCATTGTTATCCCAATGTAAACTTCAACTGGTTAGGAAGGTGTATCACCCATATGTATGTACTAATGACCTTTGGCCCACAGGTATTTGGTAGCATAATATGGCCAATTGATCCTTGACAAGGTATAGTATGTTGTAACTTATCGATGCCATGTATAGATTGTCATACAAATGTAATACTACACATGCTTATGAATTTTTATTTGTCAATATGAATTCATCATTTATAGGCACCTTCAATGTATATTTTAATAGTCAATATCTATTGTCATGGATGCTTACGATTTTTGTGTTGTGTATCTATATACTAAGTTTGGTTAGAAATTACTAATGATAATTCATTATGTAGTTGGATAATTATAATCATTCCTTCAATCTTATACCTTTGAATTTTATTATTATAATGCTATATAATTGTTTGTTTCATGCCAAGTTAATCTATGATAATCACAAGATGACTTGCTTTGCTGATGTCACATATGTCTCATAGCTCTATGTATGTAGTTAGTAATGGAATCAAATTTTAATCAACATTTATAGTATGATGCTTAATTTATATTGAATACTCACTACTTGTAATGTTGTGGAAACCTATATAGGGGAGGGGTTGGTAATGATGAATACATCATTGAATGTAAGATAGAGTGCTCTTATTTCTCCTTGATGTGAACATTCTATCCATTTTAGTCTCAACTCATATCACATCCAAACTTGAACTTGGCATGCATATATAGATATAAATTGAACTTGAACTTGATTCTAAATCCTTAACTTGGCATGATTCTAGAACTCGAACCTGGTTGGCCTGATTCTAGAACTTGAACTGGGACATGTTTAGTTTTATCCAAAAAATCCACATTATTCATTGATTTTTAATTTAAACCTTTATTATAGTTCAAAATGTATAATTATTATTGTGCCCATGTTATTTATGCTTGATTTTAGAATTTTTTTGCCTTGATGATGGATTTAACATATGAAACTGATGGTGTGATATAACATTGGAACAATTACATTTTGATTATGTTAATTGTATTTAAGTATTATTTTTATTTTGTCTACGTTAGATTATTATTGAATAAACATATTTTATTTATTAATATTATTTGTAAGTGAATGATTTTGATACTCTCCTAGACCAATAGTTGTAAACAAATTAGCTGAAAATCACTCATCTAGACCAATATGATTGAAAATTATCATGTGAAAATGATCTTATATATATTCTCTTGTATAACATTATCATCATCATCATCTTTATCATCATATTTTATGTATATAAAATTAAGATTCTCTAAATTGACTAAAGAGCTATATCTAGGATTATCTCTTTCTATACTATAGTACCTTGTAGTTATTTCTTTATTTCTTCATTAATGGTCTTAATTGTCACATTGTAATTTAATATACTTGATTCTCCAACCTCATATGTATGAATTTTATCTATTGGGATAGGTTGTGATGGATGTACTATAGAATACTATATAGAATCAAAATGTAAATTACCTTCATTATTAGGTTGCATCATTTTACAATCTTTGAAGGGATCATTTTCTATGGGGCATGTATATAAATATCCATCATATATGAACATTAAACACTTATGTAGTGTATATGGTATTACTTCCATGGCATGTGTCCAAGGTTGACCTAAGAGAAAATTGTAATGTAGATGATTAGGCATGAACTGAAATAAGGTAGATAATATTTTGGATCATATTGTCACATCTAATGATATTGCATCATTTTACAATATTTGAAGGGATCATTGTCTACGGGGCATGTATATAAATATCCATCATATATGAACATTAAACACTTATGTAGTGTATATGGTATTACTTCCATGGCATGTGTCCAAGGTTGACCTAAGAGAAAACTGTAATGTAGATGATTAGGCATGAACTGAAATAAGGTAGATAATATTTTGGATCATATTTTCACATCCAATGATATTGATCCAAGTATCTGATGTGGAATGCTATCAAATCATTTTACGATTTGGTATGATTTTTTAATAGTATCCATATTGACACCCAATGTTTGTAAGAATTTTATGTTATAGATATTCATTCTTGATTCATTATCTATCAATACACGCTTGACTACTTTAATTTTAATTTGAACTTGAATAAACAATGAGAGGTTTTGATCTATTGTGTGTGTGGTGGGTAATTATTCATTTTCAAAGGAAATTGCTTCTTTGGTATCCTTTAATGCATTCATAATAGAAGAAAAATATGCAAGTTCTATGTAATTTGGTAGAGTTGTCTCATGTAATGACTCATATAAGATGTCTTTGTAAATAGATAATCTATTTAGTAATTCAAGGATAAAAATCTAACAATGGGTATTTTTTAGTTGATAAACTATATAATACCATTGGGTTTGATTGGATAGCCTCCTAGGAGATGGATGTGGATGATGAGGAACATGTTGACTACCTCCATTTTGTCATGCATGATAGGGCACTTGACCTCTTCATGTGCTGAAACCATAGACCGCAAAATGCAATATAATCCTAGGGTGAATAATGGGAGTGGGATGGTAGGTTGAGGTTTTTTGGGAGGATGAACAATAATAGTCATGCATGTCCTTTGGAACCTAGTGGTGATAGGAACCAACTCAAATTTAATAATAAAACAATATGAATTAAAGAAGGCTAAATAATATTCATTATTAATTTCAACCTTAGAATTGTTACACCTAGATTTATCCATGAAATTACATAATTGTTACAAATTTTATACGGTAAAGGAAAATAACATGTAATGATTACAATCATAGCTTGAGTTATAAAATAAAAATTACGTATATCCATTATAACTGCGTGTAATTTGTGAATAAGGGAAAATTGGAAATCAAGTCTAAAATTAAGATTTATATACAAAAATATGAAACCCTAATAAGAAGGATGAAACCCTAAGGGAAACCTAGGGTTTGACATGCTCAATATATAAATGAGTTCACCAATATATTTCACCTATTTTTAATTTGATCTAATAAGATAGAATATTTGAAATATTCAGATTATTTAATAAATTACAACAAAACACTTATTTGAATGCTAAAATAGAATATGATTTGAATAATTATACTTATTATTTATGGAAAGTACTAAGGGGATTTACATACCTAACATGTTACTATTCTATGCAGGCCTGAGACTAAATGCAGGTAACTAAAATGGATAAAAAAGGATTATAAGTTGTGTAGATCAAGAATAGGATTATATGGATTTGTCTGGATGAGTTCGTCAGGGTTAGGACACCATAATTTGATGTAGGGGTTTACTATTTTTGGATTCATCCTATAAATTTTTGCCTCATTATTTTGGCACAAGCCACACGACTACTTTAGATATGTCTTCTGGCTCAATATCAGGTGCTCACTATGTGCAAAAATATAGAAAACTTGTCTCCTTCTCTTTTAAACTTTAGCTCCACTTATGAAACAAGGTTAACCTATAAAAATAATGGAAATAGGTGGGTTGAGCTAACCTTAACCATTCACCAAATAATTTCTAAGTGTTTCGTGCATATTCAATAATCTAAAGGGGGAATTCAGACCACACATAGTTCTTCCCATTAAGTGAATGTGTGCAATAGTGCTTGTTTTACGAATGCAACATTTAATTTAGATTTTAACACTTGATATGATAAACTTGGATTGGTTTAAGTGATTAAGACTTAGTTAGGGCTTGCTCCTTGTGATTTATATATGAATTGGGAAGTTTAAGACAATCCATTTAAATGTGTAAGTGTTAATAGGCTTCTTTGGTGAGTGTTAGATATGAAACAAGCTTATACCTAATATATATTTATATGGGACTCATTAGGTATTTTTTCATGCCACTAACATGTGAAACGCATGGGCACACTCATAACTATAAATTGAATTTGAAAAATGATTGTTTCTTTGCACAGGGACATGTTTGTCATGGTTTAGACACCTCAATAATTATGCATGTGTATGAGTCTAATTGAACCATTTGAAAGGTAGGAATATTGATATGATGATCTAGAAATAATATGAGAATGACAATGAATAAGTTAGTCACAGACTAGGGAATTCCTATAAGTGACTGATAGTGAATTAAAAAGGTCAATCACATACAAATAATGTGTATAGAATAAATGGGTGTGTAATATCCATATGTGTATGTACATGTCATGTAAGGTGATTTTAGGTCAAGACTAACATTTCCAAGTGTCTAATACTAGATTTTAGTGTCTCACATTCTATCATGATCACGATGGTGCAATCACAAACCTAGGTGGGAAAACTATGTGTTGTTTGAGCCCTATTTTGAGTATTATAATGTAGGCAATGCTCATTCACTTAGCGGGGAGTACTTAGGGCTGTCCAACCCTTCTTTCTAGCCCATTTTTATAAGTCATCTTGTGTTGAAAGTGAAGCTATATTTTCAAGGCAATGAGAAGCAAATCAAGGATTAGCACATAGGACCAAGGGCTAAAAAACATAAAAAAATCATCTATGAGGTGGAAAAAACTATAATATTCAATTGGGATAGTATCGATAAAACCTAAATAATACTGGTGCCCATAATGGTTTGAGCTCTATCGACAATGTCCATGTAGGTTTTGAGGTTTGTTTCCTAGTCTGAGTAGTGATAAAGCTAATACGAATATTTTTAGAGACTATTATGTAGGTAGTGACCAATAATAATTAGAAAACTAGTTAAGTGTATCTATTATCCATTGCCTTTTCAATTCTAAATATAGTATATGCGCAATATCAATCCCTTTTTCACATTTAAATTTGTATGGTAAATGCCCAATTTTAAAGAATTTGAATTCCAATAGTTATATATTGTTTAGTTTACATTAATCATAGATTAAGTAAATTTTTTTGGTGAACTTGAACATTATCTTGAACATGGTAAACCCTAGGTATTTCTACCTTAAGGTTTCATCTTTCCTTCTCAGGGCTTCAAATTTATTTTGCAATAGGGTTTATCTTTTAGATTTGATTTCTCATTTCCCCCTATTCACATAAGTGAAACTGTAGCATAACTATAATAGATGTTTATGGTTTCTATTTTGTGATTCAAGTAACGATTACCACAATTGCATATTTCTTTCCTCAAATATATAATATGTTCACAATTCATATAATGTAATTGGTTAAATGTATCTAAAATAAAACTAAGGTTGATATTAACAATGTTAAACTTATCTCTCCTTAGTAACATGTATTGTATGAATATTAAATCTAAAATACTTCTACTTATTATTTGATGGGAAAGGGCATATGTGACTCCTTTCATTCCTCTTCCCACTAGACCTCAAGGTAGTGATAGCTACCATCCCTCCCTTATTATTTTCCTAAAGATTATATTAGACATGGAAGTCCATTAAAGCACCATCAGAATCAAACACATATTCCAATATTGAGCAACCCACTCCAATTGTGGTTTCATCTCCCAAGGATGAATTACTAAAATAATAGTTACCTAAATAAAATTCACCTAAAAAGGAAGTTCATAAGTAATATGTACCTAAGAAGGATAATGTTTCAAGTGTGGTTTAGAAAGTGGCCACCACATAGCCTTTTTCATTCCTGGAACCTTTGATTAATATCCCTCATATAGATAGTAAGCAATGCACTAATTTCATGGTTGATAAGTTTTGTGAAATTAATGTATGTAGCATGATTCTTCTCAAATATCTTGGATATGACATTGGACACTTGAATAATATTAATTTATCAAAACCATTGATAGACACCATTGAGTAGTTCATAACTCTTGGTCTCAAATTATGTTCCACTATATTCCACATTGACCCTACTTTGACTAAATAAAATGCTAGACTAGGAAGACCTTGGATAAGATCAATAGATGAAACACTTGATAAGAATCATGATCACATTAAATTTTAGATCTAAGGAAAAACTATTTCCAATTCAAGAGACATAACATATCCAAATCAATAAAATCAATTGGAAACCATTTCTTCAACTAGCACTCAAGAAATGAAATTTAATTCTTCTCCACATATGATCACAACTAGGGTGCTTGATACCAATAATGATGAATATATCGAAGAGAAAATAAATTGTAATAAACCAATTCCAAAGTATGGTGTGGTTGGTTATACATACCCTACTACCAATACAAAATATTATTGAAATGACAAGTCTAAACTAATGGATGAATATGGCAATACAATTGATCGTTATGACATATATGATACAAGACATACACATGACTATCTCACTGATGGGATAATTGGTTAGCTAAAACATTATATATTGTACATAGATTCTTATTATCTGATTTCATGATCACCTTCTCTAGAGTAGATTGATTGTTTGATCTATTCTTCTATCTTGACATACATGTGTACATATGAGTTTGCATTGACCATTCTTCAAGCCTTTGGATTTACTTTGGTTATGATTTTTTTTACTAGTTATTTCCTTTTGATTGTTTATTCTAATCCAAGCATTCATGATAACTATCATATGATGACACATTATTTATAATAGTCCAATCATAGTGCACATTCCTTGTAGCATACTACTTAACCACCCTTCCATATTAACTACATACGATTCCTTTTGTCATGGCATACATTGAGCTTACATGGTCACACATATTCCATGCCTATATATTTTTGTGACATTTGAATACACACCAATTCTTACCTATTGTGGACATGCATCTCCTATCTCAACATTCTCTCTTAAGACTTGATTTTGTGATTCACGTATATAGTGGGGGTATATTTCTTGCATTTGCTTCCTCGAGACTACTTTGTTATTAAACTTGGTGTACATTATGTGTTGACATATTATACAAATTGTTTGGATCCCTTAGATTCTTCTATTTTTTAAGCCTTGCCTTTTGGCCTTGCTTGATTAGATAGATGTGTGGTTAAACTAAAAAAATACAAAAAAATAAAAAAATTACAAAATAAATATTCATAAAAGTCAAAACTAGGACTTATACATGACATGCTTTGTTATATACATGATTGATTGATATTATTTATCATGTATATGGTGAATTACATATACATTTCCTATGCACATGGTTTTCACGATATTTATGAGTGGGATACAATACATACATGTTACATATGATACATGGACATATAAATGTGTGGCATTCATTATAGTGGGGAGATTAATATGGTGTTAGTATGAAAGAATGGGGAGATTAGTATGGTGTTAGTATGAAATAAAATCAAATAAAATACACTAATAAATACTTACACCTATAGCCTAGACACTCAAAGAACTAGTGAATAATACAAGTAACTAACAAATGAAAGAAACACAAAAGACTTTACCTTCCATGAGAGCACGTGTTATATGTTGGAAATGAGTTGATGTGCATGATTGTGTGATAAAAAAATATTTAGCAATAGAGATCTTTGCACCACCTCTCCTTGTGACCTTGGCAATGTTGGGATTGGCTTTCGCTTTAGCTTGGCTTGGCTTAACAAATGGGCATGATAACACTATACCAATGAAGCTTATTGAAGGTATTTTTCCATGATAAATTTACACCAATAGAGATTATTTATCAATGGGTGAGGCCTTGTATTTATAATCTTACAAACTAAATCTAACCCAAGTGTAGTTAGGTTAGAGTTAATTGTGGTTGAGTTTGGGAGGGGACAAGCCATTAATATTTTTAATTTATAAACATGGCTCACAAATTTAAATATTTGTTTGATATTTTATGAGTGCTTGACAAATAAAAAAAGATTATGTCATGATGGTGACATCATTTCAAATATTTATGTGATGTCATCAATATGGATTTATGAATTTCTAAAAAATAGAAATCAACAATTAATTAGCCATGTGATTTTCACTTATGCATTTAATTGGGTTTAATAAATTAAGAAATCTTGATCAAGTTAATTTTAATTTTTGAATTTTGACAAGTTGTCCCTCACACATGGTTGAAAAGGTCAATTTGCTAGGTCACACCTTGACCGGAGATGAATTAGAGGGAGATGATGATTGCATACAATGTATTACCGTAGTTAGGGATACATTGACATGAATTAGAAGATGTACGTGATATGTATTGATGAGTGAAAGCATTTGAGTGATTTCTAGGCTTAATTTATATTATTTGTAATAATTGACTCCAATGTCTATTTAGACATAAAAGTGGATAAAAAGGAGTGTCTATTGTTTGCCCTTATTTTTGAAGGCATTATGAGACATAGGCACAATAACATCTTTTGAGAGAATGAAAAATTTGTTAAGAATAAAAATAAGATAATGATTGAGGAATGATGCTCCAAACAAAGTTTAGGAAGCCTATGATGCCCCTTAAGGGAGTGGATGACACATATGATTGATGGACGGTCCCTTAAAAAGAAGCAAGAAGAAGAGTGAAATTAACCCATGGGTGAGATTAATCTAATCGAGATAATGCTTACACACATTGCTTTAAAAGTAATAATTTGCCCAAAGGTAGTTATAATTAAAAATAATGGTTGAGACACTAATTTTTCTAAAGGCCATTATAATCAGTGGAAAATGCATGTTCCCTATTAGGGTGGATGGGTTGACACAATGATTTTTCCAAAGGTGGTTATAATCATTTTGATGACTTGGATTGAACAATGATTTTTGGTTGTGCCTCAGTGGGGGAAATTGGCAAGCATAACTCAAGGATATAACCTATTACACAAATTAAAGATGAGCGAGTGTAAATGTAAATGTGATGGTCTAATGATTGAAGAACCCACAAATAATCAGGCACACAAGGATGCACAAAGTGATGAAAGAAATGATTGGAAGAAAAATGGTGTTTGATTTGACTTGAGATACATCATGTATCTAAGCATTGCCTATATAATCTAAATAGGCCTTAGGCCAATGTAGTTCACCCAGAAGTGGGAGAAAATGGAATGAAGAATAAAAATTGATAGATATGAATGATTTAGTTGTACCTACCAATGTGGAGATGTTCATCCTTATTAGCATTGATATAACCAAAATGGTCAATGGGTTGATTTGATCAAGGAGGGTGGAGGATTTGCAAAGGTAAACAAGGATAAGTTTCTACAACACCATTATTTGTGATCTCCACCAAGCTGATTTTTGTTATAGAACATGATAGTATGCATCATGTTATAAAACACCATGATGACTTGGCCGTAATGTGTATAAGGACTAACTCTTGATCCAATACACAATTGAAAACAATGCACCAATGATAAAAACCATGATGACAAGATGACATATGAATATGGAACTAAAGAACAATGCATAAGGAATCACCTAATGAATGCATATACACTGAGTTAAGGCACAACAATAAATCAAGTAAATAGGCAAACAAACAAATAAATAACTAAGTAAACAAACACATAGAAAGCTTGAAAGTAAAAGCAACAAAAATCATCCTATCATTAACCAAGTCAATATCTACATGTGAAAGCTCAATGGAATGATAAATGGCTAGTGACCCCAAGCATGAATATATGCAATGGAATGACATGTGGGGATAATATATCCTAGTATAAGCTACATGCATTGGTGTTTCCCCAATAATGTGAAAGTTACAAGCTTGGTCTAAAAGGTGCAAATTAGACGATGCCCCTAAGCAAGGATACATGCAAAGAGAAGGTTACATCCCCAATGGATATGGAATGGATTGGAACCAATAATGGATTTGCCCCAATAGGGCAGATCAAGAATGTCTAACTAGGTTTAGACAGGATAATTTTTTTTTAGATTTTGAAGCTTTATATCTCCCTAGGAGATTATAAGCTGATTTTCTAATTTTTAGGATTTTGAAATGTTTTGAATGTTTTTGTAATTTTTGGGGTATATTAAATCTTTTGATATTGATAAGATATTGCTCACAAAATGGCAATAGCGTTGGCTTAGGTTGCTCATAAAATAACGAGAGTGTTTACTAAAATTGTTCGTAAAATGATGAGAGTGATGGAAAAAGGTGATCGAGCTGACCTTAATGTAAATTGAGCACTTCCTACATAGTCCAAATGGACCTCAAGTGACTATATTTCATAGGTATGGCAAGGTATGAAACGAAAATAAGGCAAGACAAAGGGCAAGGTAAGGCAAATGACAAGGTAAATTGCTAGTAAATGATTATATTGTTCTTTTTGATATAAAGATGATTATCATGGTCAGCATATGATAAAATTATGTAAATTACTAACCCATACCTCTTTTGAATAGTTGTCATGTCAAGAACTTGCTGTTGATTTGGACTACAATAGCATGGTTGTGATCTTCATTGGTCATCGATTTTTTTCCTTCAAACTTAGAAACAAGATGTCTTCATAGCCTTTATAAAGGAAAGTGTGGCCAAAGATGGTAAAGATGGATAAATAATGGATAAAAGGTATAATTTGGCAATGAAGAGGTGGATCATAATGGAATGTATAATGTTTGGGAAATAAATGAAGATCAAGATTTTTAGGCATATGCAATGTTGTTGATTTTGGATTTGACATAATTCTGGTTGTTATGGGGCCAAAGACTTTTGAATATTCTCTTGATAGTACCACCATATTTTTATATTATTTGGGCCTAAGAGTAGCTGCCATATGATTACGTCGTAGAATGGAAGCTATATTGATGTTATCTTTAATAATGTCTTCATCAAGCATTGAAGAACTATTGTGCTCAGTGATTGGTACATCAAAGAGTTTTTTTACCAATAAATTTGTCTTAATTGTCCCATAACACCTTCAAAAAGGTTTTACTAAGGAATGTTGACTTTTGAATTTGATTATCTTGTATCACCTTAAACAAGGTTTCACTAGAGGATACTAAGTTTAGACTTTGACTGCCTCCTAGCGCCTCCACAAATATTTCACTAAGAGATTGTTCTTGTTTTCATGAATGTGGTCTTGGTCTCCCTGATATTTTACAACTGATATGTCACCATAGATGCAATTCAATAAGGTGTGATTATGTTGGTCCTAATCGACACTTGCAAGAGGTGGAATGCCAATATAATGGCTATGTTGGGTGGTGTTAATGGTATGTGTAATGGTGATGGGATGGGAAGAGGAAACACAATCCTCATATAAGATACTAAGACAACTTATGTCAATGTTGAAATAATCATCCTCAAAAATTGTGAAAGGATCATAAATGTATTCAAATTGATCTGTAAGGCATGCATAACCAATGTCATAACAACCATGAATGTATTCTAATTTTGAAGTTGAGTCTAGCTCAAGGGACTCTGGATATGATGTTGAGATTGGTGTTGGTTATTCTTCTAATGCTAAATCTCATATTAGTTCAAGAATAAACCTAAATTCAATTTTGATTCTTCATCTAGTGTGGCAACAAAGATGTTATGTTGAATGCTTAGTATTGGATGAGTAATGTCTTGGGGTTGAATAATGGGCTCTTCAAAAATAGGCTCAACTAAGAAGGGCTCTATAGAGACTAGTTTGTCAAAGGGAGGCTTCTCAAAAAAATGAAAATGGTCAACATGTAACTCCATAGAGACTATCTCTCAAAGTGAGGTTCCATAAAAACATGATAATGGTCAAGATAATGATTTTCCAAAAGGTGGTTATAATCATTAGGAGGTGATAAAAAAATATTGGATTGTTAAGGTGAGACTCATGAACCAAAATGAAGGGGTCAACTGGAAACTCCATAGAGATTGGCTCATCAAATTAAGGCTCCTTAAAAATAGGGAAATGGTCAAAATAGTTATTTTCCCAAAGGTGGTTATAATCATTTAGGGGTGACTCAATAAAGACTAGTTTGTTAAAGTGAGACTCCTCAACCAAAGGGAAAGGGTCAAATGGTGATTCAACATAGGTTAACTCATCACAAATAGGCATTTCCACAAAAACATCATGGATTGGTTGGTTCTCTTGGCCTTGGTTTACAACTGGTTACAAAATATCATTTTTGAATACATTTGAGTTTTTAAAATACAAGTCTTGGAGAGGGAATGCTTGGCTCTATTGTGGTTCAAAGATTGGATTGGATTTTATAAATAAAGTGGGGAAAGGTCAGTAATGGATGGAGAATGACCTATGGTTTAATAATGAGCTTTTTGCAGATAGGCTCATATACAATGGGATCAACAAATATTGGTTGTGGGTCTAGGATGGTAACTATGATCCGTCTAGTCACAATTATGCAACTTTGTTGGGATAACAAGCTACTAGATTTAGAAGGGACTATAATGATAATGAAAGGTCACTACGAAGCTTAGTTTCTGATGTAATCTGAAAGATGAGGGATAAAAATGGTAATGAAAGGGCACTGCAAAGCTTGGTTGCTAGCGTAGACCAAAGGAGGAGGGCTTAGAATGGTAATGAATGGGCGTTATGGAGATCGGTTGTTAATGCAAGCTAAAGGATGAGGGCCTGGAGTGGTCATGAATGGGTGTTGTGAAGCTTAGTTACTAATGCAAGATGAAGGATAAGGGCCTAGATGGTAATGAATGGGCATTATGAAGCTTGGTTGCTAATGCAAGTTAAAGGATGAGGGCCTAGAATGGTAATGAATGGGTGATGCAAAGCTTGGTTGCTAATGCAAGATAAAGGATGAGAGCATGGAATGGTAATCTTTGGGTGCTACAAAGCTTGGTTCTTAATGCAGGCTAAAGGAGGAAGGCTTGGAATGGTAATCCTTGGGTGATGTGAAGATTGGTTGCTAATGCAGGCCAAAAGAGGAGGGCCTGGAATGGTAATGGATGGGTGTTGTGAAGATTGGTTGCTAGTGCAGAACAAAGGAGGGTTAGTGACATAAGTAGGGGATTGAGTAGTATTATCATTGAAAGAGTGAACTTAGTACTTTAATTATCCCAAAGAAGAATGGTTGTGGTATATGATAATCAAAATGGCTAGGTTTTGAAAATAGCCCAAAGAGGGCGGTCTTGGTCTATGAAAATGGTTTAGGTCTAGGTCTAGGTTTGAAAGTGGCATTGGTTTAGGAATAAGTACCTAGTCTATTGTTACAAATGGTTTAAACTTAGCCTAGATTTGATCTCTTCTCTAAAATTTTCAATGAGAAGCTTAGTCTCAAATATCTTGAAGGTCTAATGTCTTACTCACAAATGGTAAAATGAATGGCAAATCCAAATGCTAATCTTGGCAAATTGTTTCTAATAAAATCTAATCTATGTCTAAAAATGGAAAATTTGCTAGGTCTTTAGAAATAAGGCACAAAGATAGGCTCAAAATGACATGAATGAAATATAAACACTAAGGCAAATGCTAGGTCTTTGGAAACAAGGCACAAAGCTAGACTTGAAAACAACTAGGACTAACAAATCAAAAGCAAATGCTAGGTGTTTGGAAAAAAGGCAAAATCTAGACTCAAAAAAAACTTGGTTGAGGTAAAAATGGCAAGGCAATTAATCTAATAATTCAAAACACTTGGACTCAAACAAGGCACATGGATTCAAATAAAAACTTGACCATTGGTAAAATATATAGGACCTGTTGAACAGTTTCTGCATGACCAGTTTGTGTTTTTCCTTTGGCTCTTTTCATTTCTCCATTGTTCATTTTTTGTGTTTGGTCTCTTGCCTTGTTACTTATCTTTTCCCTTCAGCCTCTCCTGGTTCGGGCTCTTCTCCCTTGTTCTTTGTTCTTTCCCTTTGCCTTCTTTGCCTTAGCCTGTCGAGCTTTATTTTGCCCCAAAATTTCCCTTCAAAAGTTTTTTGAAGGGCCTTTCTTGCCTTGCCACATTCCCAAGTGTCCCTTCAAAATTTTTTGAAGGGCACTTTTCTTCCAAGTGACCCTTCGAAAAAATTCTGAAGGGCACTTTATTGTCTAAGTGACCCTTCGAAAATGTTTCAAAGGGCACTTTTCTTTGCAAGTGTCCCTTCATATTTTTTTGAAGGGAACTTTGTCTTTAGAAATGCCTTTCAAAAAAGTTTTAAAGGGCCATTTCCTTTGGAAATACCCTTCAAAATTTTCCAAAGGGACTTTGACACTTTCCCAAGTGTCCTTCAAGAAAAGTTCCCAAAGGAACTAGTCATTGCCTTTCGGGTAAAATACTCAAAAAAATTCCTTCAAACAAATTGTTCAAAGGAATTACTTTGAGAAAATTTCTTGAAATAATAAACCTGACCCAATGGATCCCCATGACATGCCACAGGACATCAAGTTTAATACAACCCATTAGTCGTTGGAGTGTAAAGATGACGTGCTACAGGATGTCAAATTTAGGGTGGCTAACGATTCATTGGGATTCAAAGACATGATGTGTTATAGGACATCAAATTCAGGGTAGAAAACTAGATGTTAAGGAACAAGTAAGAAGTAAAGTCACTTGGAAAACCCAAATGACTTTGTAGTGCAAATCGAGTTTCCCAATAAGCTTTGCTTATGAATTTTATAAGTAGAAGCAATCGAAGAACTTGAAGGAGCAAGTAAGAAGTAAAGTCACTTGGAAAACTTGAATGACTATGTAGTGTAAATTGGGTTTCCCAAAAATATTTGCTTATGACTTTTATAAGTAGAAGCAATCGAAGAACCCAAAAGGGCAAAGATAGTGCAAATTGGGTTTCCCAACATGCTTGACTGATAGGTTTATAAGTAGAGCCATTCAGAAGGCCCAAATGGGTCTATAATGGAAAACATGAGAGATTTCAAGAGGAATCTAAGGTTCACATCAGTGATCTAAACCATTTCTTATGGAGGTTCATCTCACCATTGATTTTGCAGTGATCCTAGTCATTTCAAGAGGGCAAATCAAAGAGGACAAACTCCAACTGAATGAGAGAACAACTGGAATCAGTTTCACCAAGATGGTGATTGCAAACCATTTTGGAGGATTCTATTTTGGTGCCCAAGAGCTCTCTCTTCTCTCCCTCTTTTTCTATAAATAGGACCCTTGGGCTCTTATTTTATCATCCACAGATAGTATGATGAAGCCCTACTAGAATGTTTTGCCATTTTCTTGCCTTTGAGAAAAGAAGCATAAGTCTATTTTCTTTCTAAGTTATAGACATTTTCCTAGGCATGCAAGAGACACAGAGTGACAAGTGATGTTTTACCCTTCTGTTCTCTGTCCTTCATGCTTTTGAGCAAAGAGTTGATCCAACAGGTCATGTAGAGTGCATTCTAGCTATGTGAGATTTTGCACATGTTTAACCCTTTTCTGGACTATATAGGTTGTCTTTTCCAGTTATTTACCTTATATGATCTCATTCAGTTGTATCTACATTGAAATAATTATGTTGGGATCTTCTAGAGCTTGAGTTATAGACTATATTCTATTGTATTGTGCATAAGTATAGGGCATACTTGTGGATACTAATTCTTGGTGTATCACCATTTTAGACTAGGCTTTTCATTTATGCAAACTTCCAACTCTTTTCAATCATACAAATTGGTTCAACAGTTTTATTGCACAAGAAGCTAATATAGGGAGGTATCCCTTTCAACCTAGAGGTTCATTTCCACTTATAGGCATACCCACAAGCCAGGAAATGTCCCAACATTGCCCAAATCTGGAAGAGGCCTGAACAACCATCTTCTAGGGTACAAGATTTGGAGACAACAAGGCCTTTAGGCACATGCCTAAAACTAATTGGGAAATTCAATCTCAAGTAAGAAAAAATAAGCATGATGAGTGTTGGTCCCCAAAAATGTCACTCATTTTTGGAACATATGAGCTATCTTGTCCTACAGGACCAAAATTTCTCTCTTCCCTTCTCAAAATTTATTCTGAGCTTTCAAATTCCTTTTTTTTTCAAGCTTTCCAAAAATCTACGGACTCTGAAAGCTTGAATCTACGGACTCTACAGGAAAAAAATCTATGGACTCTGCAGGCCAAGTTCTGCAGGCTTCACAGGTTGATTTCTACAGACTTTGCAGATATGTTTCTATAGACTCAACATGCTTGAAATTAGCAGGTTCAACAGGTTCAAAAGCTTCTGCAGGTGAGTTCAGTCAAAAGAACAAGCTTCTAACACTTAGTCGTTTCCACGATCGGTTCAAAGACCAAGTGCGTTCAACGTGCTTGGTGCAAAAGATCAAAAGGACTTAGCCAAATAATGAAGGATGAGCTTATTGAACCATTAAATTGTTGAACCAAAGTTGGTTCAATCGGTAGGTTCAAAGGGCTGCCCCAAAGTGAAAAAGGCAAGTGCCCTTGCGGAGGGCAGGTAGCATTGGTTTGAAGGTCAAAGAAAAGATAGAATTCCTTCAGATTTGTTCAAAGGCCCCAAAAGGAACAATTCTTTCAGACTTTTTGTCCGATGGAAATGGTAAAGTAAAAGAAGCCGAAAGAATTCTTTCAGGAAGACTTTTCTCAGAAAAATGTTAAGGCAAAATTCCTTCAGACTTTTTGTTTGAAGGAATTCTTTCAGGCATTTTGTTCGAAGGAAAATCTCGATGGGAAAAGCTCGAGATCCAAAAGCCCGCCGAAGAAGCAAGAACCCGCCAGGAAAGTTGAAGCCTGAAGTCCGCCCAAAAGATCCCAAAGGGTAGATACCCTTGCAGGGGACACTTGACATTAGAAAAAGGACCTCTTCCAAGGACCTGAAGGGACACCTTCCCTTTAGGATGTTCCAAAGGCTGAACAAAGACAGAAAAAGGAATCTTCAAAGACTTGGACAAAAAAGACTTCAGAGGATGAACTGAATGAACCGATTGAACCATTGAATCATTGAACCGAATGGTTCAACTAGTTCAAGGTTCAGAGGTTCAACCAAGAGCTTAGAAAGATAAAGGAAGTAATGATTGAGCAAGACATAGAATGGACCAATGAACTGATTGAAATTTGAACTGAAAGAGTTCAGAGTTCAATGGTTCATAGGTTCAAAAGTTCAAAGGCGGCCTCAATCAAGAGAGAAGCAACAAACAAGTGGTTCAACAGATGGTTCCACCAAGGAGCGGGAAAGTGATTGAACTAGGGAGCGATGGAACAAAAGAGACATAATGAACCAATGAACTTTCATAGGTTCACAGGTTCAAGGTTCAACATGGTTCAAGCAGCTGGCGACCATTGACAACCTCTCAGACGTCAAATTTAAAGTGAGAAAAAATCCATGGAAATTTAAATAGAGTGCAGAACTTAAAGGAAGAATCAAGTGATCGACTGAAAAGGGAGCCTGAAGGCTCAAATTGCTGTAGGGAAGAGAAGATCGATGCAAAGGACCATAATTATCTTCGAAAGAGTTATTTCCAGTAGGTGGAACAGTGGATCGAGTAGACTTCTGAGTGCACCAAACCAAGGATGCAGCCTATTTTCTTCCATGAAGTAAAGACAAATATGCAAAGGACTAGATGACCAATATTAAGGAGGAGACATATCAGATGAAGGGACATGCCATAGTTATGGCAGCGCACTGTTCTTAGCATGGTCTCTCCAGACAAAATTGGAGACGCATTGAAGACGTTGACTGCAGCATGGGCCGTCCCATGGAAAAAGGTGCCAATCCTTGGGTAGTTGCTATAAGTTTGTATTTTCTCTCATTTTTAAGGGGAACTTTTCATTTTACAAGAGTGAAACTCTGCCCATTTTGAAAGAAGAAGACTGAGACTTGAAGCTCAGGTTGTAATTTCATTTTCATTTTTATCTGAATGAGAAAGCAGGTCGTTTACAGACTTTGTGTTGTTCTAGCTTGTATCATTTTAGAAGATCATTCTTACATCTGTCTTCTGAAGGTGTTCTTATTCATTTAATTTGGTAAGGAGAATTAGTGAAGGTAATAGGGAAGTGCCCTGAAACCAACTGTGGGAAGACTTTGTGCTTTCACAATTATTTTCAGTCTGTGTTCTTCTTTCATTTTGTGTTGAGGATTCTGGGATGACTTTATGCCCCCATTATCCTTTGTGATATACCCTTTGGGTATTTGAGGTGGAAACTTTGCATTCTGCTTCATCCTATTGTTATTACACCCCTTTTGATTACTAGTTACTTTACTATTTGAAAGAAACTCTTGCTGTTTCCTGCAAGAACACTTCTGAAAGGAGAAAAGTGCCTTCAGTGTTTACACCAAGATTTTCTCCTTTGTTTGTATGCATCATCTCTAAAAGAAGAGAGATGGATAATGTATTCTACCCCTGTGTCTTACTTTCTGCTTATTTATATTGTATATAGCTCCTACGTATCTATAGGGAACCTCCCCTTGATGAGAGGAGAGATTTGTCTCTGGTTGATGTAGTAAAGATGCACACCTAGCCAACCAATCTTCCTACTGTGGTTGATCAGACCTATTTTGTTGATTAGTACGCTGATTGACAAAATATTCACCCAATAGTTTTTGGCGACTCTGCTGGGGACATAGTAATTTTGTGCAATTTGGAACCTCAAGTTTCAGATTGAAACATCACCTGTGTCTTACCCATAATCATTATAACCCTTATCCATTACAAACTCTAGCAACTCCATTCTATGTCTTACCCATTATCATTATAGCCTTACCATTTTCCTCCACTTCCATTATTTTATCTAGTCTGCAAAACCAAATTTGCTGAAAAAGAGTGCGCAATTTGAAGCCTCAAGCCTCAAGCTGAAGCAGGGCCAATTCTTTTCCATTTTTTTTGTTCTACAATCTGGCCACTCCACCTAGATTTGTTATCCCTATTTGTCATAATTAAATCATGGCAGTTCGAGGCCCTTGGGGTAACTCTTTTGGCCCACTCAACTTGACTCCACCTCTGCATGAACTTCAACACAGTTCAAGAAAGAATTTCCCCAAATTCTTTGGTGATGGGAAGGTTCATCCTGATGAACACATTACAGCTTTCAGCATAGCCTGCAGTGTAATAGGGGTGGAATTTAAAGACATAGTGGTCAGGCTATTTATGGAGACATTATAAGGCACTATTGCAGACTGGTTCTACCATCTACAAGCTGGATCAGTGACTGACTGGGATACACTCAAAGCCATGTTTGAAGCCAGGTTCAAGCCTGTAGAGGATGCGCATGCTTTGCTATCCCAGCTCACTTAGATGAAGAAGGAACCTCATGAGTCTATGAGGGATTTTATTGCCAGGTTCAACAACTGAGGCATAGGATTCCCATGATCGCCTAGCTGACACCTCAGAATCTCATGTGTTTCTTCATCAACTCACAGCTGCTTGAAGTGAGTTTTCTGTTGAGAAGGGCTAGACACATAGACCTTGAGGCTTCTCAAGACTTGGCTACTAAGCTAGAAGTTGACCTTATCTTGGTAGGAAAGATAAGGAGAGATCTTAATAGAGTTAAACCCTCTTCATCTTCTAAATACTCACCCACAGTCACCACTGACCCAATGGTACAAAAGTTGGCAAATGAATTGCTAGCCTTGAAAAGGCAAATGGCACAAGGTATGTCTTCTGCTCCTCTATATAAAGATATACCAAGGAGGACTTTCCCTAATCAGCCATATCAAGGCAACGCTGCTAGAAGTCAAGGGAAACCAAATCGTCTTCCTCCCCCACAGAGGAACCTTGCCCTTGAAGCACCTCCAACCAACTCAGTAGTTAGATATCTGGAAACAAAACATGTTTCCTATTTCCAACCTAAGTTTGAGCAAGAAAATGGCACTGATCTCTTCAAGGAGGATCTAGAAGAATCAACTGGTGACTCCCACATTGGTTTCCTGAATTTACAGGATGAGCCCAGAAGTGAAGGTGAAGCAGTCGAAGGATCATATGCAGTATTCACTAGGACCGAGAATCAGTCAGCCTAACAGGCTGACAAAGAGAAGACAGAGGAGCGACCCTAACCAACAATTTCAATCACTGAGCAGAGAACCCCTCTTCTTTTCCCATCAAAGGACCCGGTGATTGCTAAAGAAGTAAGTACATCAAACATCTCTGCACCTTCTACTTCAACTGCGCAGATCAGTCCTCCCCCTCCCTAAAACCAAAATGATGAACTCCCATCCTCTCTTCCAAGTCCATCTCAATCATTTGACATGATTGATCATGTCAAGAAATTCAAAATTCAAATGATTGAGTTTGAACCCCTGCAAGCGAATCCTGAGCAGTTAAACATTGATGAAGAGCTAGGTGTGGACCTATCTGAGGCAAAGATTGTGGTCACCCAAATGTCAACCCCTACTACTCAAATTTAGTTTGAGCCTTCAGGCAGGGGTAATTACTACCCCATAGAGGATGCTCATGTCTCAGCTGATCAAAGTCCCATGGCTGGCAATCCATGATTTGATCTAAATCAGGCATTAGAAGAATTGGTAGGGTGTAGTATAAATTAAGAAGGATCTTCCATCTCTGATGAAGAGAAATCTGATAGAAGATCAACTTTTGATGATGCTTAGATCCTGGAATCCGATGGCAGCAATCCTTCCACAGCTGGATGCAGATCTCTATTGCTCGAATTAAAAACTGCTCAGGGTGAAGAGGACAAACTCCTTCACACCAAAGGAGATGCTGAGCTGATGGTTTGTTAGGAGTTTGATGCTAATAATCAAAGCATGTGCTAGACTGAACCAGTAGAACAACAAGTTATGATGGTGGACCATACTGCTATACTTCGAAATCAGCAAAAAGAACCCTTTGCCAAGAGAGCAAGGAGTTATGGTTTTCAAATTGAAGACCACATCCTACCATGGGGCAAGAAGAAGAAAGAGCCAAGAGGAAGACGTATAAAATTGGTTTCCTGGTGGAGAGCTCCATTCACTCGTCACTATTTCTAGGGACAAAATGGTTTCTTGCTAATTTATCAGGATGGCATCCCCTTTTCTTTGCCACACAAGGAGCAACATCTGAAGTACTTCAATTCTTGAAGTATTAGATAAGTTCACCTATACATATGTATATCTGTATAGTCTTTAGTTCTATTTTTTTTTTCATTTTCATTTTTGGAGCCTTTATTTTTGGGTAGCACGACTCCATAGCCCAATGGCACACTTCAAGGCACTGGAGACTCTGGTTTCTACTCCCCTTAGCTGTGTTTCAAGTTTTCACCTGAAGGAAGTTCCCCAATTGGAGCTAGCTGTTGGTCCCCAAAAATGTCACTCATTTTTGGAACAACATATGAGCTATCTTGGTCCTACATGACCAAAATTTATCTCTTCCCTTCTCAAAATTTGTTTTGAGCTTTCAAATTCCTTTTTTTCAAGCTTTCTAGAAATCTACAGACTCTGTAGGCTTGAATCTATGAACTCTACAAGAAGGAAATCTACGGACTCTGTAGGAAGAAAATCTGTGAACTCTGCAGGCCAAGTTCTGCAGGCTTCATAGGTTGATTTCTATGAACTCTACAGATATGTTTCTACAGACTCAACATGCTTGAAATTAGCAGGTTCAATAGGTTCAAAAGCTTCTACAGGTGAGTTCAGTCAAAAGAACAAGCTTCTAACACTTAGTCATTTCCATGATCGGTTCAATGACCAAGTGGGTTCAACGTGCTTGGTGCAAAAGATCAAAAGGACTTAGCCAAATAACGAAGGATGAGCCTATTGAACCATTGAACCATTGAATCAAAGTTGGTTCAATCTATTGGTTCAATCGGTAGGTTCAAGGGGCTGCCCCAAAGTGAAAAAGGCAAGTGCCCTTGCATAGGGTAGGCAACATTGGTTCGAAGGTCAAAGAAAAGATAGAATTCCTTCAGATTTGTTCAAAGGCCCCAAAAGGAACAATTCTTTTAGACTTTTTGTTTGATGGAAATGGTAAAGTAAAAGAAGCCGAAAGAATTCTTTTGGGAAGAATTTTATCAGAAAAATGTTAAGGCAAAATTCCTTCAAAATTTTTGTCTGAAGGAATTCTTTCAGGCTTTTTATCCGAAGGAAAAGCTTGATGGAAAAAGCCCAAGAGCCACAAGCCCACCGAAGAAGCAAGAACCTGCCAAGAAAGTTGAATCCTGACCAAAAGATCCCAAAGGGTAGATACCCTCTCAGGGGACACTTGACGTCAGAAAAAAGACCTTTTCCAAGGACCCGAAGGGACACCTTCCCTTCGGGATGTTCCAAAGGCTGAACAAAGATGCAGAAAGGAATCTTCAAAGACTTGGACAAAAAAGACTTCTGAGGATGAACTAAATGAACCAATTGAATCGTTGAATCGAATGGTTCAATTGGTTCAAGGTTCAAAGGTTCAACCAAGAGCTTAGAAAGATAAAAGAAGCAATGATTGAGCAAGACACAAAATGAACCAATGAACTGATTGAACTGTGAACTGAAAGAGTTCAAAGTTTAATGGTTCATAGGTTCAAAATTTCAAAGGCAGCCTTAGTCAAGAGAGAAGCAACAAACAAGTGGTTCAACAGATGGTTCAACCAAGGAGTGGGAAAGCGATTGAACTAGGGAGTGATGGAACAAAAGAGACAGAATGAACCAATAAACCAATGAACTTTCATAGGTTCAACATGATTCAAGCAGCTGGCGACCATTGACGGCCCCTCAGACATCAAATTTAAAGTGAGGGAAAATCTGTGGAAATTCAAATAGAGCACGAAAATTAAAGGAAGAATCAAATGATCAACTAAAAAGGGAGCTCGAAGGCTCAAATTGCTGCAGGGAAGAGAAGATCAATGCAAAGGACTAGAATTATCTTTAAAAGAGTTATTTCCAGTAGGTGGAATAGTGGATCGAGTAGACTTTAGAGCACACCAAACCAAGGACGCAACCTATTTTCTTCCATGAAGTAAAGACAAATATGAAAAGGACCAGATGACCCATATTAAGGAGGAGACATATCAGATGAAGGGACACACCATAGTTATGGTAGCGCATTGTTCTCAGCATGGTCTCTCCAGACAAAACTGGAGATGTATTGAAGACGTTGGCTGTAGCATGGGCCGTCCCATGGAAAAAGGCACCAATCTTTGGGTAGTTGCTATAAGTTTGTATTTTCTCTCATTTATAAGAGGGACTTTTCATTTTACAAGAGCGAAACTTTGCCCATTTTGAAAGAAGACTGAGACTTTTAGCTCAGGTTGTAATTTCATTTTCATTTTTATCTGAATGAGAAAGCAGGTCGTTTACAGACTTTGTGCTGTTCTGGCTTGTATCATTTTAGAAGATCATTCTTACGTCTGTCTTCTGAAGGTGTTCTTATTCATTTAATTTGGTAAGTAGAATTAGTGAAGGTAATAGGGAAGTGCCCTGAAACCAACTGTGGGAAGACTTTGTGCTTTCACAATTGTTTTCAGTCTGTGTTTTTCTTTCCTTTTGTGTTGAGGATTTTGGGATGACTTTGTGCCCCCATTATCCTTTGTGATATACCCTTAGGGCAGTTGAGGTGGAAATTTTGCGTTCTACTTCATCTTACTATTACTACACCCCTTTTGATTATTGGTTACTTTACTATTTGAAAGAAACTCCTGCTATTTCCTTCAAGAACACTTCTGAAAGAAGAGAAGTGCCTTCAGTGTTTACACCAAGATTTTCTCCTTTGTCTATGTGCATCATCTCTAAAAGAAGAGAGATGGATGATGTATTCTGCCCCTATGTCTTACTTTTTACTAATTTATATTGTATATAGCTCCTACGTATCTATAGGGAACCTCCCCTTGATGAGAGGAGAGATTTGTCTCTAGTTGATGTAGTAAACCTGCACACCTGGCTGACCAATCTTCCTACTATGGTTGATCAGAGCTATTTTGTTGATCAGTACGTTGATTGAAAAAATATTCACCCAACAATGAGTAAAGCATTCAAGCACAAGTGATAATCAAAATTAACTGCACTTAAGGTTATACTTGAAAAGAGAATTTTGACCTTAGTTCTAAGTAATAAAATAGATGTGAGGCACATGGAAAATAGACCACTTCCTAAATCTAAGAAAAATGATATTCAAAGAAAGCAAGGAATTAGTCCAAGTTGCACAGTTCAAAGGTGAGAGGTAAACACCCAAGCTAAAATTAAGCATGGCATAAGTATAAACCACACAATGTTTGAATCTCAACTTTACAAGACAAATTTTGAACTTGTTTTAGAGGACTTGGGTTTTCAAATAGACAACATTCTAGACCCAAATGGATGGCATAAATGACTTGTTTTGATGTTTATTGATGGTCGGCTGAGGCAATCAACTACCTTATTATCTTTTCCATTATTGTGCTTTACCACCAGATGAAATTGCTGCAAGTGGGTCATCCAATACATATGGCATGCATTCTCCAATTTAATCTTCATGTGTAGGAATTGAAGTTATAATGGATTATTGTCTCCTTACCCATGTTTTAGTGGCATCATTTATTAAAAAATTTAAATATGGAATATAAGTATTTATCATATGTGGAGTATCATTGAACTTGTCATTGAATGTCTCTGAGTAATAAGTGACTGAATGTCATGTTATGTGAGTATTGCGCCAAAATCATAGTTAGATACATTGATTTGTATCTCAAAGGGGTGGACAATGTTAGGAATTAGAAAAATAGGTGTTATGCATAGGCATTACTTGAGCTTATCAAAGGTTCTATATTGTGTAGTTTTCGAATGTATTTTTGCCTTGGTGTACATGAGCTTGATGAGAGGCCATGATATTTGCAAGAAAATAACAAACATGCATTATAAATTTTAAAACTCCTCAATTTGATGATATCGCATGGAGTTGTCCAATCTTGTATTTAGATCTACATGTATGCATGTATGGCCGATAATGTAGCCTAGATACTAATTCTATGTAGCATTGAATGTACACGTATTTAATTTAACTTGCAACTTGTGTTTGAGTAATGTGTCTAAGACACACAGGATGTGCTCCATATGATCATCCTAAGTCTTGTTAAAAATGAGGATGTCATATAAGTATATGATGAAAAATGAGTTGGTGAATGGTTTGAATAGGTCATCCATCATGCGTATAAATTTGGGTGGCACATTGGTTAAATTGAAAGGCATAACTACTGAATCATACAATCTTTCCCTTGTTTTTAATGTTATCTTCCAAACATATTTAGGATGGACTGGTACTTGATGATAACCTAACTTCAAGTTGATCTTGGTGAAGTATTGTGCACCTTGGATCTAATCCAAGCTGTGGTCAATGTGTAATAATGGGTATTGATTCTTCACCACTATCTTTTTGACCACATAATAGTCAATATACTAATTCCATAATCCATCTTTCTTTAGTGCGAGGACTATTGGGCTTCCACAAGGAGAATAACTTGTCTTGATCTTTACTTGATAAAGAAGTTCTTAAATTTGGTGTGGGACTTCATCATTCTCCTAAATGGACTTGTAGTATAGGGGACTATTTGGAAGAGGGGATCCAAGAATCAAATAAATATAATGCTTTAATGTGCATAGTGTGGGAAGGCTTTTTTATTCTGTGAAGACATCTCCATATTATTACAGTGACTTGTCAAGATTATGATTTTATGATGATGATTGTGTGGCATGGTGTAATGCTAATGCATTATTACTCAGTTATGCATTTGATTTTGGGTGGACCAAGATTAACATAAACTTTTTCATGTGTGAGTTAAGTTGATGCCATTATTTGGTAAAGACAAAAGTAAGTTTGGTCTTTGGAGATAACTCCAATAGATTGAATTAATGATATTTGACATGTATAGTCCACCCATGTGGCTTGACATGATATCTAGCATCACAATCATACACATATGGTGTCCTAAATATAATGTCACAAACATCTAGTGGCACGATATCATAAGTGACAATATCCTCCATAGGATTGACTTTATACTAGAAGGTACATTATCATCAAATCGGTATATCTTTCCCCTATTAGAGTGATCCCAGAGAGTATGGTTGGGAATGTGATTAATTGGTGAGGCTTAAGCTCTGAGCTATGAAAAATAATGATATATTGTTTAGCTAACAAAATAATGTTTACATAGGTTTATTTATACATGAAATATTGCTTGTAACAGTTCATATTTATTAGGGAGATCAATACTCTCAAACCTCTCGAATCTAATAATGTATGCTACGTGATTAACATAACCTAACAACTAACAAACTAACTAAAAACAAAATATCCTATGTGAATTAATTAAACTCACTTACAAAAAGTTACAAACAACTATGGTGAATTTAATCACCATTGTTTTATTCTAACATTACCCCCCTTAATTCATCATAGTATAGAGAGTATAAGAGAGAAAGAAATTATGAATGCCTCAAACTTATAATGTGTAAGTGACTTTATGAAAAAATATGCACACTAATCTTGAGTGGGGAAATACTGGAGTTGGACATTGTTAGGTTGTGGAGCTAAAAGCTTCACCCAGATGCAAACATGGAGGTTGCTGAGTGTCACAGTCGCCAACGTCAGTCAGGCCAACCGACGTCGGTCAGGTGGAGATAGGAAGCTGCCAACATCGGTCAGGGATCGGCCAACATCGGTCATCCCCAAATAGATAGGGACTGACGTCGGTCGCCTATGCGGTTTTGGAACTGTCGGTTTCATGAACAGTTTGTTAACGAACTGGTTGTTTACATGTTAAAGACTAATTTTAGTCTTGAGCTACAGTTTCTAATTATTGTAATTGGAAAGTCTAATTATTGTTTATATGAGATGTATTTAATAGACTCATGGGCTGTATTGTAAAGTGCGCTAGATAGAGAGAGCAAGGTTAGCTCCTCATAGTGCCACAGTGCCAAGTGTGTATGATCAGGTAGATCTATGGGAGAGCAAGATCTGGTAGAAGATCCATAGGGGTGCTAGTGTGGAGAATCAGAAGGGTTCTTCATGTGTGTATGATCTAGGTCGGTAGGTGTGTAAGGCCAGGTTGATTTGCGGTATAGCAAGATCAGGTGAGATCTACATGTGTAAGTAAGATCAGTTTGATTTGCAAGTTGTTGCAAGTTCATGGGAGATCTACTTGGAGTGTGTTGTGTACTTGGTTGAGTATGTATGTATACTTGGTGTACTGGTAGTATTGTTACTGACTGGTTGGAGGTGAACAACAACTCTGTGTTTGAGTTGTTTGTTGTGATCGTAGTTGAGAGAGAGAACTCTTGAAGAGATTTACTGTTTACACCCTAGAGGTGTGGGAGCCCTAGAGGAGTGTGAAGAAGATTGTGGCATCTTCTTTGTTGTATTTCCTTCTGGAAGAGTATTAATACAATTGGGTATTGTCTCTCATATTCTGTGTTGTTTCTAATTTCTAGTTACTTATTACTTCTGGTTAAATTCTGTGTTTAGTTGCTCATACAAAGGTAATCAATTGTGCTCCTAGATTCTAACAAAGTGGTATCAGAGCTAAGGTTGCAGGTTCACAGAGCCTTGTTTGGAGCAGGTTAGTGTTTGATTACAAGTCACTCTCAGGGGTTTCTGATTGAGTGAGAGTATAGTAATGGCAGAAGAAAGTACACTAAGAATGGAGGAATTCAAAAGCAAGAATGGTCAATTACGGTGTTATGAAAAGAAAGAGCAGGTAAAGAAAGATTGCTGGTTGGTAGAAGATCAACATGAAGGAGCATGTGTTGCAGGTATTATTGCACTGGTTGTTCTTATATGTTCCTTGGATAAAGTAGAATCTTGGTTTAAAGATTATGTTGCCTCTTTCCATGCAGCCCCAAATAGAGTATTTTTCCATGTTAAGGTCCATGGAGACTTTGGAAATATTTATTTAGGGGTTGGTGAGCCTTGTCAAAGTATTGGCAAAGGGGAAGTGCGGCTGAAATTGCAGACAACCAACACATGGGTGTTGAAGGATGTCATGCAGGTCCCAGTTCTGAAGATGAGGCTAATTTCTTCAGGAAAGTTGGGTGATGAGAGATGCACAGGAACTCTCATAGTGGATGCACTTGAATTAGCTGGTGGTAAGAAAGCAAGTACTCTTTATCTACCTACTTGTATTACTAATTCTTCTTCTGTTGCAAAGACGTGGCTTTGTAGGCTTGGTCACATGATCAAGAAGGAGATGCATGTTCTTAAGAGGAAGTCAGATGTGTTTGACAAACTTAAGAATTGAAAAGCCTTGGTGTTTATGGAGGAGATGATGGATAGAGATCATCAAATGGGACTGAATAACTCTGAGCAGGGCAGTTTGGATAGAGTTTTAATTCAAAGTAAGCTCGCAGGTAAAAAGTCATCACTCACAGAAAAACACAATTATCAGCATCGATCAAGAGGAACCAACGTCGATCAGACAGGTACCAACATCGATCATGTGTAGACAAGAAAAGTTGGTAATGTCAGGCAGGTGGACACCAGCATCGGTCAAGGAATCAACGTCGGCAGTCAGGTCAGTTGCAGGGAATCGATGTTGATCGAGTGCAGACTGGGAGGTGACCGACATCGGTCACTGGTAGAATGGATTTTAGGTAGACAACAAGCTGTCAAGGAGTCTCAAATGCCCATTTTGTGGTGGTTGGTCTTCAAGATTGATCTTGAAGAGGGATACAAGCCAAGAAATAGATTAGATGATGTACGTGTATAGGTACAGGTGCACCTATTTATCTCCAAGTGGGAGATTGTTAGGTTGTGGAGCTAAAAGCTTCACTCGGATGCAAACATGGAGGTTGTTGAGTGTCACAGTCACCGACATCGGTCAGGCCAACCGACCTCAGTCAGGTGGAGAGAGGAAGCTATCGACATCGGTCATCCCCAGACAGACAGGGACCGACGTCGATCGCCTGTGCAGTTCCAAAATTGTCAGTTTCATGAATAGTTTGTTAACGAACTGGTTGTTTGCATGTTAAAGAATAATTTTAAAGAATAATTTTAGTCTTGAGTTGCGGTTTCTAATTATTGTAATTGGAAAGTCTAATTATTGTTTGTATGAGATCTATTTAATAAACTCATGGGCTGTATAGTAAAGTGCACTAGATAGAGAGAGCAAGGTTAGCTCCTTCAGAGGGAAGAGAGCAAGGTTAGCTCCTCATAGTGCCACAGTGCCAAGTGTGTATGATCAGGTAGATCTGTGGGAGAGCAAGATCTAGTAGAAGATCCATAGGGGTGATAGTGTGGAGAATCAGAAGGGTTCTTCATGTGTGTATGATCTAGGTCGGCAGGTGTGCAAGGCCAGGTTGATCTGTAGTATAGCAAGATCAAGTGAGATCTACATGTGTAAGTAAAATCGATTTGATTTGCAAGTTGTTACAAGTTCATGGGAGATCTACTTGGAGTGCATTGTGTACTCGATTGAGTATGTGTGTATACTCGGTGTACTGGTATTATTGTTACTGACTGGTTGGAGGTGAACAACAACTCTGTGTTTGAGTTGTTTGTTGTGACCGTAGTTGAGAGAGAGAACTCTTGAAGAGATTTACTGTTTACACCCTAGAGGTGTGGGAGCCCTAGAGGAGTGTGAAGAAGATTGTGGCATCTTCTTTGTTATATTTCCTTCTGGAAGAGTATTAATACAATTAGGTATTGTCTCTCATAGTCTGTGTTGTTTCTGATTTCTAGTTACTCATTACTTCTGGTTAAATTTCGTGTTTAGTTGCTCATACAAAGGTAATCAATTGTGCTCCTAGATCCTAACAGACATTGTGTTATCAAATATTCCCGCATATGAAATGGACTTGAACTTCAACATGATTCATGCACTCATAAAACATTAGATTGCAAATAAGTTAAATATCACTTTGATTGTCACAGTAAAAAAATGTAGGTTGAGTTTGTGGTACTCATAATCCCATAAGTATGCGATGTAGCCATATTGCTTTATAGACAAATCCTCCTATAATGTAATACTTCTTGATCCCCTATGAGATTGGACCATATCCTAAAATGAACATAAATACAGAAGGGGATTTTCTATCATCAATTAAATTTACATGATCTAAGTCTGTGTAACCTGTCAAGAAGAACTTATCATCTTCTTATATTCTAGGCCTTGCTCCATCGTTCCTCAAATATATCATAATATATGTTTAGTTGATTTCCAATGGCTTAAATTCGGCTCTTGCATGAATCATGAAAGATATATGAAAACATAACTGATATATGGCCTTGCGTAATTTAGGTAGATGAAACTCCTAATTAGTTATTGATAAAGAGGAGTATTTACTATGGTGATGGGCTTGTACAAGACAACTGACGTCTTGTATCCATAGGTGTTTCCATTAGTTTTCAATCCATAATTTGAAACTTCTTGAACATTTTATTGATATACTTCATTTGAGACACAAGTATATGATGCCCCTTTTGCCATACTTCCAAACCAAGACAGTAGTGTAATAGCCCAGATCTATCATGTTGAATGACCATTTGAGATCATTCTTCAATGCATCTATCATGTTTACTGAACTTCTAGTGATGACTAAATCATTGAGATAAAAAACTATTCTAACAACCTCCCCATTGCTCTTTTAGGTATAGGTTTTAATCATATGGAGTCCTTTAGAATCCATGCTTAACAATATGCTAATCTATTTTTATGTACTAGGATTTAGGAGCCTATTTGATACTATATAATGACTTTATAAGTCTACACATCTTTTGTTCTTGACCAAATGTGACATAATCCTTTGGTTGGGTCATGTATATCTCTTACTATAGATCTCCATTTAAAAAAGCACTTTTTAAGTTCATATAATGAACATTCCACCCAAACTATGCAACCATAGAAAATATCATTCTAACTATCTTTATCTTGGTTGTGGGAGCAAAAGTCTCCTCATAATCTATGCCTTCTTTCTGAGTGTAGCCTTTTTCTATGAGTATTTTCATTTGTTATTTTTCATGAGTGACTGATACTCTACATCCATGGTGTCTTTCCAAGGTTTGGAATCTTGGGCTTCACAAACTATTGAGGGTTCAAATGTTTATGAAACTATGTTCATCAGGGCCAAATTTACCTCTATGCAAGCCATACTACGAGTCCTTGATCCTATAGTGGATGTGTTTATGATTGCATCTAAATTCACATCTTGTATAGTATTGGTATACCACTTGGGAATACATTGAGCAGTGGGTGGTAGTGCTGGAGGTCCTGGTTAACCATCATCGTTGGTACTTCCATTATTACCAATTGATAAATTTATAGGTTTGATGCCTGTATCAGGTGCTTGTGTGGAAAATTGACTATTATCACATTTTTCATCAAACACTACATCCATGTTGATAATGTTGATAAGTACCTTCTTATTCATTAGACCAAGGAGCTGATATACCTTTAACTATTGTATACCATAAAAAACACATTCCTTGGTTTTCTTATCCAATTTATTTCTTTTATTTTTTTGAGACATGCATGTATGCCTTGCAACCAAAAAATCAAAGATGATAAACTTTCAATTTATTCTAAATCCAAGCTTCCTATAGTTTAATACCATCAAGGGCTTTGGTGGGTGACCTATTTAGTAGTTAGACAACTATGTGACATGCTTCTGCCCAATATGAATGAGGAAGTTGTGCATCCTAAATCATGTTATGAAACATCTCTATAATGATATAATTACGTCATTCTTCATACTAAACCATGCTATGAAACATCTCTATAATGACACAATTATATTGTTATGTAACATCATTTTGTTGTGGTGTATAAGGAACAAAGAGTTGTTGACGTATTCCATGTTTTCCAAGGTATGCATTGACATTTTGACTAGTGTATCCCCCAACGATCTAAGCATAGGGATTTGATTTTGTGATTAATTTCATTTTCAATAGTGGCCTTGAATTCTTTGAAGATCTGGAAGACCCGATATTTATTTTTCAAAAGGTAGATCCACATTTTGTGTGAGTTGTCATCAACAAAGAGCTAAGATTATTTGTATTTTATGAGGTGGGGAGCCATGTGTCTGCACATATTGGTGAGCACCAAATTGAATGGATTAGGAGCTTGATATTCACTTTTTCCAATAGGAGCTCTTCATTGTTTTCTATCTAAGTAACTAGAATAAATAATGGTTTTGTGTTTAAGTGTGGGAAGGCCTCTAACCATTTGTTGTGTGCTCAATTCTAGAAGATACCCATATCTCAAGTGACCATATCTATGATGTTAAAAAATTTCCAAGTCTATAGTATTTTTAACAAGAGCATGATGGTATTTGTGTACCATATCAAGTTGGAATATTTTTTTGATACCAGAAGCTTGAGCCATAATTTTGGAGCCTCGAGACTTGTTTTTAATTAGACAAAATTTCTGACCATCTACTTGATCAAAGTCAACCTTTAAGTTGTGATCGAGCAACTAATTTACATAAAAAAGTTCTTAGTGATTTATGGAATATATAGGACGTATGTGATTGTATAATTATTGTTTCCAAAATTGAGAGAAATATCACCATGGCCATGAAAAATGTTTGATCTTTCATCTCTAAGAGAGACATTGCCCCATGATGTTGTTTGGGTTAAGGTGAAGAACTAATCCTTCCTTTTGGTCATGTGCCTTGTGGCACCAAAATCCATGTACTAGACTAAATTTTGCGGAGAGATTTCCTCATGTGTTTGACTGGTAAATATATGATCTTCATCTAAAGAATCATTATCTTCAGTAACATTCCCAAGATGTTATGGTTTGAATGGTTTTTTTTTTTCATTTGCATATTCACGGTTGCTCTTTCCTCTTTGCCTATGATGAATTATATGAAGTGGGATTCTTGTTGGATGAGGCCTGTGTATATTTATTATACCAATAATATTTAAATTCATGGCCTTTTCTACCAAAAAATTGACAATTTTTTTGTGAATGGGGTTTGTTCCCATGTTAATACTGATGACTGTGTCTGCTAGACATGAACTTTCTTACCTTTATGATGTGATGGAAGCACATGTTCCTCATTTATTTCCTTTAAATTTTCCATGGATTTTTCCTATTGCAATAGGTTAACCAATGTATCAAATGTTGGTTATTGATTTGTGACATTTAGATTGGTCATCAAAATTTTTTATACGGGGGGTAACTTTCTAAGGAGAATTGGTACCAAAGAGGCATTTGTCAATGTCTCACCTAATTCTATAAGTGAGGCCCATAAAGTTGTAACACAACATAAAAAAGCTTCGACTTTTTCATCTAGTTTTAATTTGAGACAATGTAGTTGGCTTTATAGATAGAAATAGATTTTGATTCTTCACCTTGTAGGTAGTCTTTAGCTTGTCTTAGGCATCCTTGGTTGTACTAGCATTGGATATATGAGGTTGTAAATCATCTGAGACTCTAAACATGAATATCAACTTTTCCTTTTAATTAAGATTTTCAAATTTATGTTGTTGATCAACATTAGTGGAAGGTCGGGTCAATGTGCCATTAAAAATGAGTCATATGTATTTAAATTCTAGATTTGTTTTAACTTTAGTTTTCCATGTTGCATAGTTGTCACCATGAAGAAGCTGAGTGTCTGGTAGAATAAAATTTAGTCCATTTATTGCCATTGTGATCAAGTTGATAAAGGAAGATGGATAGGTTATTTATCACTCCAAATAGGTCCCCTTTTCTATATACTGTCAATCAATATACCTAACCTCTCGATATATGCACTCTTCCTATATACCCATTAGTACATAGAAGAAGTTCATCCTTTTGATATACCTAAAAGTACATGAAAGAGACATTTACATCTATGAGAGTAGAGCGGTATGTGGTACCAAGACACTATGTGAAAAGGATTCATCTGATCAATGACACCTACTTGGTGTAAACTCTTGTATGTGGGTGTAACTTCCTTATATACTCATATTATCCAATGATTAGGATTTATGTCAAATGATCGTGAACATAGGTAACAAAGGGATGGTTTAAATGAACAGTGTGAACCTTATTAGTCCCCGATAATTTATAGGGATGAGGCCCATATGTTGTCATTGTAACTATATTAGGTTGTGGATGCAGTGGATAAAATGCAATAGCATCACCCATAAATGTGATCCAGAGGCATCACTAATATGAATTGCTGTGAGCTTGCAAGATGCAAAATTTTGTAAATTTGTAAAAAAATCCTATTTTAGCTTCAATTTACACTTGGAAATTTACAAAAATAATTAAATTAAAAAATCCATAATGTTTTTCTTTAATTTTTTTTCTCTATATGGTGTAATACCTTAAACCAGACAACTTGGCCAATTCTTGGCTTCTGGGTCTTTACATGGTTGTCAGATTCTGAATTAACCGTGTATCGGGCACTGGGAAGGCAATATTTTTTATTTTTTTCAATTTTTGTCTTAATAAAGCTATTTTTTTAATGAAAAAAATAAAAAAAATGATGTTTTAAGCCTAAATTTGCATGGAAACTAAAACTTTGGCTTAAAAACTCAAAAAATTAAATTAGCCAATTGTAATCCACCTATACACAGAAGCTTGTTGGGTGTTCCATGTGGGCTGAAAATGACTATTTTTTTGACTAGTTTTGGCTGATCTAGATTGTTTTTGAATGTATGGTTGAATATATTGATATCTTTGGCACATAATATGACTTAAGGTTTGTGGGATACATCTTTTTCTTCAGAGAATGACACCTTTTCCATGTTGGGTGCTTCCTTTTTGGATGTTTTGATCACTCAAAATAGGTGCTACCTTCTTTTCCATGTCTCCTATATCAGATGATGCCTCATGTCTTATACACTGTTGGCATTTATCTAGTTACAACACCTCACAAGGTAGTCTCCAAGCTTTCTTTTATTTAATGACAACACCTTTGTTGATAATGCCTCACCAGATGGTGACACCTTTATTGATGATGGATGGCAAGGGATGATCTCTCAAGATCTTTGGTTGATCCAAGATGGAGTTTTTCCTTGAATTTGGATGCGTCACTCTCAACCTCTTTGAAGAGATTTATTGAATTTTCCCTTCCACTAGGTTAAGGATATACAAATGCAATATGACTTGAGCTAAAATTTATCTAATAGAAGAAAGCTTTGACACCAAATATGAACTATGAAAAATATTGATATATTATTAATCAAACAAAATAATGTTCATAAAGGTTTACTTATACAAGAAACATAAAGATAAATGCTATTATTTTTTACTCCCACTATCAATGATGACATGAAGAGGCTAACCCTTGACCCAAAACTTGGTGTGAAAGAACCACTCTCATTCTTCAATAGTGTCTATGGTAGTGTTGTTGGTGCTAAAAAATGTAACTTATGGATTAGTGTCATCCACTTGCTTGGAAACTAATTTAGACTACGAATTCAAAGATTGTTGCTTGTGACATTTAGAATCATCATGTGAGCTTGTGAAGTGTCAATGACACCATTTATCAACTTTGTTCTTTCTATCTTTGCCTAACACAAAAGGTATTAGGGACTTCTAGTGTTGTGTAGTATTCCTAGTCTATTCTCCCTTGTACAAAGGGTTTTATGTCTACACTTGAACATCATATGGAGAAATGTGTGTGGGATGACTCTTGCATGCAGCACTGGATGAAGATTTTTTTTGCTTCATCTTTTCCTTGGATTCGATCTTGTCAACATTAAAGTATGCTTGCCCCATTGTGTTGGAATTCAAGAACTTAATCTTTGTGTAGATATAAGGTGAGACTCTATTGATTTAATTTAGTATATTATTTTTTTATGTTGTGTCCTCATGCAACCATGTAGTGTAGTCATGAAACTTGGTGTAGTATTCAACTAACTACTCCTTACGCTAGTACAACTATTGGAACTTGATATACTCATCTTCATAGTGATTTAGGGTATAGTACTACTCCTTCATGGCATCAACAAATGAATTACAAGTCTCAATGAACTCTAAGTATTTCTCATACTACACGCTAAAGGCTTCCCATTAGTGGGACAATATAATGGACATATTCAACACTATTAAGATGATATTCTTTGTGTCAGTGAAGCATTTGACCAAGAAACATGCCTCTAGTTTTTGAATCCAACTATCCAATGTTGTCATGCTAATTTTTCCTTTAAACACAAAAAATGTCAAGATTGACTTGTACTTTGAAAGGACTTTGTTTCTGAAATGAAAAAATTACAAACTGCATAGAAGGAGTGGCTTGTAGACCAAGTTGCATCGTGAATTCATGGAACTGGCCAAAGATTTCATTGCCTTTCTCCTTGAGGGCATCTCGAATGAGGTTCTAGATATTTTAGGATGTCTGAGTAAAATTTTTATGGGTGTCAACCATCTTGCTATTTCTACAAAATTATTCTAAATACTCTATAACTTAACCTAGTGGTAGGCTAGGAATGTGAGTTCTCATTATCAGAAAGGGTGAACACTTCCTACTAATTTTCTTTGACTTGAATGTGACTACAAATGCATATGAGATGATAGATACTCAAGCATGCTAACATTATACTACCTGGATGCACCTCTAATTACTTCAAGGCCAAACATTCAAAATAAATAAATCATTATAAAAAGGTAGTTACATAAGGGAGTGATTATAAAATAGTTCATCTTCTACTCAAGTGACAATGCACCTTCATGCAGATGTTATAGTTGGAATTACAAGGTCATGGTATGATGATAGGCTCTTTAATATGGCACAAACATGGAAAATGTCATATGACATGCGAAAAAATAGTAGAGAGTTGTCACATAGTTGAAAAGTGTTGAGACCTCTGCACAACATATGAGTGTTGTGCACTATGCTATGAGTTACTGCACCAAAACTACATAATCCTATGAGGTTCCACAAAGATATTATGCAATGTTACAAGACACCAATACAAATGCACTTGGGTCTAAGTGTGCCAAGATGGTACGTGAAATTAGGAGGTTTTACTATAGTTCACAAGGAGATATTCTAGTACATGAAGGTATCATGAGTCTCTGTGTGGCACGATATGCTACAATTCTATGGAGTTCTAAGTTGTAAGGAAGAGTGTGCCAAACTGCATGACTACACATGGATCACATATTTTCAAACATATCACAAATTTCAATCAATTTTAATAGAGGTTTAAGCATAAGCTTGCATACACAAGCTTGCACCAATTTTAATGGTTGGGTACATGGTTTCATTCCCTTTTGTCTCAATAAAATTTTAATAGAGGTTTAAGCACAAGCTTGCAAGATGGCCTCAAAATCTTCAAGTGAATCATTGACTATAATAATTGTTAGGTATACACAAAATTATTGTTTTGGTTTATTTTTTAAGGTTTTATGTTGTAGGTCATCTTGGTTGCACCTATGCTCTATATATCATGTAAAAATTATACGGTTAGTTCAGGTATGTTCCATAGGGCTTCATTTGTCCTATAAGAAAACTTTGAGAAAGTATGGCAATGTTTAGGGGATATGCAAAACATTTCTTAACAATGATTTTACAAAGTAGTGCAATGATTACAAGATATGCAAAACATTACCTAGAAAAACTTTGAGAAAACAATGTGATAATTACAAGATATGCAAAACATTCATTAATAAAGCTTTAAAAAAACAATGAAATGATTAAATGATATGCAAAATGTTCCCTAATAATGTTTTGAGAAAGTAATGCAATGATTCCAAGATATGCAACATGTTCCCTTAAAAAGATTTGATAAATAAATTTAATGTTTATAGGATATTGTAATGTAATTTTGACATATCTTAATGCAATCTCAGTGAAATTGTAATATACCCTAATGTAATTTCAATAAAAATGTGATATATCCTAACGAAATCCTAGTTAAATTAATATACCCTAATGAAATGTCAATAAAAATGTAATATACCCCAATTCAATCTCAATCAAAACTTAATATACCATAATACAATGATTACAATATATTATAATACAATTATGACACACCCTTAATGTATTATCAGCCAAAATGTGAAATATTTTAATGAAATCTTAATCAAAACATGATATACCCTAATAGAATCTCAATAAAAACTTCTTATCCAGTCAAAACATGCCCTAATGTATCCTTATCAATCTTAAAAAACATGTAAGACCAAGTTTTATGTAGGGAAATGCAAATACTATAACTATGATATGGTAATAACTATGATGTGGGGTCCTCTGCCAATTAGACCCCCATTTTAGTCAATTCCACTCCTTATTTTATTGAAGCCACTCCTCTATCATTTTCCTCTCCTAAATATCTTCCTCGACATACATCATTTTAATATCGTTGACCTCAAAATTTCAATGTCCATCATTTGATCTCGGTCTAAGGCAATATACAACATCAAAATATGATATGGGAAATTTGACATAAAATTTAGGAAATTGGAACTCTAACCTCAAAAAATATAAAGAGAAATGTTATTATTTTTAACTCCCACTATCAATGATGACACGAAGAGGCTAACCCTTGAACCAAAAATTGGTGTGAAAGAACCACTCTCGTTCTTCAATAGTGTCTATGGTAGTGGTGTTGGCGCTCAAAAATGTAACTTATGGATTGGTGCCATCCACTTGCTTGGAAACTAATGTAGACTATGAATTCAAGGATTGTTGCATGTGACATTTAGAATCATCATGTGAGCTTATGAAGTGTCAATGAAACCATTTATCAACTTGGTTATTTCTACCTTTGCCTAACATAAAAGGTATTAGGGCCTTCTAATGCTGTGTAGTATTCATAGTCTATTTTCCCTTGTACAGAGGGTTTTATGTCTACACTTGAACATTATATGGAGAAATGTGTGTGGGATGAATCTTGCATGCAACACTGGATGAAGACTTTTTTTGCTTCATCTTTTCCTTGGATTCGATCTTGTCAGCATTGTAGTATGCTTGCCCCATTGTGTTGGAATTCAAGAACTCAATCTTTGTGTAGATATAAGGTGAGATTCTATTTATTTAATTTAGTATATTAATTTTTTATGTTGTGTCCTCATGCAACCATGTAGTGTAGTCATGAAACTTGGTGGTGTAGTATTCAACTAACTACTCCTTACGCTAGTGCAACTATTGGAACTTGATGTGCTCATCTTCATAGTGATTTAGGGTTAATACTCCTCCTTCATGGCATCGACAAATGAATTACAAGTCTCAATGGACTCTAAGTATTTCTCATGCTACACGCTAAAGGTTTCCCATTAGTGGGACAATATAATGGACATATTCAACACTATTAAGATGATATTCTTTGTGTTAGTGAAGCATTTGACCAAGAAACATGCCTCTAGTTTTCTAATCCAACTATCCAATGTTGTCAAGCTAATTTTTCCTTTAAACACAAAAATGTCAAGATTGACTTGTACTTTGAAAGGACTTTGTTTCTAAAATGAAAAAATTACAAACTGCATAGAAGGAGTGGCTTGTAGACCAAGTTGCATTGTGAATTCATGGAACTTGCCAAAGAGTTCATTGCCTTTCTCCTTAAGGGCATCTCAAATGAGGTTCTAGATATTTGAGGATGTCTGAGTAAAATTTTTATGGGTGTCAACCATCTTGCTATTTCTACAAAATTATTCTAAATACTCTATAACTTAACCTAGTGGTAGTCATTTCTACTGTTATGTTCATGTGCTTACAGACATATAAAATCTCTTGCTCTTATAACTATGATCTGTAACATAGGGCCCAAGATGTTAGAGACTTGGAAAACCATGTATAATTTTCTATCAAGCTATAGGTTATAGAACATGTGATGGAAAACTATAACAACAATAAATCAGAGCACATTTGAATGTGGAAGTAGTCAAAAAATAGTGCAACTTCTATTCAATGTAAATAATAGATATGATACAAATGTGTACACTATTCAACAAGGCTAGGAATGTGAGTTCTCATTATCAGAAAGGGTGAACACTTCCTACTAATTTTCTTTGACTTGAATGTGACTACAAATGCATATGAGATGATAGATACTCAAGCATGCTAACATTATACTACCTGGATGCACCTCTAATTACTTCAAGGCCAAACATTCAAAATATATAAATCATTATAAGAAGGTAGTTACATAAGGGAGTGATTATAAAATAGTTCATCTTCTGCTCAAGTGACAATGCACCTTCATGCAGATGTTATAGTTGGAATTACAAGGTCATGGTATGATGATAGGTTCTTTAATATGGCACAAACATGGAAAATGTCATATGACACGCGAAAAAATAGTAGAGAGTTGTCACATAGTTGAAAAGTGTTGAGACCTCTGCACAACATATGAGTGTTGTGCACTATGCTATGAGTTACTGCACCAAAACTACATAATCCTATGAGGTTCCACAAAGATATTATGCAATGTTACAAGACACCAATACAAATACACTTGGGTCTAAGTGTGCCAAGATGTTACGTGAAATTAGGAGGTTTTACTATAGTTCACAAGGAGATATTCTAGTGCATGAAGGTATCATGAGTCTCTGTGTGGCACGATATGCTACAATTCTATGGAGTTCTAAGTTGTAAGGAAGAGTGTGCCAAACTGCATGACTACACATGGATCACATATTTTCAAACATATCACAAATTTCAATCAATGTAGTACATGTAATTTCAATACATGTGAGGTTTTGAGTTGAAACCTTGCTCTTTTATATGTTATGGTGTTATGGATATGAAGGTTATTTGATAGTTAGGGTGGGTATGGGCCACCATGGTTGGGTACATGGTTTCATTCCCTTTTGTCTCAATAAAATTTTAATAGAGGTTTAAGCACAAGCTTGCAAGATGGCCTCAAAATCTTCAAGTGAATCATTGAGTATAATAATTGTTGGGTATACACAAAAGTATTGTTTTGGTTTTTTTTATAAAGGTTTTATGTGTTGTAGGTCATCTTTATTGCACCTATGCTCTATATATCATGTAAAAATTATACAGTTGGTTAAGGTATGTTCCATAGGGCTTCATTCATCCTATAGAAAAACTTTGAGAAAGTATGACAATGTTTAGAGGATATGCAAAACATTTCTTAACAATGCTTTACAAAGTAGTGCAATGATTACAAGATATGCAAAGCATTCATTAATACAGCTTTAAAAGAATAATGAAATTTTTATATGATATGCAAAATGTTCCCTAATAATGTTTTGAGATAGCAATGCAATGATTACAAGATATGCAAAATGTTCCCTTAAAAATATTTGATAAAGAAATGCAATGATTATAGGATATTGTAATGTAATTATGACATATCCTAATGCAATCTCAATAAAATTGTAATATAACCTAATGCAATTTCAATAAAAATGTGATATATCCTAATGCAATCTTAGTTAAATTAATATACCCTATTGCAATCTCAATAAAAATGTAATACACCCCAATGCAATCTCAATCAAAACTTAATATACTATAATACAATGATTACAATATATTATAATACAATTATCACATACCCTTAAGGTATTATAAGCCAAAATGTGAAATATTGTAATAAAATCTTAATCAAAACATGATATATCTTAATAGAATCTCAGTTAAAACTTCTTATCCAGTCAAAACATACCCGAATGTATCCTTATCAATCTTAAAAAACACATAAAACCAAGTTTCATGTAGGAAAATTCAAATATTATAACTGTGATATGGTAATAACTATGATGTGGGCTCCTTTGCCAATTAGACCCCCATTTTAGTCAATTCCACTCCTTATTTTATTGAAGCCACTCCTCTATCATTTTTGTCTCCTAAATTTCTTCCTCTACAAACATCATTTTATTATTGTCAACATCAAAATTTCAATGTCCATCATTTTATCTCAATCTAAGGCAACATACAACATCAAAATATGATATGGCAAATTCAACATAAAATTGAGGACATTGGAACTCTGACCTCAAAAAGTATATGAAAATTTTAAAAATTACATGCGTGCCCAATATAGCCCGAATTTCTGATGTTTTTGACTTATCTCAAAATCAATGTCTAAATTTTGGCCAAATGTTGTAATGCTTACACTTCAAACATAACTACATAAAAAGTATGCCAAGAATCAAATAATTTTATAGTTTTTTCTTCCCTTTTCTCCTTCTCGACTATTCCGTTGTGTAATTTATGTGTATGATATCTCACTTTAGATATCAAGACATCATAAATTCATAATAATTTTATAAATTTTACATTTTAAATTTCATACGTAAAATGAAAATCATATATTTTTATATTTTATTTCATATCAAATATATATATACAATATGTATTCTCATTTATATTTAAAAATTGAAAAATTTTTTTTAATGCATAACTAATCATTATTATCCCAAAAACAACTACATAAATTATGTATTAGTACAAACCATATATCATGAAGAATATTACATATATCACATACTCTAAACCTAAACTACATAAAACATGTCAAAAGTCAAAGCATTTCATATTTTCTTCTTCCTCTTTCTCCTTCTCCACTATTCATTTGTGTAATGGTGGGTAATTAGGTATTCTTTTTATAAAATCAAAATCAAAATATTCATTATTTTATATAATTCATTCATCGAGGGTGATTCAGAATGTCTCATTGTACTTTAATAATGCAATTACGTATTTTAGAACACTAACATTAAAGAATGTATTATACCATGTATGAATGCATGACAATGGTGATTTAATATAAGAGTATACCCTTAGTGTCTACTAAAACTATTTATAATCAAAAGGAATAGTTGTAAAAGATGTTTCCTTTCAATTATGATAAACAATCGAACCTTGAACTCTATAATATTTAATTATTATTAAATAATAAATAAAAATACAAAAATATTTGATTTCAATTAGGAAAATTGTACTTCTAATTTTATTATTTTAATAAAATTATTAAAATTAATTAATTTTTAATAAGGTCGAAAAAAGACGACAATTTTACTATTATAATAATAAAGTATTAAAAAATTCATATATATAAGTCGACCACCATTCTACTAAGAAGGTTCTATGAGCTATATAAATATAAAATTAAAATAATAGCCAACTAAATCAATGATTCATTTACATCTTTGCTTGAATCATAAACCATTATTACAAGCTCATGTCCCCTCTTTTCATCCTCCAAATTAAGTACACTAAGCATTTCATACAGTTGAGAAGAAGCAAAGAAGTATTGATCTCTGACTTAAAGAAAATTGCATTGTATTTCTTCCCATAAGTGATATCCTTTGCATTGTTTTTCTTCCCATGAATGATATCCTCTATAGTCATCCCCTTCAATATCAACCAACCCTGATTCGATCTACATATAAAACCAAAGCTCAATTGAACCACATCCTCATGGATAACATGATGTTGCTACGATTGAAAGGAACACTTTGCACCTTAATAAATTACACCACCTTGAAGGTGTCAAGCCTTAGGTGGACTGTCTTATATCCTTCATAGCTTGAAACACACAATATACAAATGCCCCTTCCCTCAGCCTGGCAAAAAGCTGAGCACGAAAGATATTCATGCTAGTCCACTTAAGAAATTTTTCATCTTTGATGCCAAAAAAAACAAAAGCCTTCCAAAAGTCCATGCTTACTCCACACTCATTCTAGTAGTTTTTTCAATGAGGATGCCATTGTTTAGAAATTGTTGAAGCTTGAGATCATCAACTAGGTCCATAAAAGAAGAGTGCACAACATCTATGAAGTTCTTGTGCACCATTTCATATGTTTAATTTGTTATAGTATTCTCAAATGAGGTCTTCCAGTGACCGAATCAAGTGCTTATGCGAGAAGAAAAGCCCTCACCACCCAACACAACATTATTTGACTCCATTACAAAGTACCAAACAACTTGTGAAACCCACTTGTCATAGCCACTAGATTTTAGGGAGTACGCAAGCTCAAAATGAAACCAAGGGGGAAGCCAAAATAAGTGGAGAATGGCAATAGCCAAGACAAAATTCCCTAAATTAAAAGAGAAAGCAACCCTCAAAAGTCTCAACATACATAAATTATGAGGGAAAACACACTCAAACACAAAATCACCCAAGGCACTCCATTCCTCAGAAAATTTGTAATAAACCCACACTCCCAATCTGCACCCAAGAGAAAGAGGCATGATGAAACCACCACAACCATTCCATACACTCAAAGCATGACAAAGTAGAAGCCAAAATCAGGGAAAAAGTCAACATACATAGAAATTCATACCCTGAAGCCTACCATTATCGCAAAGACCATTCGTATATAGTTAGGGCATATAAGAGGGAAAAAGAGAATGGAGGATGGTAAAAGAATTTTAGGAAGCCACTGGGACCATCCCAATTTTCCATCCTCTAAATCATAGACCATAGAGGAGCAAGAATTGATGAGAATAAATTGCTAGAGCTTCCCAAATAAAACTAACCATAAACACTTGTAACCCTTGAGAAGCATGCAATAATTCCCAAGGTACAAGAGTGAAGGTGGTTATGAAGCCCCTCCCACTTATCACATGCCACCAACACCTTTGTCCAGTGACATAAAAATGCTCTTCCCAATGCATTACCCAAAAATGATATGGCTGAAAAATCATGGCATTAAGTCAAACATGCTTGAAGGTCATAATCTAAGATTGCCTTGAGATTTGAGTTCATGAAGGGTAGAGTTAATAAATGCACATCATTAATATGTGATTGATTAAGACCCACGAGGTTGACCAAATGGTTTGCCACTATGTTTCCTTTTCTTATAAGAATAATTTCGTTATCTTATTATATGAATAATTCACAATGAAGTACACCAAGTTTTCAATTGAGCACAATCTACAATGACAAGGGTTAATTTGAAGTGCTTGTTTTATTTTATTTTCAAAGCCTCGATTATTAGTCTGGAATCTCCCTCAATCATGGAATTCATCCAATTTATATCTTTTGCAAGCAATAGACCTCTCCACAACGTCTTAGCTTTCGTAAATTTATTAAAGACTTTATTAAGGGCCTCATAGAAAGCCAAAAGAAGGGCACCCAAATTACCTTTGGTAGCCTCATCAAAATTCAAATTTATTGAAGGCACTTGATGGGACACCCAAAAGATACTTTTGACAAATATTTAATAATTTTAATTAAATATATAATTAATTGTTTATCAAATATATAAATATATATATTCTTAGTAGTATTATAAGACCAAACCCTTTGAAATATGATAAGTATATGTTATGTGTATTATGTACATTTAAATAAAAGAATCTCATCCAAGTTATTTGTAATAGTTGTTATTAGAAAAAATGAGGGATATATAAAAATTGACCAAATTAATAAGTTGGGGTTAAGCTTAATGCAATTTAAGTGTGTAATATAAATAGTTGCACCTTCAAAATAGAAAGAGATAGGAAAAACACTTACCTTTGGGCAGAATATGTGACAAATATTATTTTTCAAATTGACTAAAAATGACCTTAAATATATTAGTACAAAAATCAATGTCATTAGTCATGAATGATATGTCATTAGTTATGGATGATGAAGAATACTTTCTTTTTGAAGATTGATGATGAATTTGATGGTAGAAATTTTGAAAAACATTAAAAATGTTTTCATTGTACATGTTCGATGATGTTAACGACATGCAACTCAATAACTCAATAAAATAGAGTGATTGAAAGTACCATAGGATAAAATTAAGGACCTTTGACATACTTCTCGAAAAAACCTTTAACTAACCTATTTTAATTGTGAATCTCAGAGATTAATATGCCAACAAGTCCTTCAAAAAATTAAATATTAATAAACAAAATTTGAAATGTAAACAATTAAATCCCTTTGATTCTTATTTAAACTCAAAGAATTATATTCCTTCAATTACTCATTTTCTCCATACCCATCAAGGATTGAAAGGTGGTACAAATTATAAAGCATGCATATCATCATCTATTTTCATTATTGTTTCCCACATGATAAGAACATTGCACTTTATTTTCTTGTTAAAGATCATGAGAGGTATGAAAGGCCATGCCAAAAGTAGTTAGACCACATGCTAATTAACAACTTCTTTTTTGGAGGAAATTTTGATGGTATTTCTCTCCAAACAAGTTGTCAATTATTAGGAAATCACACATTCTATAGCAACATATAAAAAACAGATTGTAATAATATAAATAATTAAACAGAGGAAATACCTAACATGCATGAAACAAAACATATAATTTACATTTAAAACCTTAACAAGTTAAGGAATACACGGTGTAAAATATCAAGCTTTATTAATTCTAAGATGAATATATTATATGGGACTTCGTTGTGTAGATTACATGTGAAAGATAAATACCTCTAATTGAGAAAGCACTATTGGGATTCTTCCTAAAAATAGAGTGGAAAAATACTATTAAGACTTTTCTTTCTAAATATAAAATCCAGTACCTCTCTCTCCAAATGAAATCCAAAACTTAACTTTGTTGTGACATATCTTAACATCAATATTATGATTTTCTGTTGACATAAAAGATCAAAGGTTGGAGACACAGAATAAAATGTACGGTATGGCACAGTATCAAATGTTTCCATCTGTTGTTCAAACAGGAAGGTTTAAAGCGCATAGAAGATTGATGAGAAGGCTGTTGAACACTTGGTTTCCCGAAACATTAAATAGGATAATATTATTGAGACTAATAAGCATCAGATCAGTTAGGTGCGCCTATTTTACTTTCAGTTGATTCTGTCAAAATGGGTATGATGATAATTCATTTCAGTATGTATATTTCTAGTTTTGTAGAGTCATGTCTAAGAATTAAACATAGTTGTCCGATACTCCCTAAAGATTATATTTTAAAAGACAAGTTTTACCGACAGTTGACAGTTTTGGACCATCACAGCTCATATTTTCGCTTTGACACGGTTTCTGGTTTCGTCTATGAAGGCAGTGCCCCACTATAGATAATGATCTGAATGTCACATATACCTGTACGACAATCTCTTAAAAAATACTACTTGTTATGCTAATCCTAAAATATTGGATAGTGTGTATGAAAATGAGTAACCTTATTTGATATGGTCTGTTCTTCTTCACGCATCTGTGCGTGTTCGCATTACTATCGTTCATCTAAGAAAATCACCGGTTTCTGTCCCTGGTCTTCATGTCGCTGTAAATCGCAACTTTTGTTGAAGTCTGTTCTTTTTCTGCAAATCTCTGCAAGTTCCCTCAAGACTTTTGTGTGATCCTTACGACTCCATCTACCTTTGAAAAATGACAACAAAATGCCTCTACTGTAAATAACGATTCTGCACTCCTTCCGTAATTCATACCACTAGCCATCTGCTTAGGGTTTCCTTGAATGTCGAACCTTGAACCTCTTCAATTTGCTGTTGTGCAGTTCGTTTCTGTCTTCTTAGGGCTTCCTTGAACTATTTTCTCCGTTCCACCAGACCAGTGCTTGCTTGAACAGTGGCTTTGATATTAATGTTAGATGTTGAAAGAGAAAATTAGAAGGCACACTTTGAAGTGCTTGTGCATTCTTTTTTTATTGTGCAAAAGGTCTTGGCAACTAACTATTAATTAAAGAATTAACTAATGTTTTAATTAATATAATTAATACATTTAATAAGGTGTGCATAAGATTGTGTTATGGGGTCCGATTAGAAAAGAGGCTTGAACAAGAAGGTTTGATAGAGGGTGTCCCAGTAGAGTTAGTTTGGGTTTTGGAAAGTAGCCAATCCAAAGAATGTGAGGAAGGGGAAGGATGTGCACATTAGTGTAGTAAATAAGTTCGAGTTGGACGAGTTGTGTAGGAAGCCAACTTGTGAGCTATAGAGAGTTGAGTGTGAGAGTGTTATTGAATATAATGCCTCCATATTTCATTTAATGAATGAATCAAGTGTCGTTGTGTGCATATTTTGTGTTTGCCATTGTTAGTTGTGTACTTTGATCCGATCGTGAGTTGTTAGTTGTTCGTTCGACCCACAACCCACCTTGCCATCACTTGGTATCAGATCAGGGTGAATCTTTGCCTTGTTGAGAGTCGAGAGCAAGTTTAAAAGAGTCATGCATTGCTGAGCAGAGTTTGGTAAAGGTGCAATGGAGTTCGTAGTAGGTTGAAATATTGTACTGAGAATTGTGAAGAGTACAAAATGGAACAAGGAATATCATTTGGAAGAGGAGTACAAGCATCAAGAGTTGCATATTTAGTAGAAGTGTTGAGAGGAATGCAAACCAGATTAGATGTGATGGAGATTGCTAAATGAAGAGGAGTTGTGACTGAAGAAAATGAGGATGAAGAGAAGCTTTGGAAGTTCATCTACAAGAGTTGAATGAGGAACCGGAGGATATAATTTTGAAAGCTATTGTCAATATGGAAGGCAAACCAAAGTTGAACACCCCTAGTTACTCTAGAAGTTTGAACCTCGAAGATTGGATAGATTTGATAATCGAGTTGGAAAAATACTTTGATTATAAGCAAGTTGAGGACTCTAAGAGAGTGAAATTTCCTACGCCAAGTTTAGAGAACATGAATACTTATGGTGGGATTACATGTAGTTGGAAAGAGTAAGAAGTGAAGATTAAATTAATTCTTCGAGTATAATGATTATGAGGTTAAGGGAAGTTTTTGTCTTTTGATTATCAGTTAAACTTGTTCAAGAAGTTGCAGAATTTGAAGCAAAAAGACATGAGAGTAAAGGATTACATGGAGCAGCTCTTCAAGATGACCATCCGAGCAAGTCATGTAAAAGATGATGAAGAAAATATCTCAAGGTATTAAATGCTCTTTGCCTTTCCATTAAAGATGAGTTTGGTATTATAAAATTGCATTTTGTAGAAAAAGCCTATTAATGTACTTTGAGGGCTGAAGAAACGCTGTCAATAAGAAAACAAACTAGATGATGAAAAGATAGAGGATGTGGAAGACATTGTTGTCCTTGCAACACACCCAAACATCTTGTCTTGGTGCAACTTTAATTTAACGGGTTTTTGAATGGGAAAGTTTAATATTTGTAAACACGGTCATTAAAAATATTTATGATATGTAGGTCCATAGTTGAAATGTTTGGAATCTATACCCTTTATATTTATTTTTTAACCCACCTTTATATTAAAAAGGAGAAAGATGTACCTTAAAAATTTAATATTTAATTAATTTTGTAAAGTTCATTTCGTCAATTATTTAATGTTTCAGTTGTCCAAGGTGATTGGAATAATTCACATTCACAAAAATATTTATTTGATGGAATACATCTGCAAAAGGGGGAAAACGAGAGTCGGGAGGCCAATCTGGAATTTTTTTGGGTTGTAATCTGGGCTTGATCATAAGAAGACAATACAAATAAAATGATAGTTTGATTTTAGAGCATAATTTCCAATATCTTTATGTTCAGAAATGCACTCTTTAGTGATTATAATGTGCAATGGATTTGGACATTTACTATTTTACTTTCACATTGTTGTCATTTGAATGCAATCTATTTATTGAATTTTATAGTTGAATTTCCATATGGTCTAATGTTGTTTTGAGTTATTTAACTATAAAATCCATCTCTAATCATGAAACTTTACTAGTTATTTGGGCTTTTGTTGTTTAATTTGCAGAATTGATTAATTAAATGTCGTGCATTCTTTAACAAGAATTCAGGGCTTTGTTGTGTTTCATGTTGAATGGGTTACATTATTCATACATGGAATTATGGTTTAAACTGAATCCAGTTTTAATTGTAGTAGTGTATGAAGTTTTCATGGTTTAGCAAGTTTCAATAAGAAGTTTCTTAGAAAATTTAGTGGAGTTTGTGCATCATTAATTGTGTGCATGAGAAAAGGATTGTTCAAGTGGACAGCTCAAGTTGTGAATAGTTTTGAGCTATAGAATAAAGTTACAAAGAAGCATATGTTAGTCTCATTAGATTTTGATAAAGTGTTTCAAGTTGATTGTGATGCAAGTGGAGCAGCAATTGGCACAATATTAAGTCAAGTTGGAAGACCAATAACAAATTTTAGCAAGAATTTGAATGAAGCAAAACATAAACAACACATTCCCAAGCTGGACTTTCCCATAGACAACACCTTTGAGATGAAGAATATCTATCTATACCAACTTAGAGTCCATGTGTGGGCCCTAAGAAACTAAAGAACATGCGAAGCATGACTTATTGGGCTCTGATGGAGCTTTCATATCCCTTGAGTTAGGCTGACTTGCATGGAAAGCTTACGTATCAATTTTGATCTATGATTGAGCTTAATAGAAACGTGTTTGTGAGAGAGCCACTCAATATTTATTATTTTACCATGGATCATATTTCAAAGCATTGAGATACATTGACTATTTGGTGACTCAATAACACATTTATTTGATATCTCTGCTAGTAGAATTCCTTCTTTTGGCTGCAAATGATGCTCTTTTGGATGCTTTTACATACTTATTTTTCCACTCATTATAATAATAATCAAGATGTTGGAATGGTAAAAACTTGAGATCTTTGGAATGTTGATTTATTAGGTTTTAGCTTTTTTTTCTGAACCGCCATTCTTTTTTAGCAGGGTATCTTGATTAACTCACATTTATTGTGTTGCACCAACGAGAGCACCACCCTTGGGGAGACAAGTGGTCTATATTATGTTCAATCCCTTGACTCATGCATCATTTGATGCAGATGTTTCTAGTGGAGCTTTGAATAGCAATGGCAATGGCATCAAAGCGAGCCAAGTAGTTCATTCTAAAAATATTCCATGAGACAATGAAAAACCCCTCCCAGTTGATTATTTACCTAATGTGGTTTTAGAAAGCCTTTAATTTGATAAAGCATGTCGCTAGTTTGAAAATTTTAATTTGGTTGCATATTTTGTTTGTTGTATTCCCTCTAAGAGCATGCTCAAGACCTAGGTGCATAATACTTGGCAATCCCATGGTGTCAAGATTGAGGGTGTTAAAAAACCTAACCAAAGGTTTCTTTTTGTTCAAATTTTCCAATACTAAGCACTGCAAAGCCATTGCCAACCATGCCCCTGGTTTATCCAAAATGCCCTAGTTGTCCTTCCCATTGATCTAGGGATTTTTGTTGTCTTGGAACAAGACGTTATAATATTAGTTTGGATAAAGTCTCTAGGCCTTCCTTTGCCTCTTTGGGATTTTATCAATCGATTAATTAAACAACTAGGTTGTTTTATTTGGCATGAGCAAAATAAGTTCTATGCGACCATACTGCATTGACGAGTGTTTGTATAGGTCGACCTTTCCAAGGATCTCAAGGAAACCGTTAATTTTCAAATAAAAGACAAATGTATCTCACAACATGTGTTGTATATCAACACGTTGAAAACTTGCCTTCAACGACAAACCATGGACCATATGATACATGAATACCCTATCATTGCTACACGATCGTCGGTCTCAAGTAAAACCTCTCATAAGGTGAACAAAACACCGACTACCTCAGTAGATGGGTGGACTATAGTCACCAGTTAAAAAATCAAGCCAACAAACTCATAGAGTGAAAAAAGCAACAAATACTTTATATATACCCACAGGTTGTTAATCAATTACTGGCAAACAACTGGTCACAGCTATTGTACAAGTGGCATTGCTCCCTTCCTGCACTCCGCAATCGGTGACGATTTTCTCAAGTTCTCGGAGCCAAGTTACAACTTACAATTGTTGCAACATCTTTTGGAGGTGAAAGAATTGGGCTTGGCCAATAGAATAATTGTCTTTGATGGCAAAATGGTTTTGCAATGTTCTCAAATTCATCACCAACACCTGAAGATGGTGAGTATGTACAAGATAAATGACACACTTTCCAACTCAGCCACTTAATTTATGACCATACAAAGGCATACTTTTCTAATAGCCTTTTTGCTTTTGATGAGGTGGACGATTAGTCCAAAATAATCCTTGATGTTTCCAAATGATAGTTTACTCTTGGAATGTGCAAGGCCTTACTGACATGTCTTGAAAATTTATGGTAAGGGATACTTGTCAATATGCAACTTATTTGTTTGTAAGAAGTTAAAATCAATGGATTTTTACTTCACTTTTCCCAATATCTATTTGGTCGGGAGTTGTTTTTTAGATGTCTAGTCATAAGAACGAATTTGGAGAAGTGGTGACACTTATTGTGCAAATTTTATCTCCACACATTCTCAGTTTGGGGTCTGACCCCACACATCAGTTAGTGTGGACCCTTTTTGATTTTGATGGCTGCTTATTCAGCATTGTCAACATTAATGCCTCTAATGATGTCGTTAAAAAGACAACATTTTGGTGGTGGATTGCTGATATGTTTCCATAGTCCAATTGGATTATGTGTGGAGACTTCAATATGATTGAATCTATGGAAGACAAAGGGGAACCTCTCGATGCAGTGGTGCATCAGTGAAAGAGAGGCATGGTTTTATATGTGCAACAAGCTTGGGCTGTTAGATCCCAACCACCACCAATGGCTTCCCTTCACTAGCCCTTGGTTTACTTGGTCCAACTTTAGACAAAGTGGCAATAAGGTGGTGAAAAGATTAGATAGATCTCTTTTTGTAGAACATAACCTATTCTTCTATGTTTGGAATTTGATTGACCTTTAAGTGTCAATCCTGGAGTTATTCTTTCAGATGACTCCTCCATTAAGTTCAAATTGAGTGGCTTGCACCTCAAATCAAGAAAATTAAATCTCAGTTTTATCTCAGCATTGCCCACCTCAAACATGAGTGGACTTTAGCCCAAATCACTAGAATATGTAATCTTGCCCCCCGCCCTGGTGGTGAGTCTGGTTGGATTAAATGGTGGGAAGTTGCCATCACTCAAATTGTCAAATTCCTCCATATTTATGGTAAGTAGGCGGCTGAGTTTGGTCGTAAAGTCCATGATGCATCATATTGTGATTATTTGTGAGCCTCAAAGGAATTTGAAAGGTTTCCTCTCAATGAGGACCTTTAGAAAAACACTGTCACTTGGTGTCATAAGCTCAAGAATGAAGAGAACTATTAAGCTTGGGGTGCCCAAACCAATGCTCATATGCACTGGTTAAAAATACGAGACCGAGCTCCCAAAGAGTTTTTCTCCCTTATTCATTCCAATCAGGGAATGGATAGGGTGAAAACCATTCGTGAGGCCAATTGAAAGTTGACACAACTTTTTGAAATTTTGAGAGCTTTTGTCCATCATTACCATGGAGTTTTTGCTACTCAGCATGCTACCCCAACCCGTGAGGAGGCCCTTACAAAGTGTTTGCAAGTTGTTCCTTGCAAAATTTATGTGAGTCAATGAGTGGTCTATGATCCATTTTTATCCATTGAAGAATTTTGTGAATTAGTTAGGCATATGACAGCTGACAAGGCCCCTGGAATCAATGGTTTTCCTTGTGAATTATACCAAACTCTGTGGGATACTATAAGGCTTGATCTACACAATATTTATCTTGAAGTTGTTCAGACCAATTCTCTTGGTAAATTTGTAAATCAAGGTAACATCAAGTTTATCCCTAAGGATGGTGACCCAAAGCTCACTACCAACTAGCATCTAATTAACCTTTTGAATGTATTTTACAAGATAGTAGCCAAAGCCCTAGCTCTTAATGTGAGGTACTTACTACCTCTCATCACACGCCCAAAGCAAACCAGTTTCATATGCAACAAATAAATTTTAGACAATGTTATTGCAGATTGTGAAGGGGTGGAATGGGCTCGCTCATCACAACATAAAACCTTGTTCATCAAGAAATATTTTGAGAAAGCCTATGATATAATTGAGTGGCCCTTTATTATTGCAATGTTATAAGCTTTAGGGTTTGCGGCTAGGTTTGTGAAAATAGTTAGTATGGATTTCCAAGATGTTGGTGTTTGTATCACCATTAATGGAGCTCAATATGAACTCTTTGTGATGTTCAGATCCATTAGACAAGGTTTTCCTCTTGCTCCCTCCCTCTATGTTTTGGCAACAAAAGGGTTTAGTTACCTCCTTGCTGACCCTCCCTCTAGAGGTCTCATATTAGATGGTTAATGGTCACTTTGTTGATGACTATTTTCTCACTATTACTAAAGATAGGACCTTTGTCAACAATGCTATGGAATGTATAGACATCATTTGCCTAGCCTCTGGTTCTTCTATTCAATGGAAAAAAACTCAATGTTACAGACAATCTGATACTCCCATCCTAACTTGGTTACAAAAATTCAAGTGGTAATGGATTCGGCTTGGATAACAATTCAACTTCTTAGGAATCCCACTTGCCTTTTAGGCAACTCCTTTGGATCTCTAGAGCTATGTGGTGCAGATGGTGGAGAAGAAAGTAACCTTTTGGATCACTAAATCAATTTCCTTGGCTGGTAAATTTCAAGTGTTCTTTAAGGTCCTTACAATCACCCATGTTTATTATTCTTTTTGTTGGGCACCATCCAAAGATGCTTATGCTAAGCTTGAACGTCTTCTCAAACTTCCTTTGGGCCAACTTTGAAGGCACTAGAGGGTTTCACAGCGTTGCATGGTATATTGATTGTCGGCCTAAAGAGATGGGTGGCTTTGGTCAACTAGATGTCAAACTTCAAGGCACTGCCCTCTCTGTTAAATGGATGATCTGTTAATGTTGCTTCACAATTAAATAAGTGAAGGCACCCCTTTTGGCAGGCCATCTTGGAAAGGCCTTAGTATCCAATCACTTTACTCACTTAGGTTCTTGTCAAGATGAAAGGTGTTTTGTGGCTCAAAGTATCTAAAAAGCTTGGGAGATTCTCAAATGTCACTTAGTTTGAGATGAAGATGGACTCAAAATAGAGATTTCTCTAAATTTTCAAATGCTCTAGTGGTCTCCAATTCTCTCTTATTATGGTATTTCCTTTGTTATGGTTTTAAATTTCTCAAAATTATCAAAAAAGGGATGAAGGTGATTTCACATTTGTTTTGCAAGTGGCCGTAGGATTGGACACCTTGGCCTACCCTTATTGATAAGTTTTGACTTTTTCTCAATGACCTTGCTTCAATATCTAAAGTGCAAAAAGCCTATCCAGATGATCACCTTCACAAATTTGGAATTCAATCACCTGCCAGATTGTGGATTAACTGGAAGTGCCTTGTTGAGACTCCCTTCCACAAGTACCAAACACAACTTGGTTATAAGTTGCTCTCCCCTCAATGCATTCTAGTGGATTCTCTGAATGCTTGTTGGAAAGTTAATTTTTCTACAATGACATGGGGAGGAACATTTGACAAGATTTGGAAGGTAGTTATTTAGCCTAAATAGGGCCACTTCCTTTGGTGCATTTTGCATCAAGGTCTGCATGTTAGCAACATACTTATCTATCAAGGTGTGGATAATCCCTTGTGTCTTTTATGTCGGCACTCTTAAGACTCTTAAGCTTTGTTGCTTTTCAAGCATTCTCAGTCATTTTGTATGTGGAAATATAACCTCCAACCATTTTGGTCAGATTTTTTTCTTGGAAAATGGTAATCTTAAAGGATTCAATCATGTTACTTGCATAGTACAATTAAATATGATAGATTTTTCATTTTGAGATTCTTTCTCACTTATGGAAATAAAGGAATAATGTTATCTTTAACCAGTTAGTTATGGATGGTTGTTTCTCTGTGACTAACAAAGTACAAGTGATCTCAAATGTCATGCAACAGATTCGAGTTCAAGTGGAGAAGGTCCATTGGAGATAGAGCACCTCCAGAATTTGTTGAACTATTGGAGAAGTGCCCCCTACAGTGTTAACGGGGTCCCCCCAACTCCCTTCATCGACGGTCTCCCTCCAAGGGTTGTGGTTTTGGAGCTCATGGTAGGCATTGGTCACATAGCAGGAGCCCAAGTGGCTCGCCATTATCGCAACAACCCTTGTGGTGGTGGGTTTACGGATACCAGTGGGTGGAGGGCTCCGCAACAAGGAAAGTTACCTTGACTTGCATTGGCTATTTCCCTACCTAGGTTGGAGCTAGTGGATGCAGAAAATAAAGAAAATCAAAATGATGGTGGGGAGCCAACCCTTGATATTGCAAATCTACACGCTAGTGGTGAATGGGGCTAGGGCTCCTCTAGTCTCATTGATTGCTCTTGTTGCCTAGTTTATGTGCTTTACTATCTTGGTGCCCTTGGGTCTTTATACTATGTTTATTTTTGGGATTCGTTCAAACCTTTTTTAATTGAAAAGCTTTTAGTTTAAGCCGTATTTTAACTTTTCCAAGTTAAAATAGCTTTTTCTTAATCCTTCCAATCGATTCAACACAAGGAGTGTGATACCATACAACTCATTTTTTGTAAAATTAATAATGTATAATCTGAATTATTAATAGAAAATGCTTTTCAATTAATTTTTTTTGAGATGTTCAATCAGAGCTTCACGGATTATACACCTTGTTTAGGATGACAAATCAGTCCACGCTATTAGGGTAAAGCTTATTCATGAATTTTACCTTTAACACTATCACATAGGTGAAGTTGCCTATTGCAAAATAAGTTAAATCTGGCCCAACACTACAAATAGATTTCACAGTATTTGCAATATAGATCTGTCTTGACTTTCTAACACATATAGCCCCTTGAAAAATGAATTTGTATTCCATATGCACATGCTGCATTGTTTAATTGTGTGATTCCTGTATATTTTTAATTTGTATTTTTTTCTTGTAAATGAGAAACCAGAAAATCCGTACTCAGGTGGGATTATAAAGATAAACTTTTGGGCTTGACCTTTTGATGGTTAAAATTGGCTTAAGGTTTTTCCAATCAAGTTTTGTTTTCTAATCCATTTACCATTAGCTTTCTTTTGAATACTATATTTTTGAAATATTGGTAAATTAGACATACATTCTATAGATTTGACTAATACAGATTGCAATAGTCCTCACAATCCAACAGGAAAGGTTTTCAGTAGAAATGAGCTTATGGTTATTGCAGATATGTGCTGCAGAATGGGCTGTCTTGCAATAACTGATGAAGTCTGGGAATTTCTGTATATAAATTCTTCTTTTCTTGTAGCAAGACATGTGAATGAGAAAAATTAGATTGATCTTGCACTAAGCTTGGCCTTTAGAGCTTTCAGTGCATTTAGTTGACACAATCACACATGCATATGGCCTACAATCCAAGTTAGAGCTCCAACAATATGGGGAAAAAGATTCTTAGTCCGCCTAGGTTTATGAACATGTAACATTTGATTTAGAATACATCCATTTGGCTTCACTACCTGGCATGCTGGAGCGCACCATTATTACGTCATCTATGTCTAAGACATACTTTAACAGGTAACATCTAACCATATACAAGTTTATGCTTATTTCTTGTAAGTTAAAATTTAATGACATCTATTGTTGTTGTGGATGTTCCAAAATTGATATGTACTGTTTCTCTGTTTCCCTATAGTTCTAACCTGATTTGAAGGCTCTTCTAAATTGTGATTATGGATCAGAGAGATGGAATGAGATTAAATACAATCAAATAACCAAAAGATAGACAACAAATATATGTATCTATCTATATATATATGTATATATATAATTTTGTATTTCCTTAAGTGTTGACCTTGTGACAATGCTTGTGGTATATAAAGCCTTGCCAATCTCTTACACGCTCAAAGTTACCTCTACATGAATATATTTTAAGTTACTTTCTTGTGGCATGAAGAAAAATCATCTATAAAAGTTTTAATCTGCTTGGGCAATCAATCTTATCGATTTTGAGCTGAAATTAAGTTCGGGAATTATGGTGTGCAGGTAGTCGAGAGGGACAAGGCATGAAAATACCGTATCCGAGCTGGTCAAATGTGTTCTCCATGCTCCCACACAACTGCTGGTTAAATGTTTTAGAATATATTGATAGTAAGAATGACATGTCAAGCATGACCTAGGTCATCCAAATGCTACTTTCAATTGAAATAAAGTTCCTAATATAAGTTTGCTTCTCAAGGATTCAAATTGATGTATAAAGTATACATAATTTCTAAACTTATGAACACAAAATTAGATTCCAACCTCAAAATGATGTATTAGGGGCCTATAGGCAATGACTAGTACTCAAGCAAACAAGTGATTTAAAGATTATAGTAGAGCCACAAAATTTCAAACCAGCTCGCTTATCCTTGATTATCAAGGTGTTGCTCTGTCTATTGGGCACCATGGTCCATTAACTAGTTGAGATATTAAAATCTTTAATGGGCTTATGGATATATATCTTTGGAGGACAACATATAATCAAATTCTTTTCAATGTCTGTTACTAATTATGTTTCTCATGGCTCAAGTTGACAGTTTATTCACTCTTTCCTTGCTCCATTTACACTCATTTAAATAATGATGGCCCATGGTGGTTTTCAATTTAATCTTGAGCTGGTCATGTTCTATTTTTTTATTATTGAAATCTTGCTTTTACACGGATTAGGTGTACATAATGTTTCTTTGGTTTAGTACAAAGGATTGAGGGGTACCCATTCTGCTAAATTTGCCCAAGGCACGCTACCGGCCTCATCTTTTTTTCGTATCCCCTGGGATTTGTACCTTGGTGGATGGCTAGGCAACACCTTTTACACAATCATCCTCACCATTGGACTACAACCCACTTAATCATGTTGTTCTTTTTGAGTTTTAAGTCCTTATCTTTTCATGGGGAGTTTGTCCCTTCAGTTATGATGGGAAATTAGAATAATTTATTGTATATGATGGCACTTTGGTTACCATAATGTCTTTTAAATGGTTTGGAGATTTTTGTGTGTCAAGTCATTGAGCTTCATTGGCATAAGCTTCTTGTTTTGTCGTTTTCTGACTCAGTTATTTCTAGGTGTATCTTATTGTTTTTTTTTTGGAGACAGAAAACCCTAGATAAAGCAATGTTAGAAGTATGTCTTGACTAGGAAAGCTACAAATGACCCTCAAATCGACATAAAAATTGGAATTTCTATCTCAAGCAGCTATTCTTAATAATTTGACATGGCAGGATGTTCTTAACAATTTAACACTTTCACACTCAAAAGAGCTTGTTCTCTACAAAAGACATTAAAGATGGGATAAATAAACTTGCAGAATGGAAAGCTAAAGACATTGATGGCTATCATGCTGAAATTTTTAAGATTGAAAGCTCTATCCATGCCCCTCGATGGCTATCATACTGAAATTATTAAGATTGAAAGCTCTATCCATGCCCCTCAATGGCTATCATGCTGAAATTCTTAAGATTGAAAGCTCTTTCCTTGCCCCTCATATCGAAACCCTATTTAACACCTCACTAAGACAGAGATCCCCTAAACAATGGATCGAAAGTTCCATCATACATATCTACAAAGCTGGAAACAAAAACAATCCTTCTAATTATATAACTATTATAATTTGCCCTCTACTCACCAAGCTTTTTAGAACTGTTGATGCTGTGGATTGCACCCTTGAGAGAAGGATGGGCTTCTCTCTTCCACGCGGCACAATGAAGACTCCTCTCTTGCCTATGGGTCTAGAAAAATTGAGGGGAGAATCGCTAGATAAGGGCTAGCTCCCTTTGATGCATCTCTGGGTTATTTCACTACTATTGCTAATATATAAAAGGGGGGGGGGGGTTGAAAATAGAGAAGGGTTACTGAAAACAGAACCTAAACTAAATGGTGATGCACCAAAAATGGTTGATCTGAACATACACTTTCCACCATGAACAAGCTGATATACACTTCATTTGATATGAGAAATTCTTCTGCATCAGTGAGCTAGGGGTCCTCTAGAGATACATGGAGGAAGAACTACCAGAGGTGTTCTAAGACACACTATGGCTGCCTGTTCACATGTGCCTATACTCTGCTGTGGACACTTCTGGCTAACCTGCAAAAGAACTCACAATACACTAGACATGCTGGAATCATTCTGTGAAAGCATGAAGGAAAATGACTTAACACAAGACAAAGCCATAGACATATGCAAAAGTGCAAGCTCAAATGGAGGCAAAAATGCTTCTTTTTGATTCAAGGTAAATTCGGCAAAGCTCCACCTTACAAGCTAAGAGATCTCTTCCTCACTTGGAGGTTACAATATATATATATCATCAAAAGGAAGGCTTAGGCGCTTTTCAAAATGAGTGGCCCATGTTGCGGCAATCCCAGTCTTGACTTTGGCGTTGAAATCATATTAAATATCATTGTAAAATCATGGGTTGTTTGGTCGTTTGAATGACAAGGCCGCCCCTCTTTATGAAACTTACGCGACTGTCCGCTCACCCATGCTCAAACGAAGAAAAACAGGCCGCGCCATTGAATGCTTGCGCCCTTTGGCGACCATTTCTTAAGGATTGTTTCACCCGTAGTAATAGATCTTCTGCTGATGCTTCCTGTGCCACCTGGACTATTTTGTCTTCTTCTGCGCTTGGCTTATGTGTGCGTGGTCACGCTTTCACTGTTTTTGTCTCTTTCCTTGCAACTCGGGTCTCAGGCTATCTTTTTGTCTTTGGATTTTATCGTGAAGGCCTTAGTCCTTTTTTCTTTGGAGTCTTGGCCCTTTCTCTTCTTGAATTCCTTTGGACAAAATGTCCGAAGGAATGTGCATTTGGATTTTTCCGATTTGGTCCTTTACCTTGTATTTTCCAAAGATTTTTTTTTTTTTTTTGCCTTTGTTCGCCGTGGATTTCCTTCGGACAGAAAATCCGAAGGAATCCTTTGCCCTTCGCTCTTTGATGAAACTGCTCGCCATTTCGGGTTTTTTCAATTATGACTTTGAACCCTTCGATTGAACCTGAACCCTTTTTCGGAGTTCAATGGTTCAAAAGTCCAACACTCTATGTTCTGCAAGGAGTCGTGTTCACTCAGTTCCCTTGTGGATTTAATGTATCATTGAACCAACCGCTTGAACCAATCGCTTGAACCAACCGCTTGAACCAACAATTTGAACCAACTGCTTCAACCTACAATGGTTCAACAGTTCAACGGTTCAATAATTCCAAGTTCAAAGTCATTCTAAGTTCAAAGTTCAAAGCTCTTATGTTGAACCACTTTTTCATACTTTTAGGAAACGTGCCTTCAAACTTTGGTCTCTTTCCTTGTGAATTTCTTTGGAAAAAATGTCTGAAGAAGCTTTGTAAAAGCCTTGCATCTTTGAACTGGTCCATCTCTTTGCCGAAAGGCTTGTGCAAACCAAATTCACGATTGATGGCTCAGAACAACAGGGGAAGGAGACTGATTTTGGCTTGCGGGACCAAAATGGTCAACAGGAACTATTCTATAAAATAAAATTAGTTGATGGATAGACGAGAAAACAAACTACGAGCTAAAGGCCAAGCTGGTTTCAAGAGCAAACATTCAACAATTGATCGAATTCTCAATTTTAGAATTATTGTTGAAAAATGTTGTGACAATAAAGATGATCTCTTTATTTGTTTGGTTGATTTCAAAAAAAAGGTTGGCCCAAAGAAATTAAATGCAATATCGGAGTTAAAAAAGCATTGCCCTTTGTCCTCAATTCTCTTTGGAATTTACCTAAATTGTCTAGAAAAATACTGAGAAGAACCAGAGGGCACAAGTACGAGCCTTCATAACTGCTCCATTATACTGTTACTATATGCTGACAACATTGTCCTCCTAGCCAAACCATTGTAGCCTAACATTAAATGTCAAAAAAACTAAAATTATGAGTCAAATCTAAAAGATCAGCCAACCCTAAAATTTCCATCAATAGTTATCCTCAGGATATGGTTCATTCTTACAAATTCTTAGGTATTGATCTTAATCATAAAGTAAACTAGAACCTTAATATTGAAAATTTACTTTTTGGGGTATATTTTGCAGCCTCGTAACACCTTTGATCCTCTATGGTTGTAAATTTTTTGGTGGAAGCATATTTTGGGAAACATTGAACAAAATCGAACATATCCAAAAGCAATTCATTATTTATAAATTCACAATTTAAAAGCAATACACCTTACCCCTTTCTCCTCATGGATGCATATATGCTTCCCATTAAAATTGAATCGTTAAAACAACATATGTTATACAAACACAAGCTGATAAAGCTAGAGCAGGATAGACTTCCCATCATTACCTAACAATCGTGCCTAATCCATCATGCCTAAAAAGATGCCTTTGAGAAATGATTAAAATGTTGGGATATCCATGGTGATATAAACTTCTCAAATGACGAAAACCTAAAATTTTAAAAAATAAAAATAAAGTATCTAAAAACCTTTAGAAAGATGAAAATACAAAAGAAGAAAGAAAACTATGTTATTATATATACATCATCAATCCCAAACTTGAACATCCATCATACCCTTATAAGGTTGTAAGCTTAAAAAATAAACAATGATTGCAAATCTGAGAAGTGAGAACTAAATCACATGAGATAAATAGATAATTTGGTAGATGGAGGCTCTAAAATATACCTTTGGAAAAAAAAATTATATGTACATTATATAATGGTATTAGATGTGTTTACATCGATATTTGCAATCACAACTCTGTTCATGAAACCCTAAATAAGGACAACCAAACTAATATTGGAGATTTTATTGTGCATCTTAATTACCATCGAAATAACAACATAAGCAAGCAAGCACTAGTTTTTGACAACACAATTTTCTATGGACTCATAGGATGTTAAATAGCATTACTCTCAATCATGTCTGTTTGCGGGTTTTTGTTTTCGATCATTTTTTATTTTGATTTGTTTATTGTTTATTACTTCCTTATGAGGGCACTTCAGTTGGAAAAGGTCCAAGGATAACGAAAAACAACATTAACAAACAACTAGAAAAATCACACTCTGCATAGAAGATATAAGTGAATTGCATTATCTAAACATTTTGTTGGGTCCTATAGACCAATTTGGTCTAAAGGATTTTAAAATTAATCGCCATCAGCATTGACAAGTCCTTAGGGCCCTATTTTTAAGGGGAGAGTGTCAACTAGAGGGCCAGTCAAGCTTGGGCCTCCATTCTGCATATGCTGTCATGGATAGAGAGCAATCTATTCTGTCAAAAGCAACTGGGGTTCGCAGGTGACTCCAACCATTTTTTATCCCAATTAACAATGGGCCTGCCTAAATGTGGGGGAACAAGCCTCAGCAAGGCTCAAACTCTGGCCTTCTTAGTAACATGCGTAGCTTATTGTTTAACTGTGAAGGGCTTCTAAAAAACTCTGTGTTTATTGATGCTGAAAAGAATTTGGCATCTCAAGAAACCACCTTTGAAAGGCTTGAGTTAACTGAAGTCTGAAGATATGGGTGCTCTAAACCCTCCTAGCAGCATTCCCCATCGAAATGTAGAGTGAATTTGTAATAAAGGGAAGGAAAAATGCAGAGAATCTGCTCAGCCTAAGAATTGGAAATGCCCACACCCTATTAAGGAGATAATAACATTTATGGGCATGTTCATGACTTTATGCATGGTCTTTGGATGGAGGAGATTGCATTTGGTAAGTGGAAGACTGCAAAGGTCCTAGAAAAGAACTTTCAAGCAAATTTAAAAGAACCGAGTTAGATGCTGTTGTTTATGGTTTCCATCTGGAAATTATAGCTTTGGGAGAGCTGCTTGACAAGAATGTAAGATATCAAGCAACAACCTTTTTGTATAGTATGCATTTCCTTTATGATTCTGGACTGACAAGGCACAATGTTGATATTTTAGCGAAGAACCTATTTATTGAAAATCTTGTATATGACAAAACTAAGATCATTGATATAAAAGATTCTATTTCTTTATTACATAAGGAGGTACATTCTCAAAATGAGGCAAACAATGCTTATTTGAAAATCATTATTAGCAAGCTATATCTCCTTCAGCAAAACCAGAAGCATATTGCATAGTCACAAGGTTTTTCTCTTCTTTCTGTGGCTGCTGAAGCCTTTGTGGAGAATCCTTGAGGTCAGTTGTCCCCAAATGATTTCACATCCATTGCTATTGTGAATGCCGGTGTTGATCCCTCTTGAAAAAATCAATTTGATACAAGGCACTACATGAAAGCCTTCAATTACCTTGCACAAACACATGATTGGGTTAATCCCACATGGGTAAGAATTGTGATTCAATGGTGACTTAAAAGGTATTACATGCTCCAAAAGCTTTACTAATGGGGAAAGAGGCTAGCGGGTGAGAAGCCCAAAATGATGGATTATATTCAAATTACTACCCCCTACTAACAAATGCTTAAGGTACTTGTGTGCTAAGTGCATCCCCTTGCCTTGTGATTATCTATTTAAGTGTCATATTGATATTGCAACCTCTGACAACAAAAAGTAATCTTCAATAATAAGAAAGAACCGATTAGCTTCATTCCAAACCATCATATATAACTAGAGTTTGTGAAACTAGAAAATTATATACATAACATTGTTTAAGTAAACTTTCCAGTACTTGCATAAAAGTATGGTTCTATATACCAGTAACATTTACTCCAGTCCATACATGTCAATTTTCTAGCTGGAAAAATAACTATAACCAATAGAGTGACTTTGATATTTCTAGCACTCACAAAGGCATAAGAAGCATTCTCACCTAGAAATAATAAAAGCATCATCATTTACAAAGTCTCTTAATTTTTCCATTTGACCAACATCAACCAACCATATGAGTATCTGAACGGTTCCATCACTTGAGCACAAACTTGTTTCTTCATTTGATCCATCAACAAAAATGTTTTTTCCAAGTCATGTATTTTGTGGAGGCCGCAAAATAATGTGTTGTATGTGACAACATTTGGAACCAAACACTTGGCTCTCATCTCGTCCAACATTGAGAAAGCAATGCCAAGTTTGTCTTCTTTGCAAAAAATGTCAATCATCACATTATAGGTTACAACACTGGGAATAATGCCAACCATTTTCATGTTTTCAAGAGGCTTCAGAGCCTCATCCATTTCACCAATTTTGCAATGGGCATTAATCAAACAGTTATAAGCGATCACATCAGGTGCAAAACCTTCATCTGGTATCTTATTCATCAGTAAATGTGCGCTAGCAAGATCACCTACTTTACACAGACCATCAATGATTGTGTTGCATGTTACTTCATCAGGGTACAAATCCCTTTTTTCCATTTCCTCTAACATTTCTCATGCCCTGTTCAACTCTCCTGTCCTACAAAATGCATGAATAAGAATATTATATGTCAGTACATTAGGAAGACATCCCCTGTTTTCCATCTCAGAAAGAAGTGTGAATGCTTCCCTTTCATTGTTAATCTGACATAAACCAGCAATCAGAGAGCTGTAAGTAACAACAGTTGGACAGCAGCCTTTTCTTAACATCTCTTCAAACAACTTTTGAGCCTTTTCCACCTCTTGTGATTCACATAGACTGCATATCGAAGAACCATAAGTAATCACATCTGGCTGCAAACCCTTTTTAGACATGTTATGAAAACAATCCCAAGCCATGTCTATCCTACCATTTTTGCCCAATCCATCAATAATTGCATTAACTGTCACTTCATTGGGAAAATGACCAAACTTCAACTTGCACAAATAGAATGTAGGCTTCATCTATTTTCCCAGCCTTGCAAAAGGAATCTATGAAAATATTATATGTAATAATGTTTAGAAAATAACCTTCTTGTATCATTTTAGCTACTAATCCTAGAGCTTCATGTATTCTTTCTCCTTTACAGAGACCATCAATCAGGGTGCTATATGTAACAACATTGGGAGAACAATGAGCATGTCTCATTGTAGCTGCTAACCTGAGAGCTTCATCTTCTCTAGCCACCTTGCAGAGACCATCAATCAAGGTGTTGTAGGTAATAATATCTGGACGAAAACCATCTTGTATGATTTCAGGTATTAATCCTAGAGCTTCATCTACTTTACCTTTCTTGCAGATTGCATCAATTAGGGTGGTATATCTAACAATATCTAGAAAACAACGAGTATGTTTTATTTGGTGCAACAACTCAAGTGCTTCCTCAATTCAATTCCACTTACACAAAGCCTTAATGATGGTGCTATAAGTGATGACATTGGGATGAATATCCATTACTTTCATCTCAGCAAGAAGGGAATTGATTCTACAGCAATCACCTGAGTGTCCAAGACCATCCAAAAGCACGGTGAAGGTTATGACGTTTAGAGAAAGGCCTGTAGTTTTAGCAAAATGAAAAAGGTCCCAGGCCTTGTCTGTGTTGCTCGATTTACAGAGCGCATCAATGAGTCGGTTAAAGGGTATGACATTAGATTTGGGAGTGATGTGGTGCATAGCCCTCTCTATGTCTCTATGGCTCAATTTGTGCGTCGTGCAGAGGTTATTGTAAGGAAGGTGTTAACAGAGAAAGAGACGGGCACGAAAAATAATAATAATGATGAGGGTATTGTGAATTGAATTTTGAATCTTAGTTAAGGTGCAGCGTATTTATATAATTGTCCCAATTAATGATATTTATTATTATGTGAAGAGTTTTATTAGTATTATTGTTAAAGCTAAATAATTTTTATAGTTTTGTTGACTGAAAATTTTATTAGGGGGACAAAATGTGGACATTCATTTAATAGCATGAGAAGAGAGTCCCTCTCTTATTAGAAGGTGAAGCTACTTTTAATGAAAGTAAAATGGATGTGGGAATAAAGCTATTTACAATTATTTATAACAAAATTATTTTTCTATAAGGGTTGTGCTTTATACTTAAAAGTATGAAAATGTGATAAATGAGAAATAAAAGGGAATACAAAAAAGGAGGAAAATAAGAGCAAATAAAATAGTGATGCTCTTTCTATTGGGCATCACGGTCCATTAACCAGTTGAGATATTAATTAAAATCTTTAACGGGCTTAAGGATATTTATCTTTGAAGGAGGACATACAATCAAATTATTTTCAATGTCTTTTATTAATTATGTTTCTCATGGTTCAAGTTAACAATTTCTACATTCTTTCCCTGCTCCATTTACTCTCATTTAAATAGTGACAACCCACGGGGTTTTCAATTTAATCTTGAGCTGGCCATGTTTTTTTTTGACTATCAGGTACTTGTCTTTTCATTGGGAGTTTGTTTTTTCAGTTATGATGGGAAATTAGAATAATTTATGGTATTTGAAGGCACTTTGGTTACCAGAATGTCTGTTAAATGGTTTGGATATTTTTGTGTGTCAAGTCATTGGGCTTCATTTGGAGAAGCTTCTTGATCTGCTGTTTTCTGACAAAGTTATTTCTGAGTGTAGCTTATTGTTATTTTTTGGTAGGAAAGCTACAAATGACCCTCAAAATTGGAATAGCTATCTCAAGCAGCTATTCTTAACAATTTAATATAGAAGATGTTCTTAACAATTTAATGCTTTCACACGCTTAAATGAGTTTGATCTCTACAGAAGACGTTGAGGATGAGATAAAGACACTTGCAAAAGGAAAGCAAAAGACATTGATGTCTATCATGCTGAAATTCTTAAGATTGAAAGCTCTATCCTTGCCCCTCATAGTCAAACCTTATTTAACACCTCACTAAGGTAAGGATTCCCTAAACAATGGACAGAAAGTTCCATCATACCTCTCTACAAAGCTGGAGACAAAAACGATCTTTCTAACTATATAACTATTATAAGTTGCCCTCTACTTACCAAGCTTTTTAGAGCTATTCCACAAAATAAATTAGTGGATGGTCACATGAAAACAAACTATGAGCTAAAGGCCAAGCTGGTTTCAAGAGCAAACATTCAACAATTGATCAAATTCACACTTTTAGAATTATTGTTAAAAATTGTTGTGACAATAGGTTGGTCCAAAAAATTTAATTGCAATATTGGAGTTAAAAACCATTGCCCGTTGTCTTCAACTCACTTTGGAATTTACCTAAGTTGTCTAGAAAAATATTGAGAAGAGGCGGAGTCCACAAGTATGAGCCTTTGTTACTACTCCATTATACTATTACTATATGCTGAAACCATTGTCCTCCTGGTCAAACCATTGTGGCCTAACAATAAATGCTAGAAAAAAAATAAAATCATGACAACCAAATTTTAAAAATCAACCAACCCTAAAAATTTCGTAAATAATCCTCTTCTAGAGATGGTTCGTTCTTACAAATACTTAGGTATTGACTCAATCATAAGCTAAACTAGAGCCTTAAATTTACTTTTTGCGATATATTTTCTAACCTCTAAACACCTTTGATCCTTTATAGCTGTGAAGTTTTAGGTGAAAGCATATCTCGGGAAACATTGAACTAAATCAAACAAATCCAAAAGCAATTTATTATTTATAACTTCACAATTAAAAGTAGTACACCATATGCCATTCTCCTCATGGAAGAGGTATGCTTCCCACTAAAACTGAATCCTTAAAACAATATATATTATATGAATACAAGCTAACAAAGCTATAGAAGGATGAACTTCCCATAATTACCCAACAATCATGCCTAATCCATCTATGCCTAAAAGGAGGTTTGAAAAATGCCTTTGAGAAAGGGCTAAAATGTTGGGATATCCACAATGATATAAACTTCTCAAATGACAAAAACCTAAAATTTAAAAAATTAAAAATAAAGTATCTAAAAACCCTTGGAAGGATGAAAATATAAAAGAAAACAAGAAAACTATCTTATTATATATACATCATCAATCCCTAACTCGAACATCCATCATACCTTATAAGGTTGTAAGCTTTAAAAAAAACAATGATTGCAAAACTGAGAATTAAATCACGTGAGATAAATAGAGAAATTGGTAGATGGAGACTCCAAAAAATACCTTGGGGAAAAAAATCTGTAAGTTATGTATCTTGTACATTATATAATGGTATTAGATGTGTTCACATCAATATTTGCAATCACAACTCTATTCATGAAACCCTAAATAAGGACAACCAAACTAAGATTGGAGATTTTATTGTGCTTCTAAATCATCATCGAAACAACAGCATAAGCAAGCAAGCACAAGATTTTGACCACACAATTTTTTGTGGACTAGTAGGATGTTAAATAGCATTTCTCTCAATTTTGTCTTTCTGCAGGTTTTTGTTTTCAATCATTTATTATTTTGATTTGTTTATTGTTTGTTACTTCCTTTCGAGGGTAATTCGGTTAGAAAAGGTCCAAGGATAACAAAAGATGACATTAACAATGGCAACTAGAAATATGACACTTTGCATACAAGATATGAGAGAATTGCATTATCTAGACACTTTGTTGGGTCCTATAGTTGAATTTGGTCTAAAGGATGTTAAAAGTCATTGTCATGATCACTAGCAAGTCCTTAGGGACCCATTTTTACAGGGAGAATATCAACCAAAGGGCCAGTCAAGCTTGGGTCTCCATTCGGCATATGTTGTCATCGATAGAGAGCAATCTATTCTGTCAAAAGAAACTGGGGTTCACACTTAGCTCCAAACATTTTTTACCCCAATGTGGAGAAGCGAGCCTTGACAAGACTCGAACTCTGGCCTTATTAGTAACAGTACGTAGCTTATTGTTTAATAGTGAAGGTCTTATATAAATCTCAATGTTGATTGATGCTGAAAATAATTTGAGATCTCAAGAAACCACCTTTGAAAGGCTTAAGTTATCTGATGTCTGAAGACATGGGTGCTCCAAACCCTCCTAGCAGCATTCCCCATCGAAATGTAGAGTGAATTTGTAATAGAAGGAAGGAAAAGTGCAGCAACTCTGCTCAGCCTAAGAATTTGGAAATGCCCACACCCAATTAAGGAGACGATAAATTTATGGGCATGTTTGTGACTTTATGCATGGTTTTTGGTGGAGAAGGTTAAATTTAGTAAGTGGAAGACTGCAAAGGTCCTAGACAACGAGTTTCCAGCAAGTTTAGAAGAATCGAGTTAGAGATGATGTTGTTTATGGTTGCCTTATGTAAATTATAGCTTTGGGAGAACTGCTTGACAAGAATGTAAGAGATGAGCAACAACATTTTTGTAAAGTGTGCATTTCTTTTATGATTCCTGAATGACAAAGCACAATGTTGAGATTTTAGCGAGGAACCTTGTCATTGAAAATCTTGGGTAGGCCAGAACTAAGATCATTGCTCTAAAGATTCCATTTCTCTATTACATATGGAGGTGTATTCTCAAAATTAGGCAAACAATGTTTATCTGAAAATCATTATTAGCAAGTTACAACTCCTTGACCAAAACCAGAAGCATATTGCATAGTCACAAGGCTTTACTCTTCCTTCTGTGGCTGCTGATGCCTTTGTGGAGGATCTTTGAGGTCAATTGACCCAAATGATTTCACCTCCATTGCTATTGTGAATGCTGGTGTTGATCCCCCTTGAAACAATCAGTTTGATACAAGGCATTATGTGGAAGCCTTCAATTACCTTACACAAACATATGATTGGGTCAATCCCACATTGGTAAGAATAGTGATTCAAGGGCGATTTAAGGCATTACATGCTCCACAAGCTTTACTAATGGGGAAAGAGACTACAAAGTAAGAAGCCCATTGTGATGGATTATATTATATTCACAATTTCTACCTCTTACTAACACATACTTAAAGTGTTTGTATGCTAAGTGAGTCCCCTTACCTTATGATTATTTACTTAAGTGTAATATTGATTTTGCAACCTGTCAACCAAAAGTAATCTTCAATAATAGGAAAAAACCAATTATGCTTCATTCCAAACCATCATATATAATTAAAGTTTGTGAAGCTAGAAAATTCTATACAAAACATTGCGTAAGTAAACTTTCCAATACTTGCACAAAATTATGGCTCTATATATGAATAACATTTAGACCAGTCCATAAAAGTCAATTTTCTAGCTGGAAAAGTACCTATATCCAAAAGTTTGACTTTGATATTTCTATAACTCACCAAAGCATAAGAAGCATTCTCAACTAGAAATAATAAAAGCATCATCATTTACAGAGTCTCTTAATTTTTCCATTTGACCAACATCAACCAGCCACTTGAGAATTCGAACAGTTCATGGAGCACAAACTTGTTTCTTAATTTGATCCATCAACAAAATCATTTTTTCCAAGTCATGTATTTTGCGGAAGCCGCATTTGACACTTGGCTCTCATATCATCCAACATTGAGAAAGCAATGTCAGGGTTGTCTTCTTTGCCACAAAAAAAGTCAATCATCACATTATAGGTTACAACATTTGGAGTAATGCCAACCATTTCATGCTTTCAAGAAGCTTTAGAGCTTCATCCATTTCACCAATTTTGCAATGGGCATTAATCAAACAGTTATAAGCAATCACATCAGGTGCCAAACCTTCATCTAATATCTTATTCATCAGTAATTGTGTGCTAGCAAGATCGCTACTTTACACAGATCATCAATGATTGTGTTGCATGTTACTTCATTAGGCTTCAAATCTTTATTTTCCATTATTTCTAACATTTCCCATGCCTCGTTCAACTCTCTTGTCTTACAAAATGCATGAATAAGAATAGCATATGTCATTACATTAAGAAAAATGTGTTGTATATGTCAACTAGAGGGTTAGTCAAGCTTGGGTCTCCATTTGGCATATGTTGTTATGGATAGAGAGCAATCTACTCTGTCAAAAGCAACTAGGGTTCGCACTTGTAATGTCCCCTCTTAGCCTCCTATGCATTTTTGTGTCTTTTAGCCTATCCTTGAGTTCCCGTAGGCTAAATGGCGCTAGTAAGGGGATTCGGTTAGTCTTCGATGATTATTTTGATGGTATTTCCAGCTTTGAGGCTAATACTAAGGTTATATTATTTTAATTTAATCTTTTATTCCTCTAAAGGTGATATTAATAAAGTAACTTTCTAATTTTAAGTTGAGGATAAAGGGGGGCCGCTTTTTGTACCTTAGTGCCTAATGTGATGACTTTAAGTTGTTTTTAAAAGTTTAAAAGTGTTTTTATTGGCCAATTAGAAAAGGGATGCCTAAGTTATGATTTTGCCCTAACTCATCATTGAAGATTATAAAACACTTTTTTGGAGGCTCATTATGGGATGTTGTTGATGTGTTATCTTGGGCAGATGTTGCTGAAATTATACCAAGAGGTTTGAGGTGAGTTGAGGATGAAAATCCTCAGCCATTATTGCTAGTTTAGGTAGTGAAAGACCTGCCCTAGCTAGTGAAGGAGTGGCTTCACACAGAGGTCACCGTTAGGGCATCAAAGTTGCAGATTTTGGAGTTTTCTGGATGATGGCAGCCATGACTTAATTCTGAAGATTCACTCATAACTCCATATCAGCTAAAGATATTTTTGTGTGTATTGATTTAAAACTTTCCTAAGGCTGTGGCAATCATTTCAAGCACACATTTGCAAGGTTTAAGGTTGGCATTTATTTTCTAAGGAAAAATCTCCCTAGGAAGGGGCGGCTCACCTTTGGAAGAGTTTTGACATACTACATCAGCATTTTTGGACTCAAAACGACGCTGAGACATCTTTGAGCAAAGGCGCTTCAGGTTTGGTAAGTTTTCATGCATTGTAAACAGGTCTGAAAATACATTGTAATTCTGAAAATTATTCAATAGAAAATTCTGAAGACTACTGTCATTAATAATTAGTTTTTTGTATGCTCAGAAAATTGCTATTATGTGATTTATATGTTTGGTTATTTGCTTGCAATTATTGTTCTTTGTTTGGCAAGGGTTTCTATATGTGGTTGTTGTTGAAAACATCAATATTCAGACTAAGACAGGGTTTTTAGACTCCAAAAATTGTGATCAGCAAACAGTCATTTAAAAAAAAATCATTTTGGGGGTTGGTTACTATAGTGGTGTCAGAGCCTAATTCATCCTGCCAGTCAGTCGGTAATGTTCTTCTATGAGCCGAAGTGATAGGGAAAGAAGTATTTGGAGAGAAATAGAAGGAAAGAAGAAAACTTTTGGAAACATTGGCCTTCAATAGAGGAAGGGCAACAATCAGGTCAGTCATCTAGGGCATCCTTAAATTCAGAAAATATGGGAGATAGGGGTGAAGAAGCAGAGAGACAAGAGGCACCACCTGATAGGTTAATGCTCCTACTCAATGCCATGGTTAGAGGGCAAGGACAAGCAGCCCAACAAGCACAAGAAACTAATCAGCAATTAGCACAACTAATTCAAAGAATGGACCAATTGGGACAAGGTAATGATGTGGGACAACGAAGAGCAGGATATCAGCGTGTTGGGGCAGCCATGGCAAGGCCTCTTATGCCAAATTTTCAGCCTAGAGTTGAAGCACAACAAAATCTGGAACTCACTTTGGTGGAACAATTTAGGCAAGATTGGTTGAATGCAAGTGTAGAATAACAGATGGACATCTCTCTTAGAAACTACATTGACTTGAGAATGAGGCATCCTAATACAAGGGGAAATAGGGACCAGCATAATGACTTGTGTAGGAAGGTGGGGAAGATTAGTCTTTCATACTTTGATGGTTCGAGAAAGATGGCAGCGAGAGCATGGGTACAAAAACTAGACACTTACCTCACTTTAAATCCTATGCCCGAGTTGGAATCAATTCAATATGCATCTATACATCTTGATGGAATGTTGACATTGGGACATGCACAAATCACTTCCTACCATGAGTTCACTGAAAGATTGATTGAAAGATTTGACAAAAAAGACCTCAAATTGCATTTTAAGGAGCTAGCTCAGCTTAAACAATGGGGGTCAATTGACTCTTACATTGCAGATTTTCAAAAACTATCTGTGCTTGTGATTGATATATCAGAAAGAAGACTTATAGTGTTGTTTGTTGATGGTCTTTCCGAGCCTTTAAGAGGTTGGATTAAGGCTTTCAACCCCCCCACACTTCAAGAAGCTATTAAGAAGGCTAGAGACATGGAAACATCAGCTTTCAAGAGCAAATACCAATCAAAAGGGGTGCTGCAGCAAAAAGACAGGGATAAAAAAACACTTCAATAAGAACTATAACCAGCCTAGACAACATGAGCAGCCCAAGCAAAACGAACAGCGAAAGAAACATTATCAAAAAATTGATAGTGAGAACTTTAATGAGCTGAGGAAGGGTTTATGCTTCACATGTAAGGAGCCTTATGGCAAGGATCATAAATGTTCAGCAAAAGGGAAGGCACTCTTAATTGAATACTTCTCATATGATGAAAGTGAATCAGTAAATTCAGAACAACAGGGTGATATCGAGGACAACGATGAGGAAAAGGCTTCGGAAGAGGGTGAGAAGGTAGAAGACAATGATGGGAAGTTGGCACAACTCCATAGTTTCCAAAAAAATGAGTCTTTGCGCATAAGAGGATTGCTACAGGGGCAACGTATGGTGGCATTGATTGATACAGGGGCTACACATAACTTCATTGATGAGGGCCTAGTTTTTCGGAAAGGCCTCAAGACACAAGAGGTGAGTGGGTTTAGAGTGATGGTAGCTGATGGGTTTACTATTCAGTGCACCAAGATGGTTCCTCAGTTGAGCATATTGTTTGGCAATCATGAGGTTAAGGAGGATTTATATGTGGTGAGCATAGGTGATACCGATGCAGTGTTGGGCATTCAGTGGCTACGCTCTTTGGGAGAGATTAATCTCAATTTTCAGACTATGAAGCTGAGATTCAAATTAAATGGTAAGAATGTGGTATTGAGGGGCATGTCTAATGGAGGGTGTGGTATTGAGGGGCATGTCTAATGGAGAGGCTCTTTAGGCATGATCAAATTGAGTGGGCAGTGGAGTGCATTACCATGCCTACAATCACTGAAGGGGTTAAGAGGAACTATCCCCTAGATATTCAAGGACTCCTTACTAAGAGAATTAAGGTGTTTGGGAGCATTCCACCAGGGAAGCCTCCTGATAGAGGCATTGAGCATGTTATTGAGCTTGAGGAGGGCGCTAAACCAGTCATTACCACTCCCTATCGTCATCCTAAGAGGCATAAGGATGAGATACAGATGGCTATTCAGGGGCTCATTGAGATGGGACACACTAGGCCTAGTAAGAGCCCATTTGCTTCTTCAGTGGTTTTGGTGAAGAAGAAGGATGAGACTATGCGTATGTGTGTGGACTACAGGGCCTTGAACCAGAAGACTATAAAAATTAGGTATCCTATTCCATGCATAGATGAGTTGATTGATGAGTTACATGGGGCGGTTTACTTCTCCAAAATTGACTTGAGATCCGGTTACCATCAGATTAGGATGAGGGATGAGGGTGTGGAGAAGACGGCCTTTAGGTGTCATTTTGGATATTTTGAGTTTCTTGTCATGCCTTTTGGCTTGACAAATGCACCAGCCACTTTTCAGTCATGCATGAATAGGGCGTTTAGCAAGCAACTCTGTAAATATGTTCTTATTTTCTTTGATAACATCCTTATCTACAACAGATCATGGGAGGAGCATTTGAAGCACTTGGATGAGGTACTTGGCATTCTTGATAGGGAATCATTACATGCTAAAGAATCTAAGTGTGAATTTGGGATGACTGAATTACTCTATTTGTGACACATCATTAGTGCTGATGGTGTGTGTGTGGATCCAGAAAAGATTAAGGCGATGATTGGCCACCACCTACAAATTTATCACAACTTAAGAGATTCTTTGGCCTATGTGGATTCTATAAGAGGTTTGTGAAAGATTTTTCACAAGTTGCTGCCCCACTTACAGATTTGACCAAGAAAGGGGCTTTCTCTTGGTTCGAATCAGCGCATAAAGCTTTTGATCAATTCAAGGTTTTGATGAGCACATGTCCCGTTTTGGCCATACCAGATTTTTCCAAGCCATTTGAGCTTGAGTGTGATGCATCCGGTGAAGGGATAGGAGCTGTCCTAATGCAAAATAAGCATCCTATAACTTTTAAGAGTCGAAAATTGAGGGGAGCTGAAAGAAATTATTCAATTTATGACAAGGAGATGTTGGCCATCATGCATGCTTTGGCCAAATATAGACAATATCTCATTAGGGACAGATTTATAGTGAGGACTGATCATAACATCCTTAAATGCTTTCTTAATCAGCAGGATTTAAGTGAAAGGCAGAAAAAATGGGTAAGCAAACTTCAAGCCTTTGACTTTGATATTGAATATGTGAAGGGAAAACACAATGTTGTGGCTGATGCACTTTCTAGGAGGCCACATTTATGCATATTTTCAGAGTTAGTAGCAAATTGGACATAGGAATTACACGCTGATTATGCAAAGAACACCTTCTCTAACAAGATTATAGATGGCACTTTGGCTGATGATAAATATAGTGTGAAGGATGGGCTAATTTACTACAACGAAAGAATATTTTTGGTGCCCGAATCTAAGTTGAAAGGGCCGATTTTGAAAACATTTCATGACACCCCAATGGCTGGTCATTCGAGGTTCTACAAGACATATAGGTAGATCCGTGAGAGATTCTCATTGAAGGGCATGAAGGATGACATTGTGAAGTATGTGTGTGAGTGCCTAGAGTGCCAACAAAATAAAAATGAACACACATATGCTGCTGGTCTGCTGCAACCCTTACCTATTCCTACTCAAAAGTGGAAAAGTATATCTATGGACTTCATCAAGGGACTTCCCAAGGTGCAAGGGAAGGATTGCATTATGTGGTAGTGGACAGGGTGACTAAATTTGTGCATTTCTTTGCCATATCAACAAGTTATACAACACTATAGGTGGCAGATTTGTTCTTCAAAGAGGTGTTTAGGCTTCATGGGACACCTAAAAACATAGTAAGTGATAGGGACAACAAGTTTATGAGTTTGTTTTGGCGAGAATTGTTCAAACTTTGTGGGACAGTATTGAATCTTAGCACTAGTTACCACCCCCAAATGGATGGACAAATTGAAATAGTGAATAAATGGGTGGAAGGCTACCTAAGAAATTATGTGACAGGGCAACAAAGCGCTTGGGTTAGGTCACTGCATTTGGGGGAGTTTTGCTACAACTCCACTTATCATATGTCCATCAAGATGTCCCCTTTCATGGCATTGTATGGATATGAAGCTCATAGCTTCATTGATTTACTCTTTGGTGATTGTAGGGTGCCCAAGGCAAAGGATTTTCTGCAGGAGAGTCAAGACATCATGAAATCTTTGAGGGATAATATTCAGCGTGCGCAAAATCAGCAAAAGATGTAAGCTGACCAACACCGTATTGAGAGTGAATTTGAGGTGGGAGACATGGTTATGTTAGATTATAGCCATATAGACAGTCCACTCTCAAAAAGAGTGGAGCGGAGAAGTTGAAACCCCGGTTTTATGGCCCATGCAGAGTCTCCAGGAGGGTTAGAGAGGTTGCTTATGAGCTGGAGTTATCTGAGAATAGTAGAGTGCACAATGTGTTTCATGTATCACGCCTTAAGAAGGCACTTGGAATAATGTGGTACCTTCGGCAGTGTTACCCCCATTAGATGAGGAGGAGAGGTTGGAGCTTATTCCAAAGGCAATTATTGATTTCAGATAGAGGACCATCAGGAGGAGAGTGATCACATAATACTTGGTTAAGTGGCGGGATCAACCAGTTGATGATGCTACATGGGAGAGTGAGCAATCTTTGGGGAGGGCAGACTGTAATGTCCCCTCTTAGCCTCCTATGCATTTTTGTGTCTTTTAGCCTATCCTTGAGTTCCCTTAGGCTAAACGGCGTTGGTAAGGGGATTCGATTGGTCTTGTTGGATGATTATTTTCGTGGTATTTCCAGCTTAGAGGCTAATACTAAAGTTATATTATTTTAATTTAATCTTTTATTCCTCAAAAGGTGATATTAATAAAATAACTTTCTAATTTTAAGTTGAGGATAAAGAAGCGCTGCTTTTTGTACCTTAGTGCCTAAGGTGATGACTTTAAGTTGTTTTTTAAAGTTTAAAAGTGTTTTTATTGTGGCCAATTAGAAAAGAGATGCCTAAGTTAGGGTTTTTCCCTAACTCATCATAGAAGATTATAAAACACTGTTTTGAAGGCTCATTATGGGGTGTTGTTGATGTGTTATCTTGGGGAGATGCTGTTGGAATTATACCAGGAGGTCTGAGGTGAGTTGAGGACGAAAACCCTCAGCCATTATTGTTGGTTTCGATAGTGAAAGACCTACTCTAGCTAGTGAAGGAGAGGCTTCACATGGAGGTCACCGTTAGGACATCAAAGTTGTAGATTTTAGAGTTTTTTGGGTGATGACAATGATTCCCTGATTCTGAAGATTCACTCATAACTCCATATCAGCTAAAGATATTTTTAAGGGTGTTGATTTAAAACTTTCCTAAGGCTATGGAGTGAAGGAGTGGCTTCACACGGAGGTCATCGTTAGGGCATCAAAGTTGCAGATTTTGGAGTTTTCTGGATGATGGCAGCGATGACTTAATTCTGAAGATTCACTCATAACTCCATATCAGCTAAAGATATTTTTATGAGTATTGATTTAAAACCTTTCTAAGGCTGTGGCAATCATTTCAAGCACACATTTGCAAGGTTTAAGGTTGACATTTATTTTCTAAGGCAAAATCTCCCTAGAAAGGGGCGGTTCACCTTTGGAAGAGTTTTGGCATACTGCATCAGCATTTTTGGTCTCAAAACGAAGCTAAGACATCTCCAAGCAAGGGCGCTTCAGGTTTGGTCAGTTTTCATGCATTGTAAACAGGCCTGAAAATACATTGTAATTCTGAAAATTATTCAATAGAAAACTCTGAAGACTACTGTCATTAATAATCAGTCTTTTGTATGCTCAGAAAATTGCTATTATGTGATTTATATGTTTGGTTATTTGCTTTCAATTATTGTTCATTGTTTGGCAAGGGTTTCTATATGTGGTTGTTGTTGAAAACATCAATATTTGAACTTAAGACAGGGTTTTCAGACTCAAAAATTTGTGATCAGGAAACAATCATTTCAAAAAAAATCATTTTGGGGGTTGGTTACTACAGCACTCAGCTCCAACCATTTTTTACCCCAATTAACATTGGGCCTGCCTGAATGTGGAGGAGCGAGCCTCGACAAGGCTCAAATTCTGGTCTTAGTAACATTGCATAGCTTATTGTTTGACTGTGAAGGGCTTTTATAAAACTCTGTGTTTATTGATGCTGAAACGAATTTGGGATCTCAAGCAACCACCTTTGAAAGGCTTAAGTTATCTAAAGTCTGAAGATATGGGTGCTCCAAACCCTCCTAGCACCATTCCCCATCGAAATGTAGAGTGAATTTGTAATTAAGGGAAGGAAAAATGCTGCAACTCTGCTCAGCCTAAGAATTGGAAATGCCTGCACCCAATTAAGGAGATAATAACATTTATGGGCATGTTCGTGACTTTATGCATGGTCTTTGGGCGGAGGAGGTTAAATTTGGTAAGTGGAAGACTGCAAAGGTCCTAGACATTGAGTTTCAAGCAAGTTTAAAAGAATTGAGTCGGAGATGCTATTATTTGTGGTTGCCTTCTGGAAATTATAGCTTTGGGAGAGCTGCTTGACAAGAATGTAAGAGATAAGAAACAACATTTTTGTATAGTATGCATTTCCTTTATAATTCTGGAATGACAAGGCACAATGCTGAGAATTTAGCAAGGAACCTAGTCATTGAAATCTTGTGTATGACAGAACAAAGATCATTGCTCTAAAAGATTCTATTTCTCCATTACATAAGGATGTGTACTCTCAAAATGAGGCAAACAATGTTTATCTGAAAATCATTGTTAGCAAGCTATATCTCCTTGAGCAAAACCAGAAGCATAATGCATAGTCGCAAGGCTTTACTCTTCCTTCTGTGGCTGCTGATGCCTTTGTGGAGCATCTTTGAGGTCAAATGTCCCCAAATGATTTCACCTCCATTGCTATTGTGAATGTTGCTGTTGATCCCATTTGAAACAATCAATTTGATACAAGGCATTACATGGAAGCCTTCAATTACCTTACACCAACACATGATTGGGTTAATCCCATATTGGTAAGAATTGTGATTCAAGGGTGACATAAAAGGCATTGCATGCTCCAAAAGCTTTACTAATGGGGAAAGAGGTTAGAGGGTCAGAAGCCCAAAGCAATGGATTATATTCACATTATTACCCCTACTAATAAATGCTTAAGGTGCTTGTGGGCTAAGTGGGTCCCTTGCCTTGTAATTATTTATTTAAGTGTGATACTGATATTGCAACATGAAAACAAAAAAGTAATCTTCAGTAATAGGAAACAACCAATTATGCTTCATTCCAAACCATCATATATAACTAGAATTTGTGAAGCTAGAAAATTATATACATAACATTATGAAGTAACCTTTCCAGTACTTGCACAAAAGTATGGTTCTATATTTACATTTAGACCAGTCCATACATGTCAATTTTCTAGCTGGAAAAATAACTATATCCAATAGAGTGACTTTGATATTTCTAGCACTCACCAAGGCATAAGAAACAATCTCTCCAAGAAATAATAAAAGCATCATCATTTACAAAGTCACTTAATTTTTCCATTTGACCAACATCAACCAGCCATCTGAGTATCCGAACAGTTCTATCACCTGGGGCACAGACTTGTTGCTTCATTTGATCCATCAATAAAAAAGTTTTTTCCAAGTCATGTATTTTGCGGAAGCCGCAAAATAATGTGTTGTATGTAATAACATCTGGAACCAAACACTTGGCTCTCATCTCATCCAACATTGAGAAAGCAATGTCAGGTTTGTCTTCTTTGCAAAAAAAGTTAATCATCACATTATAGGTTACAACATCTGGAGTAGGGCCAACCATTTTCATGTTCTCAAGAAGCTTCAGAGCCTCATCCATTTCACCAATTTTGCAATGGGCATTAATCAAACAGTTATAAGCGATCACATCAGGTGTCAAACCTTCATCTAGTATCTTATTCATCAGTAAACGTGCACTAGCAAGATCACCTACTTTGCACAGACCAACAATGATAGTGTTGCATGTTACTGTATCAGGTTTCAAATCCCTTTTTTCCATTTCCTCTAACATTTCCCATGCCCTGTTCAACTCTCCTGTCCTACAAAATGCCTGAATAAGAATATTATATGTCACTACATCAGGAAGACATCCCCTGTTTTCCATCTCAGAAAGAAGTGTGAATGCTTCCCTTACCTTGTTAATCTGACATAAACCAGCAATCAGAGAGCTGTAAGTAAAAACAGTTGGAGAGCAGCCTTTTCTTAGCATCTCTTTAAACAACTTTTGAGCCTTTTCCACCTCATGTGATTCACATAGACTGCATATCAAAGAACTATAAGTAATCACATTTGGCTGCAAACCCTTTTTGGTCATGTTATGAAAACAATCCCAAGCCATGCCCATCCTACCAGCTTTGCACAATCCATCAATAATTGCAGTAAATGTCACTTCATTAGGAAAAGGACCAAACTTCAATATTTGTGAAAATAGATGGTAGGCTTCATCTATTTTTCCAGCCTTGCAAAAGCCATCTATCAAGATACTATATGTAATAATGTTTAGAAAATAACCATCTTGTATCATTTTAGCTACTAATCCTAGAGCTTCATCTACTCTTTCTACTTTACAGAGACCATCAATCAGGGTGGTATATGTAACAACATTGGGAGAACAATGAGCATGTCTCATTGTAGCTACTAACCTGAGAGCTTCATCTTCCATATCCACCTTGAAGAGACCGTTAATTATGGTAGTATAGGTGATAACATTTGGAAGAAAACCATCTTGTATCATTTTAGCTATTAATCATAAAGCTTCATTTACTCTACCTTTCTTGCAGATTGCATCAATTAGGATGGTATATGTAAAAATATTTGGAAAACAATGAGTATATTTCATTTGGTGCAAGTACACAAGTGCTTCCTTAATTCGACTCCACTTACACAAAGCCTCAATGAGGATGTTATAAGTGATGACATTAGGATGAATATCCATCTCTTTCATCTCAGCAAGAAGGTAATTGATTCTAAAAAAATCACCAGTGCGCCCAAGACCACCCAAAAGCACGCTGAAGGTTATGACGTTTAGAGAAAGGCCTTTAGTTTTAGCAAAATGATAAAGGTCCCAGGCCTTGTCTGTGTTGCTCGATTTGGGAGTGATGTGGTGCATAGCCATCTCTATGTCTCTGTCAATCTGTGTGTCGTGCAGAGGGTTTGCAGAGGGTATTGTAATGAAAGTGTTAACAGAGAAAGAGAAGGGCACGAAAAATAATAATGATGATGAGGGTATTGTTAATAGTGTTACCTGTATTTGTTTGTGTTTCCATTTGAACGACGGCGCCACCAATTTTATATCGTGCTGCAGCTTCATGTGGGGGAAATTTTTAATTCGGCAGGGTATCTTAGAGGATCGATGATGAGTTACAACCGGGGTTACAATGAAAACAACTAAGCATTTCATTTTATCTTTTATGTATTTAAGTTTTCACTAAAAGTAATTATTATTATTTTTTTCCATGCAGCTAATTTTTTTGACATATAGGTTCTTTATGCACTTTTATTTATTTTTTTTTTTATTAGTTAATTTTTTTGATATATAGGTAAAAGTGAGGTGAGGGTTTTGACGAGGCTCCACAACTACAAATAGAGTTTTTATAGAGATCGGAGTTCCAAAACTAAAACTAGAATATAATAGGGGGCCCAATTCTCAGGGAAACAAGTCCAAATGGGATATAAAAAGAAACCATGAGCCTTAGAAGAGAAAAGACAAAACAAAGCAACGTGAAAGAAAACAAATAAAACCAAGACAAGAGTCAGCATGAACGCTACAAACCATCAACAACTAGTATGCAAAATACCTACAAAGAATTCAATAGACACCAAGCAACAACAGTCATAGAAAAGAGCAAAAGAGATTAGGGGTAAAGGCGAAGGGAATCCCCCGTTAGCAAGGACCAACCTCCGCCTAGAAGGGAAGTCTTCTAACCTATTTAGTGACTTGCTTCTTGCCGCAATCTTTCAACCTCAGATCTACAAACTCTATGCTTAGACAAAGTTCCCAAGTTAGCCTTAGGGAGACTAGGAGTGGTTCAAGCCGTGAAGAATGAACTCGGGGAAGTAAAACGATCATCAGTAGCACAAGCATTAGAAGTTCCTTTAGCAGAGTCGAAACGATCAGCTGAAGGGATGAGCTCCTCTCCCAACTGTGCAGGTCATTCCTCCATTAGCTTCTTCTCAAGAGGAGTATCCAAAGGAGTGGTAGATTGAGAAGGGGACATGATAACTTTATGAGCATAAAAAAATGTATGATTGTGCCACATGAAAGCCTAATTGGGAATGTCCTCTTTCTTTTTCCAATTGTTTTGATGACCAGAGAGCTGAGAACAAGAAGAGGCACGATGCCTAAAGAGATTGAAATGGAAGCATTTGAAGGGGAGACCTTCGAAGTTGAGATATTGAGTCCAGGATCCACAAGAAGATTCTACCTTGACGAAGTGAGAAAGTGGTTTAGACAAGTTTAAGATTGCACAAACCCTTGTTGTTCAATTGCCCCTATAGCTCTCGTCCAACTTTTTTTAAAAAAAATCACCAAAATGGTCAGTTGCTTGATATGGTCATCGTTGCAAAGGATAGGACGAAGATTGTAGAACTTGATCCAGAATGGAGGAGTTGAAATGGACACCTTGTTAACATCAAAGAAAGGAGACCATAGGTAGAATAAGAAATCGTAGATGCCCCAAAACCAAGGACTAGTCGATTTGACGAAATCTTAATCTTCAAAGCAATTGAAAGTGACATGGAAAAAACCCTTGCCCAACAATGAGGACGAAAGAGATAGAGCTCCAAACAGAGTCTACCCAAATGGTTAGCTCAACAATGGACAAATAGAGGCCCATTCACTTATCAAACAAGGTTCTCCTACCAATATCAGTCTCTATAGCTTGAAAAACTGTCTTTGAAATAGAAAAAATAGGGGACTTGCCATATAGGTGTTGGATGAAAAATTTGTCAGGGGGACAAATGTGGACTCTAAGTATCCTGGTCTCACTAATGATACAGTTTATCTAGATCTACCAATTCTTGATGAGTTTGCTAATGATGAGGCTCTCCTAGAATTCTTGGGTGCATATGAGGATGTCCCTTATTTCTATCATAAGAATAGGTTTATTCACTCCACAAGTGCCCAGACAAACTTTGGTGAGCGTTTAAATGATTTAGATAATATGTTACTTGACACCGATGATAAAATTCCTACATCACCATATACTTTGGATCGATCCATGTTACTTAATGAAGAAACATTCAAATTTGATTATGGCATCGAAACTAATCCTCACATCATACTCTTGGTTATCACTTTACATAAATCAGAAGACATAGATATTCTTCAAATTTTAACTGATTTTTCTAAAGTATTTGCATGGGCTTATTTCAATATGCCTAACATCGATCCCTCAATCATAGTACGCAAGAGCGTGGGGACAACACCTTCTCTTATTATTAAGCAGAGCTACCTTTATTAGAAAAGGGGAAAATAGGGAAAGAGCTATTCACAACCATTTACAACAATTTTTTTGTGTGGGGTTTTCATACTTTTAACTGGAAAGTACATAAATGAGATAAAAAGGAAATAAAAGGAATGATGGGAAGAAGGAGAAAATACAGAAAGAAAGGAGAAAGAAAGAATGAAATTATTCTAACTAGTTAAATGCATAAGCTGATATGACAACCCCATAAAAGATGAAAGACAACCCTCAATAGTTAAACACATAGACTCACTAAAATAGTCCAAGATTTAAGATTGTAACATGGGAAGCTTTTATCATAGAGATGGGACGAAAAAGATATATTGTGGACATAAGAGTAGGGTACATACACCAAAGAAATTAAATAGCTTTATAAAGAAGGATATTCAACAACCTTGTATTTCCCAATAAAAATAAACATAAAATCTGATTCTTAATCCCACCAAGGCTTCACAATAGAAAGAATTCCTAATGCAGATTTAACATAACTTCTATGCTAAAATTTTTGCATTCATTGACTATCTAACAATAATATTTTAATAAATTGAAAGAAAAAGAATCAAAATGGATTGTTATACTCATGCATGTCATTCAACAGAAGATTCATGGTGCAAAGTTCTATAAATTAATTTTGTATTGATTCCTCGTAGAGATGTACATATAGATTCCTTCTTCCATCTTGTAAAAAGTTGTTTTACTATAAAAAATCCAATTGACAAAAAGCCAATCTGAGCTCAGTTGAAGCTAACTTTACAAATGATCCCCAAACTCCTATTTATAGGTTATAATTGGTGGTTACGGTGTGTAACCACCTTTTCTACCATTTTAGGGGCTTGAAAAAGCAGGTTGGCAAAAACACACAATTTAAAACTTGCAAAAACATGTTGAGCAATTAGCATAACTTGTAAAAGTGCAATGAATAATTTGCATGACTTTAAACTTGCAAAAGGGACTTAGCATATTTACATGGCATACAAACATGTACAATTTCAAATTGTGAGAATGACTCAAAAAGGCCAATGTGGATTTCCCTAGAATCTGATGGAGAGCTATTCTTATACTTCTTATTCTTCATCATCGAGGATGATCCAGATCTTCTAACTTCTACACTAAAAATTCTACATTCATTGACTATCTAACAATAATATTTTAATAAATTGAAAGAACAAGAATCAAAATGGATTGTTATACTCATGCATATCATTCACCAGAAGATTCTTGGTGCAAAGTTCTATAAATTGCTTTTGTATTGATTCCTCGTAGAGATGTACATAGAGATTCCTTCTTCTATCTTGTAAAAAGTTGTTCTACTATAAAAAAATCCAATTGACAAAAAGCCAATATGAGCTCAGTTGAAGCTAACTTTACAAATGATCCCCAATCTCCTATTTATAGGTTATAATGGGTGGTTATGGTGTGTAACCACCTTTTCTACCATTTTAGGGGCTTGAAAAAATAGGTTGGCAAAAACACACAATTTAAAACTTGCAAAAACATGTTGAGCAATTTGCATAACTTGTAAAAGTGCAATGACCAATTTGCATGACTTTAAACTTGCGAAAGGGACTTAACAAATTTACATGGCATACAAACATGCACAATTTCAGATTGTGAGAATGACTCAAAAAGGCCAATGTGGATTTCCCTAAAATCTGATGGAGAGCTATTCTTATACTTCTTATTCTTCATCATCGAGGATGAACCAGATCTTCTCCTTCTATGACAGTTGTTTATTTTTGCACTTCTTCAATCTTGCAAGAGTTAACATGTTTTCACCCTATCCTGTATCATGACTTATTTAATTCCCATGTGTATAATCTTCTCAGGTGCCCTCTCAATCTTCGTTACAACTGTTGTAAACAATAAGACTGCACTATGTCCTTCTACCAAACTAAATGAACATTTAAAGATTATAATTTTCATGTAGACAAGCCACTACCTGAATAGATCCTTGAATATATAGCCAAGTTGACAGATGTGTCATCTCCCTACCGGTAGAATTGGGCCAATATATCATAACACTGTGATAGTATGTATGATTATATTCTTCAAGTAAGTTGCTCAAGGTTTTGATTTTGTCTTGAATATTCCATATATTTTAGTCGAGACATCACTGTTTGTTTCACATTCTATATTCACAAGGTCATTGATTGTGATTAAAATAATAGTTATCTAATCTTTCTTGGTGATATTTCCTTTGAACCCTGCTTGATCAACACACATTATTAGAATTTCAACTATTATAGATATTTCATTCCTTTCATTGGGTTTAGGATTGATCCTTATGTTTGAAAATAACCTAAACGCATTTATATTCCTCAGAACATGCTTTACTGCATCTATATTGAAAACACAACCTAACCATATATGTAAGCTCTCTTATAATGAGATATTGGTCGGATGTTCTCTTTACAAAAGTTTCCAATTTTATCTTTAAATTGTATATCCACTTGATGATGTCACCATCAACCACCTTATGGATTATCTCTTTTGTATTCAAGTGCCCCAAAATTCACTATTTGGGCACAAACATATCTATTTTCATGATACCACCTTGATGAATCTAAGACTTCATAAAACCTCATATCCTTGTTCCACACATGAGCATGACCATGTGTTGGTTCAATATCAACATCGAGTTTTTTTTTTGCAAACCCAAAAAGGCCATCAAATACTTTGGGTGATAATAAAAATGGCCATAACTCTTCCTCATTAATATTATATTTAGCCTCACAAAGGTGCCCACGTCAAAAGGAAATATCTCAACGACACATATCATTAAATTCCTTGCCACCTCGCTTTTTGGCAAAAAAACTTTGAATCTTCCAAATCTTGTATTGAAGAATCTCGTGAAGCACTGCGAAGACTTTCTAAAAGTTCTTCGGCTTTCTCAACAGTTACCATTTTCATGACCATGTTTACCTCTAAAATATTTAAAATATTTTATCTTTGAATTCCATTTGTTCATGTCCATTTTCCCAGCTTCATAAGATTTCCATGAGACAAGTGAACAATAACAAATGGTGGAAAAAAGATTACGTGCAAACATAGGTATCAGAATCTGATAGGTCTGTTAGAAACTTTGAGGGATATAATCACTAACCATACTAGCCAACGAGAGTAGTTGAACCTGTAGAGAGCTAAACATTTGTGTCAAATCACATAAATAAATGATGTTAGAGTTGAGAGGAAAGAAGAAATCCTCCACAAACTAACATTCGAGTTGCAACTTTTCTGCTCATTGTCATTACACAATCCATTGCCATTACACAATCCACATAAAAATCATTCCTCAACTAAAGATGTTATACATAATCAATTTTATAAAATAAAAGAATGTTCCTCATTGCAAAGGAGATCTTAAAATGTAAATATGTTGATTCTTGACACCCATACTAGTTTCTAAGTAACAATAACACACATTGCTAATTAGTTGCAGTTGCATTACTTGGTCATCTTCCTATCATTTAATTCCATTTGGAGAATAAAACTTTGTTAGTGAATAATTTGAAATAATCCCTAGTATCGACCTTGTCCCAATCATAGGCATGCAATTCAAGGACTTGAGACTCGAGGTCTTTCACAATAAAGGTGAATGGTTCAATCCACTCAGGATTCAAATTATTCATTTTAATAGTTGTTTTATTTGCTTGTAGCATGTCTCCCATCGGTTTAAATTTCACCTAAAGATCATATTTGATTAGAATGTCCATCTTATTCAAGTCAGCTACTTTAATCAGCTTCACATTCAACATACTGATAGGTTTTTTCATAAGGGACATTGATATCTTATCAAAGCATGGGAATATTGGAACAAGAGGCTTCAATGTAACTTTTGGAATAAGAAAAGCCTATAAGTCCACCAATTGTGTAGTTTCCACAATACTAAATGGTTTTTCTGCCATAATCACATTTGGGTTTCCAACCCATCTAAGAGCAAGTTCAATCATCAATTCATCATATCGAGTGAGAAAGACTCTAATTCCTTATAGTGTAGGTGGCAGAGTCCCCAATGTAATAACTTCAAATTCAATTATTTTTAACTTGTATGATTTATTTGATATCAGATTCATTCTGTGTGAAAGAGGCACTTGTGTTTTGTTAATTATATCATCATTTGTAAACTCTCCTTCATACACCCAAGGGTGACAAAATTTTATGTAGCTTCATCCAGCATCAAGTATCCTTATATGACTCGTCATGGACTTCAATTTTATCCAAATGCAAAAGATGAATATTTCAATAGTGATACCAAAACTTCTATCCTCTTTGACCTTCAAAAGATCACTCAAATCTCATATGTAAGAGTAGCCTTCATGCGCTATACTGCAAGTTGTATCTTTGATTCTATCTCCTTTTTTAACATGCTTTCCATGATGCCAAGAATTTTGCAATGACATAATAGGAATCAACAACTCTGAAGTATTTTCATACTTTAGGCTACAATAAAAAAGATCATCCTCTTTTGTTGAAAGACAACATGTTGAGATATCTTCAATACCCCCAACTTTATGACTCATAACTTTGGAATTAGGGATAATTAAGATATTCTCCTCAAATTTATATCCATCCATAATGCTACTATGAAAATCAATCAATGATTCACCATTTGAAAGGTCGAAGGATAAGAAAATATCAATATGTGACCCAAGCCTTGTCTATTGGGCTATGGAGTCGATGTCCCATTCTGTAAAACCAATTATTCTCATTGTCATTAAAACACCTCTAATTTTTTGTATGAGCATAATTGGGGGTGTTATTGTGAAATGTGAAATTTCATGACAACAACTAACTCCGACTGTGGGACCACATTTTCCAAAGGAATGTAGAAGAACTCCAAAATCTTGAATGACTGGTGCCTTAATGCTGTAGATTCTTGAAAACTTTTATGTAGCACATATTTGCACGTTCTAATTTGGCCAACTGATAGCCAATTCACCTATCTCAATAGTATGAGAAATGAACACGTGTTGTTAGGACAGATCACCTGTTTAGAATACTTTGTATTTTATGATCTGTCCAACTGACAACTACTTCTCCAATATCAATTGTATGAGAATTGAACACATGTTGTCAAGCTAGATCTCCTACTCTTGAAATTTTTGCATGTTTACTATCTGTTCATTTAAAGAGATCCATGAAAAACTTGTATATTTTTTCATTCGAGGAACAACATTTATATCACCATTTTTATAACTACAAAATCTATCTTCTGAATACATTATCGAATGTTTGTTTTTGAGATCTAATTAGTTGAAATGCTTCAAGGCTCTATTCTACACATCATTCTAGAAAATGAGGAAGTTTTTCACTATAGAACTGACATAGGATTAAAGATGTCCAACTGATAGTTGTCGAGTAGAGATCACTACTAAGAACATGTGTAGGTTAAAGGACCAATACATGGAAAAGAAGGACCAATAGGTAGGTTGTTGCATTTATTGAAGAAAAATACATGCACACCAAAAAAAAAATAGGAAAAGGAAACAAGCCAAAATAGGGAGAATAAAACTATTTATAGAGCATCAAAGAAAATAAGAAGACTATACAAACCATTCACTGGCTAGGAGAAATACCTGTTGTTTTAGAATAATGAATTTAAATTATGACATCCAAATACATTTAGCAACAATGACCAAACAGGTGGGAAGAGGAACATACAATCATCGTTCACACAAGAATGATGATGAATGAAAAATTCAGAAATGTCTTCATGTATTTGAATATAATCATTGTGAATTTTCCAATCTTTTGTGAGCATTCTTGAGTAGTGATGAACTTTACCAATATCTTCTTTAGTGGCTTTGAATGCATCTTTTCCAGATATAGGATTTGAATTAGAAATAATTATGTCACATATTTGTTCTTGAGCTAGAACCACAATATGACTATATTTTAGAATGAATGGAGTGATGATATTCTTTTCCAAATTACTTTTCATGGTAGAAATGAATGGTAGGGATGATCAAGTAGTACTTCCCTAGAACCTTGATCTAGAATATGTTTTTGGACATTGATCCACCATATCATATAGATGGATGCTCATGGACTGTCGTTTCTACTCCCTACCATGATGAATAGAACGATATCCCAATAATGAATCGAGTGATTTCAAGTGGTTCACACTGAGGAGCATGAGTCATCATAATCATCTTTGTCAATTTATTCTACATTGATAGTTTCCATTTCACTTGAAATGAAAAGGAGGCACCATTTATTTTATCATACTTCACATCTTCTTTGATTTCAACCTTAGCATGACTATGGTCTCCAATATGTGTAGGTTTGATTGCATTAGATTTAGATCCTTCAGAGAAATATTCTACAATGAAACATGAAAAAGAAGTGTCAAGAGAATATTCACTTTTGACCACTGAGTCTTCCATCTTGATACAAGAGGGATATTCTTCTTTATTGAAAATTGGGTCCATACTGTCTTCTCCTTCAAAAAGTAGAAAATCACATTCTGCATTATTATCCTTTTTTGTTTGTGATTCAACAAAATGTTCTTTGGATATCTCATTTTTCTTCCAAGATTATGAGATTTGAGTAATATTGTGAAACAAACAAACATTTCTCTTCTTCGCCAAGGGGGAAGCTATAACAACACCATTGCGGTCAACTAGAAATATGCAATTTTTAAAAATTAAACATATATACTGAAAAATAGATTACACCACGAGAATATAAAGATACCATATGAAATACTCAAAGTGTGATAATAGTAAAAAGACATAACACATCACATATCACTGATCTCTAATATCATGAGAGCACATCATAACTGGAATATTGAAAGTAACTATATTAACTCAACCATAGTTGATACAAGTCTACAACCATAATTGTCAATATACAATAACAAATAATTACAACTCTCATGATAATATTCAATAATAAATATAATACAATACAATGTACATATAAGATACATGGCTTCCTTGGAGTATAGTTTCCAAACTCAAGTATATGTGGCAATCTCAAGTGTCATCTTGATAAGTAGTACTGTTATGGGAAAGGAGAGCATCATTTGAGTGCTTTTTTATACCAACCATGGACCAATGATCCCCCATACTAATTGAATCAATAAATGGTCCTCCCTTCATGAATGAGTAGATAGTGACAATACGAGAATCCAAAGAAACAAACAAGTCCCTGTGTGCTATATGATTTCTAAACTAAACATACAGTGTATCATAGAAAACTATTCTATTGCAAGATATCAAAAAAATATGTAAATCATACTCTTGAAATGATAATGTCTCACTCAACATACTTTAGCCCAAAGTTTTATGACTAATAAATAACAACATTCTATAGATCAATCAAATTCATACACACCACTTGATTGAACTGCCTTCATTTGACATTGTGATGCTAGTAAGCCAGTGAAGTCCATCTCACTCCTTACTCCATATCAAAAATGCAGATTGATCAAATACAATTCAACCACAAGATTCATATAATTTACATCATACTAGCAGACATGTCATACAACATATGAGTAACCAAATCATATATTTATTCTGTCAAACGTATGAATGAATCTTATATTATTTTCTATCCCATACAAGAAATAATGACTTTAATTTATATCACTCGGGTAAAATACATATTTAACTACAAATTTTAACTATCACAATCAGTTTCCAAACATATTACACCCTATGATAACCCATATTATAATAATCTAGTATTCTAAGACATAACTACTAGTTTTTCACAATCAGTCAAATAAAGTAGTCTTAAACACATGGAAACATAAGCTTTTATTCAAGTAACTAAATATAATGAAACAAGTCACAGTTCCTATGAAATACAATAATATACTAACATAGCATTCATTAAACTCACAGAGTTGTATGTACGCATACATAAAGTCCTACTAACTGTCACAAAACATACTATTCATAATAATAACAAACATGTATTCACATAGTCTATCGAACTTGTGAGTGTATCTAAACATAAAAATCTCAGTTGCACCACCCTTGGAAAACATACATTTAGACTAGTAGATTACAAACACAATACACTCTATGATATCCCATAATATCATACTTATTTGTTTATGAACACAACACAATTACAATTATCCAGTCTTACAATTCTAAGAAACAAATGCTCTGTAATCCTAAATAATAGGCATGCTATCCTATGTTTAAAATGCACACTAAAAATCAAAAGGAACATAACATATAGGCACACATTACAAGGCACCAATATATGTTAAATACGTCTAAACAATTATTCATATTAGTAGACTCAGATTGTACACCGCACATAATTTGTTACTATTGTATACTAACATTTATTTATAGCTCTAATCAAGTACTCCATATGGTTTCAACAATCATTATAATTCCCCTGTTCATGAAGTATATTGACAATCTTTTAAATATAATGGATTCTACAATGTAGCCTCCTTTATAGTTTATTACCTACCTAGATAGAGTTTCATTTGTACATAACTTCATACATAAGTTCTTAAGACAACATAATCTTTTGTATTTTGGTTTTTATATGAGCATTTAGCCATATACTAATTACTCTTATGTGATGCACATTAGTTTCATCATGCACACATATTAATGAATCACTCAAACCGTGACAACATACTCGTTAGAATCCGTTCTTATAATCATGCATCCTAGTGTAACTATTATGTATATGCCCTTGTATACATTTCATGCCCCTGATCACCATAGAATGATATTCAATACCCCAAAACAATAATTCTCAATAAGTATTGGTGGTCTCTGCTACAACATGTTGATCATTTATAGTATACATAGTTTATAAATACAATAACCAAAAATAGAATAATCATGGTGTAAATTGTACTATTACCACTGAATCAAAATTTACATTGAAAGTTACATTATCTAACAGTACTGGCATACTTTGCATGATGGATTTACCTTCAACATATCAACCTGAGAAAACACAAACAATGTAACCATTTTTGTTTTTACCAAATAAACTCATACCTATGTACATAATTAAATAGTATGTACACTATTGTGTAACAAAAATTATGTATATCCTATTTAAATAAATCTTTCTATAATTCCACAATTTCAAATATTGTTAAACACTCCCAACCCCCACACCCACACACACATACCTTTGTATTTTCTGGGGGTACTCAACAATTATTTTTATATATGTAGATAAGCCTGGTTACAACCTTATAACATTCAAGATAGATTTACTCAATTGGTACGCCACATGCATATTCTCACAATTTATTATATCTCACACTTTCCAAAACTAGAATTGTCCACATGTATAATAATTAATTAAATAATAATAAGTGGAAGAAGTTGTATATACAACACAATACAACCCTGATACTCTTCCTTCCACTATTGTCTTACGATTCCTGAGTCCAACTGTTCACTTAATAAGAACAGATCCCTATATATACCCTCTAAGTAGCTCAAATCCATATATCACAAAACATATTCAGGCTGTAAATCATTGCAATTGCTCCTTCACTGCAATTCATTGCACTATGAACAATATTTATTTTTAGATCCTCATACCTTCAGGTAGTAAATCTGATCGTTACAGCTCACTGCACTTTTAAATAAATCGTTATTGTTTGACTATATCTCAAAAAAATACTTTGGAATAGCAATCAACTCTAAGACATTTTCCAGATACCCTATAGATCTGCTACCAGACATAAGAGGACCGCTTCGAATATTGACAGAGTATTCATTTACACATCAAACCTTAAATTTGGGTTTATAAAAACAAATCACAATAGTCAATTGTATGGGGTGTTTTTTAAATTCCTACATAAAGTTATTTGAGTCGCCTCACATCCTTATATGGAGCGTTGCTCTGCATTGTGATATTATTATAGTTACAACTTATGTACTATGTTAAAATCTGATGTTAGGACTCTCTAAACACTCCTAGAAACCTGAAAGTGAAGACAATAGTACACTAAAGATTGCAACTCCAACGACCGGGATTGTATTAAATAATAATATGAATTTGTTGGCCAAGTACTAGATCTACGACTTCATGTGTCGACGTCTCATACTATATATATAAATAATGAGTTTATATATGTTACTGGTCTTATCATCTAGTTCAACAATTTTTATTTCTATTAACCAAGTTCATTTGATTCACATCTTAGTAATTGCTAAAACCATAATACATGGAGTTGATGACTGCTCATAAGCGTTGCTTGCCTGTCTGTAAAAATTGCACTATGTCATTTATAAATCAATTTTACATTTATAGTATATGTGCTTTACTAGTTAGAACATCACTAAACTAGTTAGAGCAACATTTTCCTAATTTATAAACTATATATATAAATTTTATAAATCGCACTATTCTGGTATATAAATTTTACAGGGATAATATCAAGTTTATGCATTTAGAATACAACATCTTGGGACTATTCTAAGTTGGCTCGATTACTTACAAAACAATGATTCCCAAATTATCTACACAGATCGATAAGTTTATACCTTTCATTTATTTTTTAACTGGAGACCACCTCTTAAGGAATGCAAGAATGTGGGAGAAGATTTAAAGATGAATCATTTAGTAAAATTTCCGATTTTCTTCACAAATTCAATATGCAATTTCACCTAGTTTGCAGTAAAATTTTCAATGGCTACACTAAATCAACACGAATACATACACCAAATTGAATACATCACCAACTCGGACTTTATTTAGATATTCATAAATCTAAAAATCTGCCTATTTGCTTTCACGCTCCACTCCAAATTTCCTTCTCCTCCATAGAAATTGTGCCACACACACCCTTCTCCTCTGGGTTTCTCCATACATATATTCTTTCTTATTCCACCTATGAGGAAAGCGTAGTTTTTTTTAAAAGTTTTTTCATACTTTATTCTTTTTATGGCTTTTATTTTTGTTTTATTCCATTTTATTTAATGCATTTCTTCCCTTTAATTTTACTTTACTTGTTTTTAGACCATTCTCTTTTATTTTTATTTTTTATTATTTTTATATTTTTTTTCTTAAATGGCAATTTCTAAATTTGTAACATTTTAATATTAATTATAAAAACTAGTAAATTCACTAATTCAATTAGCATCTAAAATGTTAAAATAGTTTAATGATAATTCCATTAATCACTAACGTCAAATTTGCACTAATTACGCAAATCATGCCAAATGAGTTCCTTTAATCCATTTAAACTATACTAATAAACCATGCAAATCAGCTATATAATGCAAGTAAAAATAAACACACTACGTTATCCATTTCATTATGTATTTCTAACATGTGCTAACTACTAGTGTGTGTGCAGGGTTCTCACCAGTTTCTCTATTGTCCTCTGACATCTCCATCTATGTCATCCTATCTGATGATGCTCTCCCTTCATCATGCTCTAAAGTATGAGTTTCCCTACATCAACCTCATAACGAATTAGGTAGTTAGACCATAACAATCATGATATATATTCATCATAAAATATTGCTGAAATGATAAATTATCATGATCATAAAGTAAACATATACTTACAGCTAACTCATAACAGTTGATCATGTAACCTAAGCAATATCATATTATCCTATAACAACATATATTTCAAAGCTTAGTTAAAATATAACTAAATCAAATGTGTCAACTATAAATATCCATGGATAGTTAGATAGTTTGCTTTGTGAAGAATTGGGATGTAACAGAAGCCAAATTCTTCATCTGTTCTCTGATCAATCATTAATTCTTCTAACTGTTCACCTTTTTCCATAATTATGAAGTTAAAATAATCATATGTGATAGGAAGTAATTTCTCTTTTTCTTTGTTGAAGTTCTAATATGCTTGATTAAGGATTTTCCTTTGAAATCTCTTTTCTAAATACTGAGGGATCTTGATTATATCAGGTTCTACCACTTCATCACCATTAATGACAATTGTAACATGTTTTGAAGATTCTTTATTCAACATTCCAAATAAAATCATGTCATCTTTAATTTTGACAGCTTTTTGTTGTGTAGCTTTTAGATCATTTACTTTGTTCCTTATCAAGATGAATTTGATTTCTAAGTGTAGATAATCAATTAAGACACATAGTTAATTATTGGGACTTGGTTGATCTACCGAGGAATTAATCTCAATAATTTGTTGAAGTGTGCTACGAACTCTCTCATTTGCTCATCATTTTACTTTTGAATTTGGAAGAAATCTAACAACAATACACACATATTTAGAACTATTTTTAGGAACTTATTCTTCAAGGAGTCCCAATTCATAGTGCATCCATATTTTAGGTGCCAAAACCATTGAGTAGCAGGTCAAATAAGAGTTTCAACAAAAATTATGATAACGATATCCTATTGCATAACTCCCAAGATGCTACAAAACAATGCGAAGGCCAAGATATGGCTATCTGCATCTTGATCATTTTCACCAAAAAACTTCATAAATCTCTTCCTTGATCCTAAAGGTAACTTATTGCACTGGTCCAAGCCAACAATCTAAAATGTTTTCACCATGAGACACATGAAACATTGGTGTTGGGGTGGATCAATGTCATTTTTTCATTCAAAAAGATATAGGCACTAGGTATTGAATCTCAATAGAGTCATCAACTTCCATTTTAGGTGAGGTTCTTTGAAATGTTTGAAAATCACATGCATAAAACACCTTGATCCCCAATGGAATCACTAAAAATGATTTGCTACAAAATTTGTTAGGGGGATGAATGTGGACTTTTAATCAACAATGTGGAAATAGAGTCCTCACTTCAGTCAACAATATAGGGATAAAGTACTCACTTTAGCCAACAACATGGAGACAAGGTCCCTCTCCTATTAGTAGGTGGAACTACCTTTATTAAAAAAAAGGGAAAACATGGAAAGAGCTATTCACAACTATTTACAAAAAAAATGTTTTATGTCGGGGTTTCATACTTTCAACTTAAAAGTACAGAAAAAAGATAGAATTGAAATGAAAGGAATGATGGGAAGAATGGTCAAATGAGAAATGAAAGGAGAAAGGAAGAAAATGATTATTCTAACGAGTTAAAATAGAAGTTGTTATGATAACCTCAAAAAAGATGAAAGATAACCCTAGGTAGTTAAACACAAAGACTCACTATGATAACCCAAGATTTAAGGTTGTAATATGGGAAGTCTTTATCATAGAAATGGGATGAAAAAATATATTATGGAGATAAGAACATGGTATACACACCAAGAAGATTTGTTAGATTTACAAAGAAGGATATTCAACAACCATATATTTCCAAATAAAAACAAGCATAAAATCTTATTCTTAATCCCACTAAGGCTTCACAATATCAAGAATTCCTAATGCAGATTCAACAAAATTTCTAAACTAAAATTTATGCATTCATTAACTATCTAACAATAGCATTTTAACAAATTGAAAGAATAAAAATCAAAATGGACTAACATACTCATGCATATCATTCACTAGAAAGATTCATTGTGTAAAGTCTTATAAATTGATTCTATATTGATTCTTCATGGGGCCTTACATATAAATTCCTTCCTTCCATCTTACAAAAATTTATTTTACTATACAAAATCTAATCAACAAAAATTTAATCTGAACTCAGCTGAAACTAAATTTACAAATGAGCCCCAAACTACTATTTATAGGTTAAAATGGGTGGTTACATTGTGTGAACACCTTTTCTATAGTTTTAGGGGCTTGCAATTTAAGCATATTGTAAAAAACACATAGCTTAAAATTTGCGAAAATGCGCTGAGCAATTTGCACAACTTGCAAAAATGCAATGACCAATTTGCATGACTTGAAACTTGTTAAAGAGATTTAATAAATTTACATGAGATACAAATGTATAAATGTGTTGTTACAAACATGCATAATTTTAAATAACAAAAATGACTCAAAAAGAGCAGTGTGGATTTAGCTAGAATCTGATGGAGAGCTATTCTTATTCTTCTTCTTCTTTGTCAAGGATGATTTGGATCTTCTCCTTCTATGACAATTGTTTCTTATTGCACTTCTTCAATCTTGAAAAAGTTACATATTTTTAGCCTATCATATATCATGACTTCTTTAATTACCCTATGTAGAATCTTATCAAGTACACTCTCAATCTTATTCATAATTGTTTCAAACAATAAGACTATACTATGTCCTTATACCAAATTGAATGAACTAAATGACCATTTGTAGATTATAATTTTCATGCAGACAAGCGACTTCCCAGGTAGATCCTTGAATACAAAGCCAAGTCGACAGATCTGTCATCTCCCTATCGATAGAGCTGGGCTAGTGTATCATAACATTGTGATAATTTGTATGAATATATTTTTCAAGTAAGTTGATCAAGGTTTTGATTTTATCTTGCATGCACCAAATATTCCAATTGAGGCTTCACTATTTGTTTCACGTTCAATGCTAGAACCTCAAGATTTTTTCTTCTATACATAAGGTCATTGACTGTGATTAAAAATCATAGTTATCTCATCTTTATTTGTGATATTTTATTTAAATCCTGTTTGATCAACCCACATTACTAGAATTTCAACTATTATAGATCTTTCATTCCTTTCATCGGGTTTAAGATTGATCCCTATGTTTTAAAATAACCCAAGAGCATTTATATTCCTAAGAACATGTTTTACTGCATCTATATTGAAAACACAACTTGACCATAGCTGGAAGCTCTCTTATAATGAGATATTGGTTGGGTCTTCTCTTTAGGAATGTTACCAATTTTGTCTTGAAATTGGATATCTAGTTGGTGATGTCACCATCAACCACCTTATGGATTATCTCTTTTGTATTTAAGTGCCCCAAAATTCACCATTCAGGGACAAGCATATCCATCTTCATGATACCACCTTGATGAATCTATGATTGCATAAAACCTCATATCCTTGTTCCACACAGGAGCATGACCATGTGTTGGTTTAATATCAACATCGAAAAACATTTTTTCAAAACCAAAAAGGCCATCTAATACTTTTGGAGATGATAAAAATGGCCATAACCCTTCCTCATTAATATTATATTTATCCTCATAAATGTACCCACTTTAGAAAAAAATATCCCAATGGCACATATCATTAGCCTCCTTTCCACCTTGCACTTTGGCAAAAAAAATTGAGTCTTCTGAATCTTGTACTACATAATATCATGAAGCACTACAAAGTCTTTATAAAAGTTCTTCGTCTTTCTCAATAGTTGCCATTTTCATATCCATGTTTACCTCTAAAATATTTAAAATATTTTATCTTTGAATTTCATTTGTTCAACTTTATTTTCCCCACTTCCTAATATTGCCATGAGATAAGTGAACAATAAAAAATGGTGGAAAAAAGATTATGTGCAAATATAGGTATCAAAATCTGATAGGTCTACCAAAAAATTTGAGGCATATAATCACCAACCATACTAGCTAACAAGAGCATCATAACCCATAGAGAGCTAAACACTTGTGTCAAATCACACAAAATAAATGGATGTTAGAGTTGAGAGGAAAAAAGACAACATCTGCAAATTGACATTTGAGTTGTAACTTTTCTACACAATGCCATTAAAAAATCCATATAACAATCATTCCTCAACTAACGATGGTATATAAAATAAATTATATAAAATAAAATAATGTTCCTCATTGCAAGGGAGATCTTAAAAGGTAAATATGTTATTTTTTGAGACCCATACTAGTTTCCAATTAACAATAACACACATTGCTATTCAACTACAAATACATTACTTGGTCATCTTCCTATCATTTAATTCCATTTGGAGAATTTAAATTTGTGAGTGAATAATTTTAAAGAATCCCTAGTATCGACCTTGTCCCAATCATAGACATGATATTCAAGGACTTGAGACTTAGGGTCTTTCACAATAAAGGTGAATGGTTCATTCCACTACGATTCAAATTATTCATTTTAACAGTTGTTTTATTTGATTGTAAGCTATCTCCCATTAGTTTCAATTTCACATAAGGCTCAAATTTTCTTAGAATGTTCATTTTATTCAAGCCAACTACTTTAATCACCTTCACATTCAACATACCAATAGGTTATTTCATAAGGGACATTGATATCTTATCAAATCATGGGAATGTTGGAACAAGAGGCTTCAGTCTAACCCATGGAATAATAAAATCCTATAAGTCCACCAAATATATAGTTATCACAATACCAAATGGTTTTACTGCTAAAATCACATTTGGGTTTCTAACCTATCTAAGAGTAAGTTCAATAATCAATTCATCATCTCGAGTGCAAAAGAATTTAATGCCTTGTAGTGTATGTGGTAGAGTCCCCAATGTAATAGATTCAAATTCAATTGATTATATCATGTATGATTTATTTGATATGAGATTCATTATATGTGCAAGAGGCACTTGTGTTCTATCAATTGTATCATCCTTCACAAACTCTCCTTCATACACCCAAGGGTGACAAACTTGTGTGTAGCTTCATCCAACATCAGGTATCCTTATATGAGTCATCATAGACTTTAATTTTATCTAAATGCAAAATATGAAGAATTCAATAGTAATATCAAGAATTCTACCCTCTTTGACCTTCAAAATATCACTCATATTCCATATGTAAGAGTAGTCTTCATGCCCTATACTGCAAGTTGTATCATTGATTCTATCTCTATTTTTAGCATATTTTCCATGATGCCAAGAATATTATGATGACATAATAAGAAACAACAACTTCAAATTATTTTCATACCTTAGGCTACAATCAAAATGATCACCCTCTTTTTTTGAAAGAGAACATGTTGAGATATGTTAAACACCCCCAACTTTATGACTCATAACTCTCAATTAGGGATAACTAAGATATTCTCCTCACATAAATATCCATCCACAATATTATTATGAAAACCAATCAATGATTTGTCATTTGAAAGGTCAAAGGATAAACAAATCTCTATATGCGACACAAGCTTTGTCCATTAGGCTATGGATTCAATGTCCCATTTTACAAAAAATATTGTCCTTATCATTAAAACACCTCTAATTTGCCAGTATAAGCATAATTAGGGGTGTTGTTGCGAAATTTAAAATTTCATAATAACAACTAGCTTTGGATGTGAGACTGTATTTCTCAATGAAATGCAACAGAAATCCAAAATCTTAAATGATTGGTGCCTTGTTACTACAAATTCTTGAAAACTTTCATGTAACACATATTTACACATTCTAATTTGGCCTTTGACAACCACTTCACCTATCTCAATTGTACGAGAAATGAATATGCACTATTAGGCCATATCACCTATTTAGAATACTTTGTATTTCTCGATCTAGGTAATTAACAACTAGTAATCCACTCTCAATCATACGAAAAATGAACATGTGTTTTCAAGTCATATATCTTGTTGTTGATTTTTTTTCATGTTTACCACATGTTCACTTGAAGAGATCCTTAAAAAACCTATCTATTTTATCACTTGAGGAACAACATTCATATCACCATTCTTATAACTGCAAATCTATCTTCTGAATGCACTGTTGAATATTTGTTTTGGAGATCTAATTAACTAAAATGATTTAAGGCTCTATTATGTACATCATTCAATAAATTAAGGAAGTTTTTCACTGTAGAACTAGAATAGGATTAAATATGTCCCATTGATAGTTCTCGGGTAGAGATCACAACTAAGAATATGTGTAGGTTAAATGACCAATACATGGAGAGGAAGGAACAATAGTTAGGCTGTTGCATTTATTGAAAAAAATACATGCACAACAAAATAGAAATGAGAAAAGGAAAAAAGCCAAAATAAGGAGAGCAAAACTATTTATAAGGTGTAGAATAAAATGAGAAGACTATACAAAATCATTCATTGGATGCAAGAAATAATTATCATTTTAGAATATTGGATATAACTTATGAGCTACAAATATATTTAGCAACAATGACCAAATAGGTGGAAAGAGGAACTTACAATCATCGTTCACCTAGGAATGATGATGAATAAAAAATTCAAAAATGTCTTCATGCCTTAGAATATAATCATTGTGAATTTTTCAATATTTTATGAGCATTCTTGAGTAGGAATGAACTTTACCAATATCTTCTTGGGTGGATTTGAATGCATTTTTTCTAGATATAGGATTTGAATAAAAAAGAATTATGTCACATATTTGTTCTTGAGCTAGAACCATAATATGATTATCTTATGGAACAAATGGAGTATTGATATTCTTTTCCAAATTTCTTCCCATAGTAGAAATTAATTCATCATCATAATCATCTTCATCATTTTTTGTTGCCTTAACAGTTCCATTTCACTTGAAATGAAAATTAGGGCACCATTTATTTGCTATGCCTTGACATCTTTTTTGATTTTGACCTTAGCATGACTATGGTATCCAATATGTGTAGGATTGATTGCATTAGATTTATATCCTTTAGAGAAATATTTTAAAGTGGAACATGAAAAATAAGTGTCAAGAGAATTTTCACTTTTGACCACTGAGTCTTCCATCCTGATACAAGAGGGATCTTCTTCTTTGCCGAAGACTAGTTCCATACTGTCTTATCCTTTAGAAAGTAGAACATCACAATCTACATTATTATCCCTTTTTGGTTGTGATTCAATAAAATATTCTTTAGATGGCTCATTTTTCTTCCAAGACTGTGAGATTTTAGCATTCTTGTGAAACAAGGAAATCTTTCTCTTCTTCGCCAAGGGGGAAGCCAAATTCTTCATTTGTTCTTTGATCAATCATTAGTTCTTCTAACTGTTAACCTTCTTCCAATATTGTGAAGTTGAAATAATCATATGTGACAGGAAGTAATTTCTCATTTTCTCTATTGAATTTTTGATATGATTGATCAAGAACTTTCCTTTGAATTCTCTTTTTTGAATATTGAGGGCTCTTGATTATATCAAGTTCCACCACTTCATCACCATTAACAATAATTGTAGCATGTTTCAAAGCTTCTTTCTTCAACATTCTAGAAAAAATTATGTCATCTTCAATTTTGATAGCTTCTTATTGCATAGCTTCTAGGTCATTTACTTTGTTCCTTATCAAGATGCATTTGATTTCTAGGTGTAGAGAACCAATGAAGACACATAGTCAATTTTTGGGACTTGGATGATTTGCCTAAGGTATCAATCTCAATAATTTGTTACAATGTGTTACAAACTTTCTCATATGCTCATCATTTGAAAACTGAATTTGAAAGAGATCTAAAAACAACACACACATGTCTAGAGATGGCTTTAATCTTTTTAGGAACTTGTTCTTCAAGGAGTCTCAATTCACAATGCATCCATCTTCTAGGTGCCAAAACCACTCAGCATCATGTTTAGTGAGAGTTTCAACAAAAATTATGACAACAACATCCTCTTACATAACTCTCAAGATGCAATAAGACACCGTGAATACTAGGATATAGTTATTTGCATCTTGACCATTTTTGCTAGAAAAAATTAGAAATCTCTTCATTGAGACTAAAGGTAACTCATTGTATTAGGCCAGATCCAATGGTCCAAAACATTTTTCCCATGAGACACGTGAAACATTGGGGTTAGAGTGGATCAATATCATTTCTTCATTCATAAAGATATAGTCACTAGGTATTATATCAAAACAAATTTGCCAACTTCCATTCCAAGGGAGGTTCCTTAAAATGTCTAAAAATCACATGCATAAAACACCTCGATCCCCAATGGAGTTACCAAAAACTATTCACTAAATTTTTTGTCAGGTTGACGAGTGTGGACTTTTTTTCAATAGCGTGGGGATAGATCCCTCACTTTAGTCTATAGCGTGGGGATATATCCTTCACTTCAATAAAAAACATGAGGACAAAATACCTCTCCTATTAGTAGGTGGAACGACCTTTATTAAAAAAAAGGAAAGCATGGAAAGAGCTATTTACAACAAAAAAGTTTTCTATGGGGGTTCCATACTTTTAACTTGAAAGTATAGAAAGGAGATAGCAATGAAATGAAGGGAAAGATGGGAAGAATGAGAACATGAGAAAAGAAAGGAGAAAGGTAGAATGGGATTATGCTAGCCAGTAAAACATAAAAACTGCTATGCTAACCTTAAAAAAGATGAAGGACAACCCTAGGTAGTTAAACATAGAGACTCACTAGAAAAGCCCAAGATTTAAGATTATAACATGGGAAGCATTTATGATAGAAAAGGGATGGGAAAGATATAATCTAAACATAAGAACAAAGTATATACACCAAAGAGATTCGATAGCTTTACAAAGAAGGATATTCAACAATCATATATTTCCAAATAAATACAAACATAAAATCATATTCTTAATCCCACCAAGGCTTCACAACATCAAGAATTCCTAATGCAGATTCAACAGAACATCTAAACTAAAAATTCCACATTCATTGACTATCTAACAATAGTGTTTTAACTAATTGAAAGAACAAGAATCAAAAATGGATTGACCTACTCATGCATATCATTCACCAATAATATTCATGGCACAAATTACTATAAATTACTTATATATTTATTCTTTGTAAGGTTGTACATAGAAATTCATTCCTTCCATTTATGAAAAAATCTTCTACTATCAAAAATCCAACTAACAAAAACCCAATCTGAGCTCAGTTGAAACTAAATTTACAAATGAGCCTCAAAATCCTATTTATAGGTTATAATGGGTGGTTACATTGCATAACCACCTTTTTTGCATTTTTATAGGATTGCAAAAGCATGTTGGCAGAAACACACAACTTAAAACTTGTAAAAATGCACTGAGTAATTTACATAACTTGTAAATTTGTAATGACCAATTTGAACGACTTGAAAATTGTAAAAGGGACTTTGTAATTTTTCATGAAATACAAATGTGTAAATGTGATATTACAAGCATGCATAATTTTAGATTGTGAGAATGACTAAAAAAGACCAGTGTTTATTTAGCTAGAATCTGATGGAGAGCTATTATTATCCTTTTTCTTCTTTATCAAGGACGATCCAGATCTTCTTATACATCAGCTATTTACTATTGCATTTCTTCAATCTTGCAAGAGTTACATAATTTCACCCTATCTTGTATCATGACTTATTCAATTATCCTATGTAGAATCTTCTCAAGTGCCCTCTCAATCTTATTTAGAATTATTGCAAACAATAAGACTATACTATATCCTTCTATAAAATTGAATGAACTGAATGACCATTTGTAGATGACAATTTTCATGTAGACAAACCACTTTTGGAGTAGATCCTTGAATATAAAGCCAAGTTGATAGATCTATCATATCCTTATTGGTAGAACTGGGCTAGTGTAACATAACACTGTGATCATATGTACGAATATATTTTTCAAGTTGATCACGGTTTTGATTTTGTCTTACATATTCTAAATATTCTAATTGAGGCTTAATTGTTTGTTTCATGTTCAATGCTAGAACCTCAATATTTTTTATTGTATTCATAAAGTCATTGATTGTGATTAATGTTAGGGTGTGGAGCTAAAAGCTTCACCAAGGAGCATACAAAACAGTTTCGGGTCTACACAGGCACCGGCGTCGGTCAGGAGCGACCGACGTCGGTCAGTTGCAGTTATATAGGCGCCGACGTCGGCAGTAGGGTCGGCCGGTGACGGTCACAGGCGAACAGACAGGAACCGACGTCGGTTACCTGCGTGTCCAAAAAGCGATTTCCGAGGACAGAAGCGAGTGTTTGCATGATGAGTTTGAGTTGTGAACTCAAACTCGCGTCTCTATTATTAGCAATGTTATTTTTAGAGCCCTTGTTGAAGAGGTTAACTGTTTGTTGTAAAGGCATGCTTAAGTTTCCTATTTTCTATATGTAGGAAAGATCTTCTTAGCTATTGGGTGTAAGAGAGTTGAACTGTATGAGTAGAACATTGTGAATGTTTGAAGGACAGTATTGAGTTGCATCAATCCAAGTTGTTGGATTTGATTGTACTTGAGAGAGAGCTCTTGAGGAATAGAGATCTAGTGAGAGATCTTGTGTGCATCTGAGAGAGGTGTGGAAGAACGAAGTTTCTTCAAATTGTATTCCTATTGTAAAGAGTTTTAATACAAGTTTTCAGGGTGTTTTCTTGTATATCTTGTTCTGTGCTATTTATCATTTCAGTTACTTATCTATCTGATTTATTTCCGCGTTTATTGCTTTCACAAGTGTAATCCCTTGTTGGTTGATCCCCAACAAGTGGTATCAGAGCTCAGGTTCACTAACAGGTTGTTCAGATCTGTGTAGTGTGTTTGGATTACAGGTTGCTCACAGGGATTTCTGTTTGAGTGGGAGAAGCAATGGCAGAAGAAAGTAAGTTGAGAATGGAAAAGTTTAATGGCAAGAACTATCAACACTGGAGAATTCAGATAGAGGATTATCTGTATCAGAAGGATCTTTACTTACCGTTAGGTGGGATAGCAAAGAAGCCCAAGGACATGGAGGATAAAGAATGGGAAGTTCTTGACAGAAAGGCTCTTGGGTCTATAAGACTGAGTCTGGCCTCCACTGTGATATCTAATTTGTCACAGGCAAAAACTACGGTAGAGTTAATGACTACGTTAGCAAATCTGTATGAAAAACCCTCAGCTTCAAATAAGGTATATTTAATGAAGCAGTTATTTAATTTGCATATGCAAGAAGGTGGATCTGTCTCTAATCACCTGAATGATTTTCATGGTATTGTTAATCAGTTAAGTTTAGTCAATATTGTATTTGAAGATGAAATAAAAGCTCTTTTGATATTATGTTCTTTGCCTGAAAGCTGGCATGGCTTAGTAATGGCAGTTTCTAATACTGCATCTGCATCAAATATTTTGAAAGTAGAGGATGTTGTTAGTGTTATCTTGAATGAGGAAATACGCAGGAAAAGCACAGAAGAGGCATCCGGGAACGCTTTAAGTTTTGAGAGCAGGGGAAGGCAAAAAGAGAAGAGCAAGAAAGGCAGAGCAAGATCCAAGTCTAAAGGGAAAGGCAGATCTAAATCTAGAAATGGCAGGAAGCCACAATGCTGGAACTGTGGAAAGATGGGGCACATAAGCAGAGATTGTTGGTCAAAGCCTAAGGAGGACAACCAACACGAAGGAAAGGAAGAAGCCAAGATTGCAGGTATTGCACAGGATGCTTTAATTTTCTCTCTGCATAATAATATAGAATCTTGGGTACTAGATTCTGGTGCATCTTTTCATGCTACTCCTAACAGGGAATATTTCAGTGACTATATCCAAGGGGATTTTGGAATAGTATACTTAGGGGATGACGAACCTTGTAAGATTACTGGCAAAGGTAAAGTGCAGCTAAAGATGCAGAATGGCAACACATGGGTGTTGAGAGATGTGATGCATGTTCCTAGTTTGAAGAGAAATTTGATTTCTGCAGGTAAACTAGGTGATGAGGGTTGTACAGTAACTCTCACAGCAGATTCTTGGAAGGTGACCAAGGGTGCACTCGTTATGGCCAGAGGTAAGAGAGAAGGTACTCTCTATTTGTGTAATTGTGTTACTAACAAATCTCCTTCAGTTTTATCTACTTCAGATGTGGATGCTAAATTGTGGCACTCAAGGCTTGGCCACATGAGTGAGAAGGGGATGTCAATTCTTAAGTCTAAAGGTATGCTTTCAGATTTGAAAAGTTTGGATCTAGAATTTTGTGAGCACTGTGTATTTGGAAAATAGAAAAGGGTTAGTTTTCTCAAGACTGGGTCTACTAAGAAAAGGCAGAAGTTGCAGCTTGTTCACACAGACGTGTGGGGACCGGCTCAGGTAGCCTCTATTGGCGGATCACGGTACTATGTCACATTCATAGATGATGCTACAAGGAAGGTATGGATCTACTGTATTAAAAAGAAATCTGATGTTTTTGAGACTTTTAAGATTTGGAAAGCCATGGTTGAGAATGAAACAGGCAGAAGATTGAAGTGCTTGAGATCCGATAATGGCGGTGAGTTCTACAGTCTAAAGTTTAACTGGTATTGTTACACTCACGGAATCCGTAGGCAAAGGACGGTTCCAAGGACACCTCAGCAGAATGGTATTGATGAAAGGATGAACAGAACTATTATGGAACGTGCAAGATGTATGAGATTGCATGCAGGGTTGCCCTTAGAGTTTTGGGCAGAAGCAGTTGACACCGCAGTGTACCTGATCAACAGAGGACCCTCTACAGCTCTGGATGGTGGAATTCCAGAAGAGGCATGGACAGGTAAAAAGGTAGATCTCTCATATCTCAAAGTTTTTGGTTGTGAAGCCTTTGTGCACATAGATAAGGAAAATAGAAAGAAGCTTGACGCTAAGTCTATGAGGTGCACGTTTATTGGCTATGGCTCAGATGATTTTGGTTTCAGATTTTGGAATCTAGGAACTAACAAGGTAATTAGGAGCCGTGATGTTGTTTTCAATGAAAGAGTGATGTACAGTGATCAGATAAGGAAGCTGGATCAATCTGGGTAGAGCAATGGTGAATTGGATGAAGTTATGGTCCAAAATGAGCTCGCGGGAAAAAGAAATAATCACTTACAGGAAAACATAGAGACCGACGTCGGCAGGTTAGGAACCGGCGTCGGCTGTACAGAAACTGATGTCGGCCATACAGAGACTGACGTCGGCAGACCAGGAACCGACGTCGGCCAGGATGAACCGACGTCGGCCAGTAACAGGTCTACAGGTGGCCGAGGTCGGTCACTGTCAGAAAACTTGGGTGGACAGATTGTTGAGAACGAGTCCAAGACACCCATCAGGAGGTCTGAAAGGGTGAGTAAGCCTCCAATTAGATATTCTCCTTCCTTATATTATTTATTGCTAACTGATGGTGGAGAACCAGAAAGTTTTGAAGAAGCATTACAGGTGGAGTCCAAGAGTAAGTGGGAGCGTGGCATGGTTGAGGAGATGGAGTCCTTAAGAGAGAACCAAACATGGGATTTGGTTGAATTGCCAGCTGGTAAGAGAACACTGAAGAACAGATGGACCTACAGGTTAAAGGAAGGTGAGGATGGTCAGATGAGATACAAGGCCAGATTAGTGGTAAAAGGATTCGCACAAAAGCCAGGTATTGACTTTGGCGAGATTTTTTCTCCAGTTGTAAAAATGACTTCAATAAGGGTTGTATTGTCTTTGGTTGCTTTTGAGGATTTGCATCTTGAGCAGCTAGATGTTAAGACAATGTTTCTTCATGGAGATTTGGATGAGGAAATTTATATGGAACAACCAGAAGGATTCGAGGTCAAGGGTAAGGAGAAGTTTGTGTGCAGGTTGAAGAAAAGCTTGTATGGCCTCAAGCAAGCTCCTAGGCAATGGTACTTGAAATTTGACAGGTTTATGACTGAGCATGGCTACAGTAGGCGTCAATCAGACCATTGTGTGTATTTCAAGAGATTTGATAATGGTAGATATATTATTCTATTGTTGTATGTAGATGACATGCTGGTTGCAGGGTCTCACATGCAGGACATCTCAGAGCTTAAGGTAAAATTAGCTCAAACGTTTGCTATGAAGGATTTGGGAGCAGCAAAGAAAATCCTTGGCATGAGCATTAAGAGGGACAGGAAAAATCACAGGTTGATATTGTCTCAAGAAGATTATGTGGACAAGGTGTTGAAACGGTTCAATATGCAGGATGCTAAACCGGTAAGTACACCTTTGGCTGGACATTTCAAGTTAAGTAAAGAACAATGTCCCAATTCATATGAAGAGGTAGAGTACATGAGTAAGGTTCCATATTCTTCCGCGGTAGGAAGTTTGATGTATGCAATGGTATGTACTAGACCAGATATTGCCCAAGCAGTGGGAGTGGTAAGTAAGTATATGGCCAATCCAGGTAAGGAACATTGGAAAGCAGTTCAATGGATCCTTAGATATCTGAGAGGAACCAACAGTAGACACTTGTGCTATGGAGGTTCAGATACTTCTCTACATGGCTATGTAGATTCAGATATGGCAGGGGATTTGGATGGTAGGAGAAGCACCACAGGTTATGTTTTTACTGTAGGTGGAACAGTGGTTAGTTGGATATCTAAGTTGCAGAAGGTTGTAGCCTTGTCAACTACAGAAGCAGAATATATTGCAGCTACAGAAGCTAGCAAGGAGATGATATGGATGACACGATTCTTAGTAGAGCTTGGAAGGGAGCATGGAAGTTGCAGATTGTATAGTGACAGTCAGAGTGCAATCCATTTGGCTAAGAACTCAACGTTTCACTCAAGAACCAAGCACATACAGCTAAGGTACCACTTCATACGACAGGTATTGGAAGATGGTGAGTTGAAGCTGGAGAAAATCCATACAGACAAGAATCCCGCAGATATGCTAACAAAGCCGGTTACTAAGGAGAAGTTGAATCTTCATTCAACTTCTATTGGTCTTCATGATTGAGTTGAAGATGGAGGAGCTAGAAGATATTGCTGTACAGGTACTGGTGCAGCTGGTTTATCTCCAAGTGGGAGATTGTTAGGGTGTGGAGCTAAAAGCTTCACCAAGGAGCATACAAAACAGTTTCGGGTCTACACAGGCACCGGCGTCGGTCAGGAGCGACCGACGTCGGTTAGTTGCAGTTATATAGGCGCCGACGTCGGCAGTAGGGTCGGCCGGTGACGGTCACAGGCGAACAGACAGGAACCGACGTCGGTTACCTGCGTGTCCAAAAAGCGATTTCCGAGGACAGAAGCGAGTGTTTGCATGATGAGTTTGAGTTGTGAACTCAAACTCGCGTCTCTATTATTAGCAATGTTATTTTTAGAGCCCTTGTTGAAGAGGTTAACTATTTGTTGTAAAGGCATGCTTAAGTTTCCTATTTTCTATATGTAGGAAAGATCTTCTTAGCTATTGGGTGTAAGAGAGTTGAACTGTATGAGTAGAACATTGTGAATGTTTGAAGGACAGTATTGAGTTGCATCAATCCAAGTTGTTGGATTTGATTGTACTTGAGAGAGAGCTCTTGAGGAATAGAGATCTAGTGAGAGATCTTGTGTGCATCTGAGAGAGGTGTGGAAGAACGAAGTTTCTTCAAATTGTATTCCTATTGTAAAGAGTTTTAATACAAGTTTTCAGGGTGTTTTCTTGTATATCTTGTTCTGTGCTATTTATCATTTCAGTTACTTATCTATCTGATTTATTTCCACGTTTATTGCTTTCACAAGTGTAATCCCTTGTTGGTTGATCCCCAACAATTAAAATCATAGTTATCTCACCTTTCTTTATGATATTTTATTTGAAGCCTGCTCAATCAGCCCACATTGTTAGAATTTTAACTATTATAGATCTTTCATTCCTTTTATCGGGTTTAAGATTGATCCCTATGTTTGAAAATAACCCAAGAGCATTTATATTCTTGAGAACATGTTTTATTGCATCTACATTGAAACCATGACCTGACCATATCTGGAAGCTCTCTTATAATGAGATATTAGTTAAATGTTCTCTTTGTGAAGGTTCCCAATTTTGTCTTAAAATTTTATATCCACTTGGTGATGTCACTATCAACCACCTTATGGATTATATCTTTGGTATTTAAGTGTCCCCAAAATTCACTATTTAGGCACATGCATATCCATTTTCATGATACCACCTTGATGAATCTATGACTACATGAAACCTCATATCCTTGTTCCACATAGGAGCATGACCATGTGTTGGCTTAATATCAACATCGGAAAACATTTTGTCAAACCCAAAAAGGCCATCTAATACTTTTGGAGATGATAAAAAGGCCATAATTGTTCCTCATTAATATTATATTTAGCCTCATAAAGGTGCCCACTTCTGAAGGAAATATCATTAGCTTCCTCACCATCACATACTTTGGTAATAAAATAGAGTATTTCACCTCGCATTTATTTATATTTCTCTTTCCATTTTCATGGCCATGCTTACTTATGAAATATTTAAAATATTTTATCTTTGAATTTCATTTGTTCAACTCCATTTTCCTCACTTCCTAAGCTATCCATGAGACAAGTGAACAATAGAAAATGGTGAAAACATAAGTATTAAATTTGATAGGTCTTTCAGAAACTTTGATTCATATAATCACCAACCATACTAGCCAATGAGAGCAACTGAACCCATAGAGAGATAAATATCTATCTCAAATCACACAAAATAAATGGATGTTAGAGTTGAGAGGAAAGAAGACAACCTCTCCAAGTTGAGATTCGAGTTGTAACTTTTTTGCTCATTACCATTAAAAAATCCATATAGCAATCATTCCTTAACTGAAGATGGTATACAGAATTAATTTTATAAAATAAAATAATTCTCCTCATTGAAAGGGAGATCTCAAAAGGTAAATATGTTGTTTCTTGAGACCCATACTAGTTTCTAAGTAGCAATAACACACACTACTAATCAATTATAGCTACATTACTTGGTCATCTTCCTATCATTTAATTCCATTTGGAGAATAAAACTTAGTGAATAATTTGAAAGAATCCCTAGTATCAACCTTATACTAATCATAGACATGGAATTCAAGGACTTGAGACTCATGATCTTTCACAATAAAGGTGAATGGTTCACTCCATTGAGGATTCAAATTATTCATTTTAATAGTTGTTTTCTTTGATTGTAGCCTATCTCTCATTATTTTAAATTTCATATAAGGAACAAATTTGCTTAAAATGTTCATATTATTCAAGTCAGATGCCTTAATCACCTTCACATTCAACATACCTATAGGTTTTTTCATAAGGGACATTGATATCTTATCAAAGCATGGGAATGTTGGAATAAGAGGCTTCAGTGTAACCTGTGGAATAAGAAAAGATTATAATTCCACCAACCATGTAATTGCCACAATATGAAATGGCTATACCACCATAATCACATTTGGGTTTCCAACCCATCTAAGAGCAATTTCGATGATCAATTCATCATCTCGAGTGTCAAAGACTTTAATTCTTTATAGTGTAGGTGGTAGAGTCTCTAATGTAATAGCTTCAAATTCAATAGATTCTATCTTGTATGATTTATTTGATATGAGATTCATTGTAGGTGTAAGAGGCACTTGTGTTCTGTCAATTATATTTTCCTTCACAAATTCTCCTTCGTACACCAAAGGTTGACAAACTTGTATGTAGCTTCATCCAACATCAAGTATCCTTATATGACTTGTCATGGACTTCAATTTTATCCAAATACAAAAGATGAATAATTTAATAGAGATATCAAGACTTTTACCCTATTTGACCTTCAAAAGATCACTCAAATCTCATATGCAAGAGTAGTCTTCATGCCCTATACTACAAGTTGTATCCTTGATTCTATCTCCCTTTTTAGCATATTTTCCACGATGCCAAGAATTTTGCAATGACATAATAAGAAGTGATAACTCTAAAGTATTTTCATACCTTAAGCTACAATCAAAATAATCACCCTCTATTTTTGAAAGAGAACATGTTGAGATATATTCAACGCTACCAACTTTATGACTCATGACTCTCGAATTAGGGTTGACTATGATATTCTCCTCAAATGCATATCCATCCATAATGATACTTTGAAAACCAATAAATGATTCACCATTTGAAAAGTCAAAGGATAAGCAGATCTTAGTAAGTTGACCCAACCCTTATCCATTGGGATATGAATTTGATGTTCCATTCTAAAAAAAAAATATTGTCCTTATCATTAAAACATCTCTAATTTCTTGGATCACAATTGAGGGTATTATCATGAAATTTAAAATTTCACAACAATAGGAAAATAGGGAAATCAACCAATAGAAAACTCTGACCACAAAGAGGCTAAGAAGGGGATTCAAACTACAAAACATAGTCACCAATAGGGGAGGCAACAATCAGTTGGAAAAAGGATGTAAGGACCAAGACTTGAACTAAGGAGAGAGAAGACTTCTACAGAAGAGATGAGCAGAACTACGCATAGTTGTGGAATGGGTTAGTAACATTTTCTTGTAGCTAATTAAAAATCTTGAATTGTTATATTATTCTTTCAACTATAAGGTTTAGCATGCAATTAATTTTTTTGTTGTAGTTAATTAAAAAATTTGGGTACTGATACAATGATAGAATTGTAGAATATCCATGAAGGGAAACACATATATCAAGAAGATTGAAGTGATATATTATTTTTCTAACTATAAAGTTTGGCATGCAAAAATTGAAGAATATTTTTTAAGATATTAATGAAAAATATTCCAATTTACTTTTTACACTAATGTAACAGTTTATACACTTTATTTATAACAAGTTTCATTATGAGTGGTTTTTAATTGGATATTTATTTTTAATTTCTCAAAAAACATATATTCTTACTTTCTAATTTTCTACTTTTTTTTTTAACTAAAAGAGGGGTAAAAATTTATTGATAAAGAAACGGAAGCGAAACGTTACAAAGCCTTATCCTAGTCAACAAGTTGAACCAGCTTCTATAAGAAATCCAAAGGAAGCAACAAATGATCAAAAATGTTCCATAGAGGCCCTTGCTCAGAGGCCCATTTAGCCAGACAGTTAGCCACCCCATTCCACTCACGGGGAATATGCTTGAAAACCACAGAGTCCAAGGAAGTACTTAGCTGCAGGATCTGTTGGACAATCACAGCCAAATGCCAATCCACATTAACAAAGTTTCATTAACAAAGAATCTGACTCACAAATAATGCTATACTAGCCATGTTGGCAACAGTGTTGCACCGCCACCAAGATAGCCATAGCTTCCATGAGATTATTGGTATAATGGCCCTTATAGATAGAAAAAAGAAACTGAATATCCCTGGTGCTGTCACGCCCCACACCCCCAATACCAGTAGCCCCTAGATTCCCATGTGAAGAATCGTCAGTGTTGATTTTGATAATTCCAGCCATAGGGGGAGTCCACCGTCCCACCCTATTAACAGGTTGCGGCTGCTGCCTGGTTACATTCACCGAGCGAGTGGAAGGAGCGATGGAAGTGGTAGTGGTAGGAACAAAGGAAAATCAGGAATAGATACCAGTGTCTTCTGGGCCCAAGCCATCGGCCCTGTTACCCTTAGCAATAAGAGTTTCATGCAGCGAACTGAGGATTCTCGCCCAAAGGGCATTGAGCTCCAACTGATCATCATGGAAAATCTGCCTATTCCTTTCCAGCCATATGTTCCACAAGATAAATGAGGGTCCAATAGACCAAGCAATCTACAGAAATGAGGCTTTTGAAGGAGGATGGTCCAGCCGGTCCCAAAAGTCGGACAGAGATGACGCGTGCCAATAGGGATGGCCCCACACATTCCACCAAAGGTGCCAAATCTATTTGGTGAAGGGGCATTGGAAGAAAAGGTGAGACCCACTCTCCACACTGCTGCGACATAAAACACATCTGGATGGCCCCTAGAACCCATGCTTACAGAGGTTGTCCCAAGTAAGACACCTGTTGTACATTAAGGCCCAAAGGAAGAAATTACACTTAGGCCACGAAAACCAGTTCCAAATTTTCTTCCACCATATGAAGTTAACCTCACCAAAAAGTTGCTTGGTCAGAGCAAGGTACCCAGCAGAAACATAATACTATCCGCTAGAATCGCCTCCCCAAGTCAAGACATCCCGAACCTGTAAGAAACTACAGCCTCTAGAGGCCAAAATCTGTGATAACTCTAGCCGATCCTCCAAGGAACCACCTGGTGGCCAATCAAAAGAATTCTTCCAACAATAGACAATAGATGTGCCCAGATTAAAGCCTTCCTTGTAGTGGGCCATAGTATTCCAGCCTATAGATTGATGGGAGTCACACAAAGGCTGTAAATGCGGGTGAGAGGATAAGAGAGGAGGCACCTCATCCCAGGAATCACCCTAAAAGAGGGCCTCAATACCACTATTGCAAATCTAGAAGAGGTTGTGTTTCACTAGATGAGCTCCAAGCTTGAGGGTATTCCACACCATAAACCCCTTTCCCTCAAGAGGGAACTTGGAAATATCAGGAGGATCGATATCAGGAAAATACTTGGAAGACAGGATGCAGGCCCAAAGGTGAGATTGGTTGGAGCACCAGCGCCAGTAGAGTTTGACAGCAAGAGCTTGGTTGGACAAAATTGTAGTGCGTAGGCTGAGGCCTCCATCCTTCTTTGGCCGGCAAACAGTATTCCAATTAATAAGACTCCATTTAGAATTTTGCAAGTTGCCGCTCTAAAGAAATTGGTGAGAGAGAGCATCAAATTCCTTGAGAAAATACATAGGGGCAGCCTAAACCATACAACGGTATATTGGAAGTGCTTGGATCACATATTGTAGAAGTATGACCCTACCAACAGTAGAGAGCCATCTATGAGTCCAGTGATTAACTTTTTGCCTAAGTTTATTGAGCACATTCTGCCAAAAAGGTATAGGCTGCCTTCCCACCACAATAGGAACCCCCAAGTAAGTCAAGGGGAGAGATTGAGTCTGAAACCTCAAGATAGTGGCGATCCATCACTGGATAGGCTCAGGAGTGTTGAAGAAGAAAATAGAGGACTTGTGATCATTAATTTTTTGCCTAAACACAGCTAGATACATGTCAAGGGCGCAACAAAAAGCTTCAGCTTCACAAATCCATGCTCTCCCTACCAGAATAGTGTCATCAACAAACTGGAGGTGGGACAAAGTGGTTAATCCATTCCCCCATTGCCAGCCATACAACATATTCTGAGACACCCAAAACTTGATGAGTCACCCCAGACCCTCAGCTAGAATGATAAAAAAGTAAAGAGAGAGCAGATCCCCTTGGCGAAGGCCTCTAGATGAACCAAAAAGCTCAGAGGGTTCCCCATTAATAAGAACCAAAAAGGAAGGCGTAGTGATGCAACTTAGCACTCAGTGAACCTAGGCTTGACTGAAACCAAAAGCCAGAAGAAATTTTTGCATGAAGCCCCAGTTGGCTCTGTCATAAGCCTTAGCTAAATCAAGCTTTACAAACATGGCTCATTCCTTAGAAGTGTACATAGAGTGAATAAATTTAGAAGCAATAACCACCCCATCCAGAATTTGTTTTCTAGCAACAAAACCTCCTTGTTCCTCCGAGATAACCATGGGGAGGTAGACTTTAAGCCGCTCTGCAATGAGCTTGGTAATGATTTTATAGACCACATTACAAAGTGCAATGGGCCTAAAAGAATCCAGATGATTAGCTTGATCTTTCTTTGGAATTAGGACAAGAAAAGTTGCATTCATAGCCTTGAGCATTTCTTTGCTGAAATAAGATTCCTGCACCACGTCCAGGAGATCCTGATTGATAATATCCCAGAAATCTTGAAAGAAATCAACTGGGAAACCATCAAGCCCCAAAGCTTTACCTCTGCGCATGCTAAAAACCACTCCCTCCACTTTAGACATACCAATTGGCTGCATAAGAGAGTCATTCATTTCCAAAGTCACCACAGGGGGAATGCAAGACAAAATTGTATTTTTGGCTAGCTCAGTAGGAGGTGGGCCATATGAAAAAGGAGCAGAATAAAACTAAACAGCTTCTCTAGATATAGCTTGAGAAGATGTCAGCCTTGTCCCATCTGAACTAACAAGGAGAGAGATGAAGTTGCTATTGTGCCTTGCCTGCACAGAATTGTGGAAGAAAGCAGTGTTCTTGTCCCCTTCCTGGAGCCAGTCTATTTGAGCCTTTTGTTTCCAGTAAATTTCTTCTCGAAGTTCCCACTCAGCTAAAGCATTAGACACTTGAGATTTAGCAATGCGGAGCTCTTCAGACAATCCAAGGTCCCGAATCTACCTAGTCACCACATCTAGCCGGTCATAAGCTCTCTTCTTCATAGAGTGGAGATTACCAAAACAATTTCTATTCTAGTACTTCAGATTCCATTTAACAAACTAAAGTTTTTTAGCGAAGGAAAACATAGCAGTACCATAGTCAACCCCCCTGTCTCCACCACTGAGCCATAAGATCATGGAGAGATGGATCTCGAAGCCACATTAGCTGAAACTTAAAAGGAGGCTTCTTGGGAACAACAATGTGACTGGTAGAAAGCTTAATGGGCCAGTGGTCAGAGCCTCTCCAGTCTAGAATTTTAGAAGTAAGAGAGATAGAATTAGAATGCCAAAAACATGAGACAAGGAATCTATCAAGGCGCTCAGAGATGGCAGCATTACCTATCCTTCTGTTATTCCAAGTGAAAAGCCCATTAAGAGGTTTGACATTAGAGAGGTGTAACATGTCCATATTATAGCGAAGGAGCTCCGAAGAAGGACCCAAATGAGCCAGTCTACCCCTCTTCTCCTCCAGGCTGAGAACAACGTTAAAATCTCTAGTCATAATCCAAGGCTGGAAAGGATGGCAATTTCTGACATATCGAATATGTTCCCAGAGCTTGTGCTGCCTAGGGAGGTCAACAGGAGCATAAACTGTGGTAACAAGAATTAGCTCACCAGTTTCCAGAGAGGAAGCCACCATTGAGAGGGCCAAGATGCAGGATATCCAAAGAAGAGGTGTAACTTTCCTAGGATCCCAACACATGGCCAGACCCCCAGAGCTCCCCACAGCTCCAACACACTAACTTTGGCTAGAGAACCATATGTAAGGCATACAAGAAAATAGAGAATCCACAGAGAGCTTGGTCTCTTAGATACAAAAAATATTTGGAGAATGATCTAACACCAGATTGTGCATAGCTTTTTATCTGGGGGTGCTATTCAACTCCCTTACATTCCATGATAGAACAATCATTGAGTAGAGTGAGGAAAATGCTCATCCAGGGTTTTTACAACCCCTGACTCTACCAATAAATCACCTGTGAGTTTGATTTTGTCCTGATCCTTCTTGCGGCCAGCTCTGGAAGGAGTGGAAAAAGAGACTTTCTTGAACGGTCTTTGCATTAGGCCAAGAGCTGACAAAGATCCTTTTTCTTTCCTGAAGGCTTCCACGTCTTTGGCCAAATCTGCCCAGTGGACCTCCTTGTCATGCGACGCTGGTAAAACCACCAGGGCACCTTCCTCCGGGCTAGGAGAGATCTCTGGGGTCAGCTGAATCACCATATCTTGTGAGCCACTAAGAAAAGAGAGCTGCTCATCTACCTCAAGGGCCTCTCCCTGAATTGCTACGAGAATGCCATCTTCAATGGCCATGCTATCAAGAGCTTCAAATCGATTGAAGCCCAAGTCTACTTACCGGTCCATATTAGTGTGCTTCTGGCCTCGACCCCTCGCACAGCGTTAGACTGGGAGAAAGCCATCCTTGTCAGGAGCTATGTAATCTGTTGGGCCTTGCCTTGTGCCTGAGGAGTTTAAGTGAGCTTTCCCTTTTGCAATGCTATCAGGGTGGGTATGTACCATTCCATTATGACTCGGCTAGCCATTCCCTTTGCCACCATTGGCCACCTGAGGGCCAAAGGACTCCCCAGGTGCACCACTATCTCTGGAAGCCTGAGGGCATTGGCGATGTAGGTGCCATACATGACAGATGTGACATCGAAAGGGGATGGATTCATAGTCAATTTGTTGGATCCAAGAGGAGGTGCCTAGACAAATTTCTAAGGAATCTGGCAAAGGATTGTTTAAATCAATATCAACACAGATATGGGCATAAGAGATAACCTTTTTGTCCAGTGATTGGTGTGCTATAGCAGTAGGTGTCTCAAGCATGGCAGCTATCTATCGTAGGATATCTTCCTACCAAAATTCCAAAGGGAGTCTTGCTAGGTGAACCCAAATAGGAACGCAGGCTGGAAAATCTTCAACAGAGTTGAAATGTGGATGCCAAGGTTTGAGAAAAAGACCAATACGATCATAAAAATAAGGGCCTCCCTCAAAGATCCAATTTCGGTAAAATATGGAGGTGAAATTCACCAAAAAATAGATGTTACCAGCTAGCATAATGTCAAAATCACCTTCTATCTGCCATGACTGACGAATCCAAGCTTCCAAAGTCGATAGAGAAATTTGAATGCCCAGGAACTTGCAAATCAGAGCATGAGAGGCCAAGTATTCTACATCTTCCTTTACTACCTCTGGGGGGATAACCAACATCGGCCGGTCTTGTCTTCACAGAAGGCAACCATTAACCTTTTTAAGTTTAGAGCGCTCACTAACATAGACAGTCTCCTCCTACAAAATCACCCCAGGCAAAGGCCGATCCTCCCTGGGGGCTTCAGGGAGGCCAACGCTCCTAGAACCGCCGCTCACAGCCATCATTAAGAGCGAAATATGACCCCTATATATACAACTCCAATACTCAAAACTACCTTGAACTTTAAGCCAGTAGTCTCAGCGAAGCCAATACAATTGAAAGAATGTCGCCTGAAACATTACTGTAACAACTAGACTAATTTTCTACTTACCATTCCAAAAAAAAGGACATTTTTTATTTTTATTTTTTTTCCAATTTTTTTTGTACTTTCTAAATTTCCATTTACCTGTGTAAAAAAGCAATCTTTTTAATTTTATTTTTAACTCAATGTTTTTTATTACTCTCATAATATAGTGGAAATGCACTCTATGAAGAACAAAGAAACAATTTAAAAAATTGGGTATTGATACAATGATATCATTATAGAATATCCATGAAGGGAAACATAGATATCAGTGGGAAGGCAAAATAAATAAAGTGAAGTATGAAAATATGTGTAGATATCTCCCTTATTTAGGTAAGATTGAGCTTTGAATATGGTCAAAGGGAAGCTCAGTTATGCAACCATCTTCATTATGTGAAGCATTTTATTTTACAGAGTGTTTTATAGACTTTGTTTCATTAATATTGTTGCAAAAGTTAAATTATTCATGTAATTTTAAAGGAAATTCAATGTTATTAAAGGAATTTGACACTACCTTGATCATCTTGTTAGTCATCTTCATGCATTTTCATCACATGTGTTGATACTCTAATCTATCAGCATTTCTTGTGCATATGAGCCAAAAGTCCTTGTTCTCCTTACAATCTTTGTTAGACCCATTTTCATTTATATCTTAGTGTCATTTGTGGATATTTTATTTTAGTGTGTGCATCTCTAATTTGTCTATGTGTATTGAGGACCAGTACAAAATCAGTCTTGTAAACCTTTACTCGTGCTTCATTCTATGTGGTTTGTGCATTGATTATTATTATTTGAGTCATTTCTACAATTATAGATCTTTGACAACATATTTCACTACCATAGTATCTTTTATTCTCTACCAAAGTGTGCTTCAATTATTCCCATAGTCGTGTAGGTGTGCTTATATGTAAAGAACCTGACAATTTTGTAAAAAACATCCAAGTTTGTTGTGATATCTACAAAATCCCCCTACTACTTACAATATACAGCTTATTTATATATCTTTTAATTTTGATTCCATGTGAGCATTATGATTTGTTACTAAACTATGTTATAGTCTTGAAAGTCACTGAGTCAGAGAGATAGACATCAATTTGAAACTTCAATATTGGTCATAAGTAGTTTTTTTCATTGGTTTTAATCTTAACTTCGTCATTAAATGCACATTGTCTATCTATACTAATATTTTGCATATGCACTTTCACATGTACAAGTAACTCTATTAGTAGAAAATTTATATTCCATGCCTTTTCAATTTATTTATAACAAAAGTGTGTTTCAATTGAAACACTTCAATTACCAAATACCACAACCTTGCATTGCCACTCTTGTCAACAAGAAACTTCCTATGCCTATACCCATCACCTCATTGAAAATTTAAAAGTTTTTTAAAATAGCTACCATCAATGCTTATTTTTAGATAAGACTTCTACAAAAGAGACGAGTAGAACTACAAATAATTATGGAATGGATTAGCAACATTTTCTTGTAGCTAATTAAAAATCTTAAATTGGTATATTATTCTTCTAACTTTAAAGTTTAGCATGCAATTATTTTTTTCACTATAGGTTAAAAATACCGGGCATTGATACAATGATAATAATGTAGAATATCCATGAAGGGAAACACAAATATCAAAAGTTTGAATTGATATATTATTTTTCCAACTATAAATTTTGGCATGCAAAAATTGAAGAATATTTTAAAAGATATTATTGACAAATATTCCAATTTACTTTGTACATCAATGTGATAATTTATACACTTTATTTATAACAAGTTTCATTACTAGTGGTTTCTAATTGGATATTATTTTTAATTTTTAATTTTTTTTTTCTTACTTTCTAATTTTCTACTTACTATCCAAAAAAGGACATTTTTTTATTTTTATTTTATTTTTTCAATTTTTTTATACTTTCTAATTTTCCATTATCTCTGTAAAAAAGAGAATCTTTTTAATTTTATTTGTTACATCTCGATTCCTCACTGGGAAAAATTACTAGATTATTCATGGATATCTGCAGCTAATAATTTAGATTTGGTTATATTTCTGACTAAGCTTGAGATTTATGCTATTATGAGATAGTAGAATGTTGTCTAGTTAGATGATGATACATGGTTGCATACTGTGAGTTGGATAATGTATGTGTTTATGTTTTAAGCATATTAATGTATTATTTTAGTCATATTATTGCTTTATGTTTATCATGTGGTATGATCTAATTACCTATGTGTTGTGAGGTAGATGTAGGAGAATTCAACCCTCGAGCGTGTCAGAGGGAGAGCATTATCAGAGAGGGTGACGTAGATTGAGATGTTGGAGGATGATAGAAAAATTGATCGATACCCTGCACACACCATAGATAACTAACGCGTGTTAGATACATAACGAGTGGTTAGCATAGTTTGTTTTGATTTTGTATGCATTAAATAGTTATTTCCACCATGATTTGCTAGCATAGTTATTGGTTATGTGCAATTTATTTTACATGACTTATTTGTGCATGTGACCATTTAATGTGTTAAAGAAGGGATTAACATAATTTGACTTGATTAGGATGTATTGATTTAGTTTTCATTTAACCAATCTGACATGCTAATCTAATTAGCAAATATATATAATATATTAATTATTAATCAATATACTCTAGTAAATGTAAAATGGAATAAAATCAAAAAAATAAATAAAAGAGAAAATAAAATAAAATTAGAATTACATATTTGGAAAGATAAATAGAAAAAGGTGAGATTTAATTAAATCTCATAAAAATGGGAATGAAGTGAATTAAAAGAATTAAAAGCGGAAAAATATTAAACAAAGTTGAGGGACAAAACAAGCGAGGAAAAATATGCATAACAAGTGGTTAGCATGGTTTGTTTTGATTCCGTATGCATTAAATAGTTATTTTCACCATGATTTGCTAGCATAGTTATTGGTTATGTGGAATTTGTTTTACATGACTTATTTGTACGTGTGACCATTTAATGTGTTAAAGAAGGGATTAACATAATTTGACTTGATTAGGATGTATTGATTTAGTTTTTATTTAACCAATCTGACATGTTAATCTAATTGGCAAATATAAATAATATATCAATTATTCATAAATATACTCTAGTAAATGTAAAATGGAAAAAAATTAAAAAAAAATCAAATTATAATTACATACTTGGAAAGATAAATAGAAAAAGGTGAGATTTAATTAAATCTCATAAAAATGGGAATAAAGCGAATAAAAATAACTAAAAGAGGAAAAATATTAAACAAAGCTGAGAAAAAACAAAAACAAAATAAAAAAAAGAGAAGCTAGCTTTAAAAATACAAAAGCCACACCTTTTTTTCTATAATGGGGAAAGAGAAAAATTATAAAGGTAAAAGAGCATGGAAAGAAAAGGGAGCATAACCAGAAGAGGATTTAGAAAAGGGGCATTGCATAATGAGACACAAAGGAAAATAATAGAAGCAGAGAAGGAGATCAATCGCTTAATTTGCCAGGTAGGCAATGTATTTGAATCTTAGAATATGTTTGTTCTAGGATATTCTATTCTTTGAATATTTGAATGTTTTTCAAATGTCTATGTCTTAATTAATACTTGATCTAGACTAGAAAATAACCCTGTAGAGATTAGTCATAGTATTCCAAACATTTAATAGAACTATTCAACATCGCCATAACTATCCAACTTGGAGTGTAAGGAAGTGGTCACCTTCATATTTCCGCTAAGATCAAGTGTGTGATTATCTTTTCTTCTCTAACTTCACCAGCTAAACCTGTTTGATTTCTTGTTATGATGTTTTTCCTGTTTAAAAGGGGTACAACCAATAAAAATCTTTCCTTCAATATTATTTATTTTCCATGTTTTGGATACGAGAATTTATTTAAACTCATTAAGAGAAAATGTGAAATAAGGAAGGCCATTGACATATTTAAATTAGAAAAGGGCCTCATAAAACTAGAGGGGAAACTAACATACTTAAACAAGAAGAGAAAAAAAGAGAAAACACAATTTATAATGCGAATCGAATAATTCTTTTTGATCCTTTTATGTTTTGGTCTTAAAAAACTGCATCTACTTCTTATTATATGTAGAAAATTCTCACCAGTAATATTATTTTTTGATGCCACGAACACCTGACATTCTGGTGAGGTTTATCTTACACTAGGAATTTTAGGGGAGGGTTAAGTTTAGAAGAATGTTTGGCATCAAAGTGACAACCAAGACGTGTAAAAGCATGAACATAATTACATATAAGGCATCAAAGCCTCAAAAAAATATACTTTTAATTTCATATTGTATCTAGCAAACCTTGTCAACAAATTAATGAAATGCAGGCCCATTAATGAAATGTAGACCATAAGGAGGGAGCCAATTAAGCGTTATGATTAGCAATGCTAGTTATGCTAGTTTGTGAGCAGCTTAATGTTTTAAATATATTTAAACTTTAGATAAGGAAAAAGTGGTAGTATATCCTTGGGATCATCAATCTGCTATCCCTACTGTAAATTCCTCCACAACTAAGCTTAATTTGGTCATATTACTTTTCTTTTTCTAGATAATAAACTAAAATTGATTCTTTGTTGTCTAGATACAAGTATGATATACATGTTTCAATCCCCACTTGGCTTCCTATGTGAACACCATAATTATTAATAAAAGATAATAATATTGGATAATAACACTAACAACTTTAAATACTGGAAACATATTGTAAACAGTTGTATATATATATATATATATATGTATATATATATATATATGTATATATGTATATATATATATATATGTATGTATATATGCATATATATATATGTATATATATATGTATATATATATATATGTATGTATGTATATATATATATATATGTATATATATATATATATATATATATATATATATATATATATATATATATGTATATATATAACATCATACCATCTATGCACTAATTTATTAACATCATTTTAGGTGGATATGGCTAAGAAATGGCTTACAAATAGTTATGATAGCATTCCTTTTTTGGATACTCGGGATGTCATAGTTATTAAGCTTCCAAGTTATAGAGTTATGGTTACACAAATAATGAAGTTTAATTGAGAAGGTTCTCAATTCAATTATTTATGGTTATGTATTGTCCTTTAGGTTAAAATAGGAACAACATGTCAAAAGGCAATCAGTGGATAAAGTTGATCTTGATTGGATCATAGATTATCATTAATTCTAGTGGTTGTTATAAAAGTATTGAATTCTGGGAAAATGTCCCAAGAGTAGAACCCTCACATTGATGCCATCCATGATACTAAACTTTATTAATATGTGTGAAATTAAATTACAATATAGCTAAAGTAGAATATAGTAGGTTCACACAATATTGATCTTATCATTAATCCTATGAATGTGAGAATTTGCTCCTTAACATTATGGGAATATTGTCATATTTAGGTTATCTTGTTAATAAAATTAAATTGATTGAGTATTTATGTAAGAATCGTAAAGGCTAATGATGACATTTTTATTATTTTACATATTTATATATAAGAGTAATTAATGTATCTAAGGATTTGAGGGTCTTTATATGAGTTAATGTACTATTATAGGCTTAATTTACACCCTTGGGGAGGGTTCTTTAGGCTCTCTCCAATTAAGCTATAATATTGGGACAACCTCAGGCTATGGGTAACCTATGTTGAGGTTGAACCTCTGGAGAAGGTCGCCTTCTTCTTGATGATCACCTAAAACTAATGCTAAACTAATGCTTCACAGGGAAAAGGGTTAGAAAGATGGTCAAAGGATCCTTAGAAAACTATAAGGGTGATACACCAAAGTTAAATGGACACTCATATAAGGTTGAACACGCACTGGATCAGCAAAAGATAACTATGGCTTACTCAATCTCACAATCTCACTAGTCACATAAATATTTCATAGAAGAGGTCCCAAATGGAACACTAGTCTAGACCTACAAATTAGTTTGAAAACACCTTCAAAGGGGAAATCAAAAGGACAACAAACTAGGAAGAATCTCCTTCACAAACTTACCATACACAAGCATGCTAAGCACTGATTAAAGATAAGATATAGGCAAAGAGTTGTTCTTATTAATTCAAAAGGCAGTTCTTACAATATTTTGATAGGGTTTAACCATATCAAATGAGCACACTTTTGCAAGAGACTCAATGAGTATCCTTGTCTCAAAAAAGAAAAATGCTAAATTCTAAAATCTAAGAACCCATTCAAAGGGAATGAGACCATGATATTTAGGAGAAGAGAGAGAGAAAGAAAATATGTGGGAACATGTGATCAAAAAAAGAACACTTTGTCCTGGGTCATTAAATAAACCTAAGCTGCCACCTTTTTGATCAATCAGAACACTACTTGTGGCTTGTTAAGTGATAAGGTCTCCAAAAGTTTTGAAGATGCATTGAATGCTCTTAGATACAATTACCAATACTAGACACTTTCTTTGATCCTTCATGCCATCTCTCATTTGAAGATAAAACATCATGCTCATGGATATAACTGGATCGTGGCTATGTGCCTTTTAGGTGGCTACTTATCAAGACTATGGCCATGCTGAAGGTTGAAGATATTTTGCATTAATCACATCTCTATTTTATCTCCATGTTTAGATCATAGGTCCATTTATAGGTGGAAAACCAATCTAAGGTTATTAGTTTTCTTATAGTTTCCATATCGATATAGATCTATAGACCATATACACTTTTTATATATTATAATAGGTCTAAATAGACCCACTTTATCTCTATAAGAACCAAAAGTTCATTGTATACATAGGTCCTCCTTTAAAAATGGCAAACCAATCATGAGAAAGAACCATGCACGCTACAACTTATCAAACTAGAGATCAATATTTAGCTCTAATGGCGGTCCCTTATGTTCCTCATACTTGGCTGCATTATTTGGACTATTCTATGGCATTTAAACCATCTTCAATGGCATTGGGATGACCCTATAAAACCCTATTATCCATAATAAAAAATAGCCTCTCAACCTTTGTCAAGAATCATGGGCTTGCCTTTACCCTAATTGGTTGTCAAAATCTGACTCAGCTCATTGACACATTGACTCATCTCACTCTATCAATTTTGATCTATATAGATGCCCAATAACTATCGCGTCAATTGAACATGTCATTGACACTTGTCATGCACACATTCACTTTTGAGATTCGTTAACCCTTTGACCTCTGCTCATCATTAGATCTAAAAGCTCGATCAAACACCAACCATTGGATCAATTGGGACCCACTATTTGAAACCCAATGGCTAGGTCATAATCATAATATTGGAATCCTTACTCTTGTCAAATGATGTTCACATGACCATCATTGATGGTTGTGTGACCATCAAATTTAAGCTCAATAGGGTCTATTTTGTTCTGTTTTAAAGTTGATGTCTCGTCGACCTTCATTTGGCATTCTGTAGAATATAACTGATATCCTATGGACCATTAAATTTAAGCACATATAAATTTTTGCCCGAGCTTTATTTTGACATTAACTTGAACATCTTATGTTGCAGGTCCATTTTCTAAGGCTTATAACTTGAAGAAAAAAAGTCATGGAGTGACCGAACTTTCAAGAGATGTTCTTGAGGTTAAAAGGAACAAACCCATTTGATCTACTAGCTTAGGGGGATTCCCAAGTGAGGATATTAAATGCTCAAGTTGGCTGGTCCATAACTACTCTTGTGTGACATCTTGGTGATGGTCGAGCTCATTTGGCTAAGTATGGGAAACTTAGTGAAATCTAACTGGAGAGCCAACTTTGCACACACATAACTCCATTTGTGCTTTGATAGAGCACCTAAAACTTGGCAAGTAGTAACTAGGGACAAAACTAAACAAACCCATGTGACCAATTTACCCTAAAGTTATTACACATGTGAGATATGGCCTTGTTAAGATGCTCACTTGGATCTGTTTGAACTTCCTTGAAAATGGCTAAGTATGGAGAAACAATGAAATTTGGTTGAGAGGCTAACTTTGGATCTCCATAACTTTTGATACACTTTGTTAGAGGACCTAAAACTTGGCACATTTAAACTTAGAAAAAATATGAACAAACAAATATAACCATTTTCCCCTGACTTGTCCATACGTGGCAATGGTGATGTTATCAAAGTGCCTACTCAAATTTTTTTCACCAACCCCAAAATGTCTATATGAACATAATCAGAAACCAAATGAAAACCATGCACTCCCATACTCATTATAAGCACTCTTAACATTCTTCAAGGTCTCTGCAACTTGTTCATTTGTTCATCCATTAGCAACCTGATCCATATGGGTATAAGCTTGGTATGTGGGCCAAAAATGGCCAACATCTTTGGCGACTCGTAGGGAAGCATGCCTACTATGCTTTGGGAAATCGGACCATTTGCCTTATCTAATCCATTGGGCATGGAATAATTAGACCTATGCAACAAAGTTAGACCTCTTTTAAAGCAACAAGGATCAAAATAAACATAGCAAAACAAAATTCTTGAGGCACTTTGTTAAAGGAAATGCCATAACAGAAAAGAAATGTGCACAAGGCACTTAGAGGAAAGCATAAATCTATTCTAACATGTATAATATGTTACAATGGATGAATACTATTCAATAACAGGGATTTGAATGAATGCCATTGATTGGGATGGGTAATACCTCTCCATCTAGTTAGACAAGCTAAAAAAAATTGTCTTCCTTGTATCTATGGATCAAATAAGGACCACTTCACAAGTTGTCAAACTTGGTATGGTTTCCCAATTTGGCCTTATTTGAGTCCCATTTAAGGACTAGGTCCCCTTTCTTGAAGTCCCTTGCTATAGCTCTTTTGTCAAAGGCCCTTTTGACCTGACCTTGATGTGATTCCAAAGTTTTCATATCAAGTTCCTTAGTTTATTCCAGCTCCATGAGTTCTACCATTCTCACATTCATGGGTTCATCCTCCATCAACTCAAGCTGATGGGATAATTTTAAAGAAGGTAGTTCAAGGGAGATAGGTAATTTGGATTCCCTTTCATACACAAGAACATATAGATAATTAAAAATGGTAGTTTTAGGAGTCACCCTATCAGCCCACAAGGTTGTCTTTAGCTTGGTGTGCCATGTTATATGATTTTCTTCCATGGTCCTCTTGATGATCCTCAACAAATTCTTATTTTTGGATTCTAATATTCAATTTACTTGATTATATTAGTTAGAATAAGTGTTGAGGTAGATGCCTAGCTTGAGATCCCATTCACTTGTCTTCTTACCAAGAAATGCCAGTCTATTATAAAAAATTATGGTGGTTGGCACACCAAACTTGGTTATATGGTTATCATAGAAATCTAAGACTACACCTTCATTAGCCTACTTCAAAGTAATGACTTCCACCCACCTATTAAAATAGTCAATTACAATGATCACCCATTTATGCCCTATACTTGATGGTGGATTGATCCTCCCTATGATGTCTAACCTCCATTGTATGAAGGGTTATTTGACCTAAATAGGATTCAATGGAAGGGCTAATAGTTTTTTATTTCTTGCAGAGGGCATAGTTCAGACACTTTTTAATCTATGCATGAACATCTTTGAAAAGATCAGGCCAATAATAATTAGTCATTATTACCTTTACTATGATGGTTTTAGGTGCAAAATGACCTCCTACAAGTCCATCATAGAACTATTCTAAGAGTTTTTTCATCTAATAATCATCTATGCATGTAAGGAGTACCACATTGAGGTCCTTTATAAAAATAACACCATCAAATAATGAATAAGGTATAAATTAAAGCCTAAAATACCTTCTTTTGGATTTTTCTAAACCTTGGGGGCATTCTCCTATTTCTAAAAAGTAAGTTGTATCTTGAAGCCAACTCACTTGAAGTGGAGGTATATCTACCTGTGAGTTGTCTTGCGTCACCAAAATAACTTATTTCTCTTCTTAGAGGTCATTCACCATGTTGTCACACAATCCCTTGCCCTTGAATACCTTGGTGACCTTGATCTCTACATCATATTCCATAACCTTTGTGAACCAACCTGCTCTCTTCTTCTAATCTTTGTTAAGGAGGAAATCCCTAACTTCAAGATGAGACACCATAAGATGAATCCTATTATTGGATAACATGGGCCTAAAATTCTTAATGATTTTAAAAGTTGCAATAACTTGATTCTCAATGAAAGTGTACCTCACCTCATATCCTTCTATCCCTTGACTAAAAAGGGTAATTGGCACTATTCCATTACTTATTTATTCTTTTGTATTAGCATAGTTAATATGTTATCAATTTTAGCAAAGATGTACAAGATGAAGTATTTGGAGAAATTAAGATTCAAGATTAAGGGTGCTTGGCAAATGGTTTACTTGATTAATTTCAATGTTTCCTTACTTTCATCAGACTAAGTAAACACTTGGCTCTTCATGCTAGTGGTGATAGGCTTGACCAGGTTTTCAAAGTAAGATATGGACCTTCTCATAAATTTGATCTTCCCAAGGAAGCTCTAGATCCCCTTTTTGTGATTTAATAAGGATAAGGCTAAGATAAAACTTACTTTTTAGGGTCAATGGATAATCCCTCTTTTAAAACAATATGACCCAATAATTTTCCTTCATACATAGAGAACACACATTTTTTGGGATTTAAATAGACCCCATACTCTTTGTATCTATTTAATATCATCCTCACATGGTCCATGTACTCAATAAAATTCTTAGAGAAGACTATAATGTCATCCAAGTAAACCAACACCATTTGATTTAGCAATCCTTGAAAGGCCATGTCCATCACTCTTTGAAAGGTTTCCATAACATTTTCAAATTCAAAAGGCATCTTTTGATAATAAAATATCCCCCACTTGGTGGTGAAGGTAGTCTTATATTGGTCCTCTTCTCTCACTATCACTTGGTTATAACTTGAATATCCATCTAAGAGAGAGAAGCATTCTAAACTAGTAACTACTTGCAAGAGTTTTTCCATGGATTATAGAGGGTAATGGTCCTTTAAAGAGACCCTATTAATATCCATAAAGTCTACACATAGTCTGATCTCCCCACTCTTCTTTCTAATAGGTACTAGATTATCTACCCATGAGGAGTGTTTGAATGGGAAGATGATCCTTGATTCAACAAGATTGGTTAATTCTTTTTTCATGATCTCCTCAATCTTGGGATTTATGGGTCTCTACTTCTGTGTAACAAGCTTGGCATTTTCCTCTAGCTCTATTATGTGTTGGGTTAGATAAGGATCAAATTACTTTAGGTCCCTATATTACCAAGCAAAAATGTCTACATATTCCATATAGAGCTCTATGAAGGTATGCCTTTCAACTTTAGTGCTTGATTTCCAAGCTTTAGGAGCTTGTCCTAAGAGATAAGAACTCTTTCATAGTTCTCCTTATTAGTTGACATTACTACTTTATCCTTTCTCCTACGGTCCCCTTCATGAAACAAGACTTATAGGGTGACTAGATCTGTAGGAAGCTTTTTAGAACTTAATTAAACAATCTGCTCCCCATATGGATGCTTTAATTTTTATTGGTTGAGGGAGGAGAAATTTGCTTCTTGTTTTAAGAAACATGCAATCTATATGTCATTTTCAACGACTTTGCAGTGAGATTCACTATCTAACACTGATGTTCATATTACCACTTTCACATGTAGTTAAACCTTGGTCCTTTTCAATTCATTGGGGATGTCAAAATGAGCCCCCATAATTGCTAGCCTATTAACATGTTGGTTTTGGCCTCTCAGCACTGATTAGATATTTAAATCCTCAAAGTCTTTAATGAGGTCCCATATTCTATGATTTTATGACTTCATTAGAGAGTTCTTAGTGGAATTCTAACCTCTAACCTAGTGTACAACTAATTTGATGTCCCCATAGACTTGAAACTAATTGATATTTCTCTTATTAGCCCATTAAAGGCCATAATTGAGACCATATTCTGCTAAATTGTAGGAGTAATTGTATTGGAACCTATATCAAGAGAATTACTTATCATTTTAAGGGGATATCAACATGACACCTACACCCACCTCATGATTGCTACTTGAGACATCAATGATCAAACTTACATGGACCATTAGGATATTCTTGAAGACTCATGAGGGATGGTATAGGATTATTTTTTCATGTGAATAGGAGACACCCAAGTCCCTTTACTCAACACATTCTAAGGGGTCCACCAACTGGTTGTCATTCCCTATCTCATCTAGGAACATGTCTGGTACCTCTTCTAGATGAGTTTTAAAATCTTACCCCATTGAAAATTTATCTTCATCAATGATGGTGCAATTGATGTTGACATTATTTGATACATAAGGCTCTATATGGAATTGTGCAGTGTTTTTATCATTGATTGAAACTTTGGTCCCATACCTTGTCCTAAATGCCATATAGGACTAGTCTGTTACAATATAGCCCCTATCTTTGTTGTAAACTCTTTGGACAAATTTAGTATAAAGTGAAGATGCACATCCAATATTAATATATCTAGGGTCATTAAGACACTAAGAGAAGATTTTATGGTCATATTGAGGTCCCTGATTATACCAAATGGTTTGGGAGAAGAGCCATCAAGTTGTAGCACACTTTTGGACTATGGCTCATATTTTAGACCAAGCTGAATGGTTGTGGACTTTGGCATCACTAAGGTACTATCCCCACTATCCATTAGGCAATTTTGCACAAGACAATTTCCAATAATTATTTAAATATATAAAGGAGGAGGGTTGACTTATTTACTTGATTGCCATACATTTGTACCTTTAGATGCATTGGTGAAAAATTCATTCACTTTACTTGGTGGATTATTTGCAACATTGATATTTGATAGTCCTTCTTGAAGGATGTCTACCTAGCTATGCATGGAGAGCATATCCCACATGGGCACACTCACATATGAATTTTTCATTTGTTAAATAATTTTGATGGGTGAACCACCAACCTTTGATTATTATTTAGGAGCCACCAATATTGTTTGTTGAACCTGTAAGCCTTGGGGCACAAACATATTCCTTTAGCTCTATTTTTTTAGAGGTACTCAGACCTTTGGAGTGATAATATGTTCACTTATATTTGTCTATGAAGGAGTAATGGTGGGAATATCTTAGATTATTTACCATATACCCTCCATGTTCCTTCTTTTAAGTCTTGTGTTTTCCACCACTAGAATAGAGGCTTGAATAGAAATAGACTATTGGTTAGATGCATAACACTCTTCTTATTCACAATTCATCATTGTAGCATCTAGACTGAGCTGGTCCCTGATTAGACCCTCTGGAACCTTGTAGATGTTCTTTTGGTCTAGTCATCATAGGTACCATTGAATTTTGGGCCATGATATCTTGGTTGTATCCAAAATTAGTAGATTACTACCATTGATCATTAAAATCTTGGTTAAGGTCAATATTTGGGATAATATGTTGACCAAAGGACTGAGTTTCAAGGCACGGATACCCTCTACTTCTTGAGCCACATTATTTTAAAATAGGACCAATGAGTTGGAAATACTAGAAACATTAGGATTGTAGTTATTTTATCTATTATTACCATGTTTTCCTTGTCCTTAGTTTTGTCCTTGGCCTTGGCTTTGGTAGTTCCCATTATATGGTGGACTATTTTTTTGAAAGGCTTACTACTAAGGCTGATATGAAATTTTATAAGACCTATTGATATCATGTTGACCTTTTTCCATTTACCATAGCTCATTCCCCAAATAATTGAAACATGCTTTTGATTTCATGAAAGTTATTTTACTCTAGTGAATCACTAGATCCACTAATAGAAGCTTTCTCTTACTTTGGTTCAGGGATTTTAGAAATTATTAGTTGTAGGAAGAATCACATCAAATGGAGGAATAACAATAGGAGGTGGTTTGATTTTAGAAAATAAGGGCATAATGGGTGGTCTAGGTGTAAGTTTTTTAGCTTGAACCAAATAATTTTTTGCCTTAATAGCCACCTCATATGCATCTGGAAGTATATTTCCTCCCATAGATTGGATCATCACCACTATGTCAATATTTAAAGCCTTTAAATAATATTGGAGGGCAAAGTTGGGGGTTGGTCTAACTGTGATTGGGATTCTGTCCCAAGTATTTTAGAACCTTGTGTTGAAGTCTTACATGACTTCATGGGGAGCTCTCCTAATGGTAGTTAGTTGCTATACAAGTGAGAACTGGTCACTTTTATCTTCAAATATTTTACACAAGGCCTCCCCTAATTGGTCCCATGTTTGAATGGATTTAGTAGCAAGGCCTCTATACCAATCTAGGGCCTTTCCTTTGAAATAAGTAGCTAACAACTTAATAGCTATATTCTCCTCAATGAAATTATGGATATTGAAAAAATTGGCTATGTCCATGAGGTGCTTAGAGGGTGTTATAGCTTGGTCTCCAGTGTAACAAGGAACACTTTTAAGGGATACAACTGGGATAAGATCATAATGAGCAAGGGCTAGATGGCTTTGGCCATTAAATGACCCAAAAGCTCCAGGGGCTACCATGACTATGCAAAGGGTTAATAAAGGGCTCCTTATAGGGGTAGGCCTCAAAAATGACCTAGGAGCAAAATTTCCATGATATGGATGAGTGTTGGCAAACCTTAATCTTTTTTTCTAAATTTAAAGGTAGTTCAACAAAATAAAAAAGAATACCTCTTAAAGCTAACCTTGTTATTACCTTTGGCATGAGATAGAGTTATTGTTCTATACCAAAGTGTTGATTCTTCCTTTTAGATTCACCAGATGTTGTTGTTGGGAGCTTAACAGATGTAAATTTGATCAAACCAACATCAAATTTGATCAATCTTGATTTTAAAATAAATGGGTCCCATCGAGCATTCCAAAAACTATTATAGGCTTATTTTCACCCTTAGAGAGGGTTTTTCAAGCTCTCTCCAACTAAGATACAATATTAGGACAACCCCAAGCTATGGGTAACCTATGTTGGGGTTGAACCTCTGGAGAAGGCTGACTTCCTCTTGATGTTCACCTAAAACTAATGCTTCACAGGGAAAAGGGTTAAAATATGGTCAAAGTCTCCTAGAAAAATTATAAGGGTGATACACCAAAGTTAAATGGACACTCATATAATATTAAACATGCACTGGATCAACATAAGACAACTATGGCTTACTCAATCTCACAATCTCACTAGTTGCATAAATATTTCGTAGAAGAGGTTCCAAATGGAACACTAGTCTAGACCTGTAAATTAGTTTGAAAACACCTTCAAAGAGGCAAGTAGAAGGACAACAAACTAAGAAGAATGTCCTTCACAAATTTACCATACATAAGCATGCTAAATACTGATTAAAGACAAAAGATAGGTAAAGAGTTGATCCTATTACTTCAAAAGGCAGTTCTTAGAGTATTTTGATAGGGTTTAACCATATCAAATGAGCACATTTTTTCAAGAGTCTCAATAATTATCATTGTCTCATAAAAGAAAAATGATAAATTATAAAATTTGAGAATCCCTTCAAAGGGAATGAGACCAAGGTATATAGGAGAAGAGAGCGAGAAATACAATATGTGAGAACACGTTATCAAAAAAATAACACTTTGTTCTGGGTCATTAAATGAACCTAAGCTACCACCTTTTTGATCAATCAGAACACTATCTATGGATTATTGAGTGAGGTCTCCAAATGTTTTGAGGATGTATTGAATGCTCCTAGTTACAGTTCCCACTACTAGACCCTTTATTTGGTCCTTTGTGTCATCTCTTGCATGAAGATAAAACTTCATGATCATGGATCTGACCATATCATGGCTATGTGCCTTTTAGGTGGTTATTTATTAAGACTATGGCCATGCTAAAGGATGAAGATATTTTTCATTAATCACATCTCTGCTTTATCTCCATATTTGGATCATAGGTCCATCTATAGGTGGAAAACCAATCTAAGGTTATTGGTTTTCCTATAGTTTCCATATCGGTATAGACCTATAGACCATATAGCACTTTTTTTATATTATAATAGGTCTAAATAGACCCACTTTATCTCTGTAGGAACCAAAATTTCATTATATACATGGGTCCTCTTTTAAAAATGGTGAACTAATCATGGGAAAGAACCCTGCACACTATATCTTATTAAACTAGAGATCAATATTTAACTCCAATGATGGTCCCTTATGTTCCTCATACTTGGTTTCATTAGTTAGACCATTCCATGGCATTTGAACCAACGTCAATGGCATTAGGATGACCCTAAAAAACCCTATTATCCATGGTAAAAAATAACCTCTCAACCTTCGTCAAGAATCCTGGGTTCTCTTTTGCCCTAATTGGTTGTCAAAATTTGACTCGATTCATTGACACATTGAATAATATTGCTTCCTTAATTTCAATCTATACAAATGCTCTAGAACCATTGATCCTCTACCAATTGAACATGATATTAACACTTATCATGCACACATTCACTTTTGAGAGTCATTGACCCTTTGACCTCCACTCCTTGTTAGATCTGAAAGCTTGATCAAATGCCAACCATTAGATCAATTAGGACCCACTATTTGAAAGCTCATGACTAGTTCATGATCCTAAAATTGATGTCCTCACTCTTATCAAATGATGTTTACATGATCATCATTGACAATTACGTGATTGCCAAATTTAAGCTCAATAGGATCTATCTTAAAGTTGACATCCCATCGATCATCATTTAACATTCTATAGAATGTAACTAACATCTCATGGACCATCAAATATAAGCATAGATAGATATTTTCTTGAGATTTATTTTTATGTCAACATGAATGTCTTATGTTGCAGGTTCATTTTTTAAGGCTTATAACTTAAATAGCAAAAGTCATGGAGTGACCAAACTTTTAGGATATGTTCTTAAGGTTAAAAAGAACAAACCCATTTGATCTGATGGCCTGGGGGGCTTCCTAAGTGAGGAATTTAAATGCTCAAGGTGGCTATTCCTTAATTACTCCTACGTGATGTCTTGGCGATGGTCGAGCTCATTTGGCTAAGTATGGGAAACTTAGTGAAATCTGATTGGGGAACTAACTTTGCACATACATAACTCCATTTGTGCTTCAGTGGAGGACCTACAAGTTGGTGAATATTAATTAGGGACCAAACTAAACAAACCCATGTGACCACTTTCCTTTGAAGCTATCACATGTGTGAGATATGGCCTTGTCAAGATACTCACTTGGATCTGTTTAAACTTCCTTGAAAATGGCTAAGTATGGAGAAACAATAAAATTTGGCTAAGAGGCCAACTTTAGATCTCCATAAATTTTGATGCACTTTGGTGAAGGACCTAAAACTTAACACGTATAAATTTGGCATAAATGTGAACAAACCCATATGACCATTTTCCCCTAACTTGTCCATACGTGGCAATGGTGATGTCAGTAAAATGCCTACTCAAAATTTCTGCCACTAGCCCCAAAATGTCTATACAAACATAATGAGAAACTAAATGAAAACCATGCACTCTCATACTCATTCTAAGAACTCTCAACATTACGAAGGGTATCTACAACTTGTCCATCTATTCATCCATTAGTAACCTAATCCATATGGGTACAAGCTTGGTATGTGGGTCAAAAATGGCCAACACGTACATTGGGTAAAATGAACTACTTACCTCTACAATACTGATAAAAATAAACACATTTGGTCATGGGATCTCGAGAATGTTGGAATTGTGTCAACATGAATATAAGTTTTTAACCTAGTGTAAGGTCATGTTTGTTCAAAATGCAATTTAATGTTTGAAAGATTCTTGATTAAGACATTTAAGTAAATATTAATATAATATTTACATATCTTTGGAGAACTTACATGTGTTTCATGTGCAAGTACTCGTATATAGGCTTTATACCAATAACTAAGTGATTAAACAAGGCATAATGTGCTCATGGGATCAAAACTGTAACCATGAGGAGATAGTTACCTAAGAGAGGAAATTAAATTAACTAAATAAAAGAATATATAATAAATTAGTTAATATGTTATTTGACTCTTGAGAATAACTTAACTGAGCTATTGAGATATATTTACATTCAGTAGTGGATAATAATGTGTAGTATATTGTGAATATATTTTGTATGTGTTTAGATGGATTTTTAGCATATATTGATGCATCGTGATGCATTATTATATGTTATATTTCCTTGAATGCTTGTATGCAATTTTAAGCTTAGGGTAACTTCATACTTGCTTAATTATTATTCTCTATGTATGTCACTTGATTCTTGAAAATTATAAGTCTAGATTATGTGTTGTTATGTAGTTGAGAACCTATGATAGTATGGGATATCATAGGGTAATACAGTATAAAATTATTTTATACTTAGATGGTAGATACTGTAACTATTATGACTAAAATAATTTCTACATTTGACTGATTTACTATATACATGTTGGTTATTACCATGGATAACGTGTTTTGTAATAGTTAGTAAGATTTTGTGTATGCATGTATGAAATCTATGAGAGTTTAATGAATGTTGTGTTGGTACATTATTGTGTTCCATGGGAACTATGACTTGATTTTTTATATATAATTATTTATATTAATGCTTATGTTTTCATATTCCTAAGACTAATTTATATGATTATTTTTGGAGAACTACTAGCATGTCTTACTACACTAGACTATGGTAATATGGGTCATCATAGGATGTAGCATGTTTGGAAACTATTGTGGTAGTGAAAAATTTAAATTTGAATGTGTTTACCCATATAGTATAAATTTTAGTCATTATTTATACTATGGGATAGAAAATAATGTAAGATTCATTCATATGTTTGATGAAATAAATGTATGTTTTGATTACTCCTATGTTTAACATGTTGCATGTTGTGTTTGCAAATAAGAAGTAAACTAAATGAATCTTGTGGTTGAATTGTATTTGAACAATCTACATTACTAATATAGAGTAAGGAGTGAGATGGACTTCATTGGCTTACTGGTATCATAATAACAGATGAAAAAAGTCTGATCAAGTGGTGTGTATGAATTTGATTGATTTAGATCATTATCATTTATCATCTATAAAACTTTGGGCCAAAGTATGTTTAGTGAGATGTTATAATTTCATGAGTGTGATTCACCTATTTTTGAAATATATTGTAATAGAATGTATTTATAAGATACACTGCATGTTTAGTTTAGAATCATACAACACATGGGTACTTGGTTGTCTCTTTAGATTTTTGCGTTGTCACTATCTACTCATCTGTGAAGGGAGGGTCATTTCTTGATGGGAATAGTGCAGGGGATCATTGGTCCATGGTTTGTGTATAAAATCACTTAGATGATGCTCTCCCTCCCCATAGTAGTACCACTATTGAGATGACACTTAAGACTACCATAGATACAATAGAGTTTGGGGAACTTATGCTTCGGGGAGCTGGGTATCTAAATTTTGTACATTATATTAGATTGTATATTATTATTGAATATTATCATGAAGAATTATAATTAATCATTATTACTTATTGACAACGATAATTATAGATTTATATCAACCATGGTTGAGTTTCTTTATTACTTTATATATTCATTTTATGTTGCATTCTCATGACATTAGAGATCTATGATATAAGTTATAATGTGTACTTATTTTTAACACTTGAGTATATATGTGATCTCTATTTATATTCTCAAGGTAAAATATATTTATGGAATATATATTTAATTTAAAAAAATCATGTATTTCTAGGTCTAACCCAGCAGGGTTGTTACATTATTTTTTACTTAATTTTTTTATTAGTCCCATAATTAAGTGGAAACACACTCTAGGAATTTTTAAAAATTAGTTAAAAAATTGGGGATTGATAAAATGATAATATTGTAGAATATCTATGAAGAGAAACACATATATTTATGGGAAGGCAAATTAAATAAGGTGAAGCAATATAGATATATGTAGATATTTCCCTTTTTTAGGTAAGATTGAGCTTTGAATCTGGTTAAAGGGCAAATTAGTTATGCAAAAATCCCCATTATGTGAAGATTTTTATTTTACATTGTGTTTTATAGACTTTGTTTCATTAGTATTATTACAAAATTTAAATTATCTGTGTAGTTTTAAATGAAATTTTGTGTTATTAAAGGAGTTTGACACTACCCTGATCATCTTGTCAGTTGTCTTCATGCATGCTCATCGCTTATCTTACTACTCTAATCTATCAACATTTCCTATGTATATGATCTAAAAGTTATTGTTCTCCTTACAATCTTTGTCAAACCCATTTTCATTTATATCTTATCGCCATTCATGGAACTTTGACTCTAGAGTATGCATCTCTAATTTATCTATGTGAATCAAGGACAAGTGTGAAATCAGTCCTATAAACCTTCACTCGTGCCTCATTCTATGTGGTTTGTGCATTGATTATTATTATTTGAGACATATATGCATTTATACATCTTTGACATCATCTTTCACTACCATACTTATATTTTATTCTCTACCAAATCACGCTTTAATGATTCCCATAGTCGTGCATGTTTCATATCTTAGGCATCCTTAAATGTAAAGAGCCCAACAATTTTGTAAAAATTATCCAAGTTTGTTTTGATTTCTACAAAATCCCCTATTACGTACAATAAAGAGCTTATTTATCTATTTTTAAATTTTTGCTTGCTTGGGAGAATTATGCTTTGCTACTAAACTATGTTATACTACTGAAAATCAATCATTGAGAGAGATTTATATCAATTTAAAACTTCAAGATTGGTTAGAAATACTTGTTTTTCATTGGTTTTAATTTTAACTTCATCGTTAAATACAAATTGTCCATCTATACTAATATTTTGAATTTGTACTTTCACAAGTACAAACAATACTATTAGTTAAAAATGTATATTCCATGCCTCTTCAACCATTTATAACAAATTCAGTGTTCCAATTGAAACACTTCAATTACCAGACAACACAACCTTGCATTGCCACTCTTGTCAACAAGAAACTTCCTATGCCTATACCCAATACCTCATTAACAATCTAAAATCTCTTAAAAATAGTTACCAACAATGTTTTCTTTCAAAGAAGACTTATGCATAAGAGACGAGCAATTGTGGAACGGGTTAGCAACATTTTATTATAGCTAATTAAAAAGATTGAATTGATATATTATTCTTCCAATGATAAAGTTTAGCGTGCAATAAATTTTTTCACTATAGCTAATCAAAAAAATCTAGGCACTAATACAATGATAGTATTGTAGAATATCCATGAAAGGAAACATAGATATCAAAAATCTTGAATTGGTATATTATTTTTATAACTATAAAGTTTTGCATGCAAAAAGTGAAAAATATTATTGAAGATATTATCGAAAAATATTTTAATTTAATTTTTACACTGATGTGACAATTTATACACTTTTTTATAAGAAGTTTCACTAGCAGTGGTTTCTAATTGGATATTTATTTTTAATTTCTAAAAAAAATCTTTTCTTACTTTCTAATTCTCTACTTACCATCCCAAAAAAGGAATTTTTTTCATTTTTTAATACTTTCTAATTTTCCACTAACTGTGTAAAAAATGCAAATCTTTTTCATTTTATTTTTTCCTTAATATTTTTTATTAGTCCCATAATTAAGTGGAAACACGATCTAGGAAGAATAAAGAAATAATTAAAAAAATTGGGGGTTGATACAATGATAATATTGTAGAATATCCATAAAGGGAAATGCAGATATTTGTGGGAAAGAAAAATAAATAAGTTGAAGCAGTGCAAATATTCATAGATATTTCCATTTTTTAGGTAAGATTAAGCCTTGAATCTGGTCAAAGGGTAGCACGACTATGCAACCGTTCCCATTATGTGAAGAGTTTTACTTTATAGTGTGTTTTATAGACTTTGTTTCATTAGTATTATTACAAAAGTTAAATTATTTTTTTTGTTTTAAATGGAATTTGGTGTTATTAAAGGAATTTGACACTACCCTAATCACCTTGTTGGTTGTCTTCCTACATGCTCATCACTTATGGTACTACTCTAATTTGTCTGCATTTCCTATTTTAAAAGTCCTTATTCTCCTTACAATATTTGTCAAATCTATTTTCATTTATATTTTATCATCATTCATGGAGCTTTGATTCTAGCATATACATCTATATTTTATCTATGTGCATCAAGGATCAATGTGAAATCAGTTTTGTAAACTTTCATTCAAACCTCATTTTATGTGGTTTGTGCATTGATTATTATTATATGAGACATCTCTGTAGTTATACATCTTTGACAACTTCTTTCACCACCATAGTATCTTTTATTCTCTGCAAAAACATGCTTAAATGATTCCCATAGTTGTGCATGTCTCATATCTTAGGCATCCTTATATGTAAAGAGCCCGTAAAATTATCTAAGTTTGTTGTGATCTCCTAAAAAGCCCCTATTACTTACAATCAAAAGCCTATTTGTCTATCTTTTAATTTTTGTTTCCTTGTGAGCATTATGATTTATTACTAAATTATGTTATAGTATTTAAAGTCTGTTATTCATAGAGATAGACATCAATTTGAAACTTCAAGATTGGTCAAAAATGCTTGTTTTTATTGGTTTTGATTGTTCAATGCACATTATCTATCTAAACTAATATTTTGCATTTGTACTTTCATAGGTACAAGAAACACTATTAGTTGAAAATGTATATTCCACACCTTTTCAACTCATTTGTAATAAATTCACTATTCCAATTGAAACACTTCAATTACCAGATAACATAACTCAATATTGCCAATTTTGTCAACAAGAAACTTCTTATGCCTATACCCATCACCTCATTTGCAATCTAAAAATTCTTAAAAATAACTACCAATAATGATTTCTTTAAGGGCCTCTCTTGAAAACATTATTGCCTACATTAATGGAAATATTGCATAAAGACTACTTAAAGGACAAATCTATCATCATCTACATGCTTTAAGGATTATCTTTTCAAACCACATTTACACTCAATGAACATAGAAACATTATACATACTAAGATAAAAAACTATAATCAAGGTATGTCAATTCATTACTTCCCATCTCAAACCTATTATTTTATTTTTTATTAAATTTAAATAAAAACTCCTTCACATTGAACTGATTCCAATATTTCCTTTCATCTTTTAGGTCCATTTTAAATGCCTCAACGACATACCACATTTTATTTTTTATGAAATATTATACCACCTAATATAATTTTCCATTGACAAAATTAGATACTTGGGTGTCATTTTTATTATCAAACATGTGACTTAGCTTTAGTAATCCTTTTCCTTTTCCTTAGCCACAACCCTCATGTTATCTATTTGAATTTATATTATGTATATAATGATTTAACTAGTAGTTGCCCCAAAGGTGCAAGTTATGCCGGAATGGATGTGTCTTTATCTTTTGAATTTTTTTTAATTTTATTAAGCCTTTATGAATTTGAAGTTTGAAATTATTTGTATCCATATATATTTGCATATGAAAACCTACATTCATGGAGTATATTATATAAGATACATCTGAGAGGTCAATTTTTATATCCTAATAATTTATATCACAGTAAGATTAATCATTTGTAGAATCAACTGATTTGAACTTGTTATCCTCACTACTTTTTATCAGTAAGGATTTAAAGAAATTATTTACCTTAAACACTCACGTGTCTCTCCATTATTTAAAAGTGCAATTAATATAATACAATATTCATTTACTATTAGTATGTAGATCACAAATAGTATGGTCTTGTAACATTCCTTTCCGTTATTTATGCCTCTATGTAAAACTTTCATAGATATTTTAATAATTGTTTGTTGAGATTATTTTGATAGTAAATAGACAAACAAGACAATGATGTTCTATGCTTTAAAATCTAAAATGTAGTCGACTTTATATGATTATTTATCAACATTTTGTTTGGATTAAGTGAAGTAGGAAAGTCAAGTGTTAGCAAAAACTTATTAAGTTACCTTGTTAACTTTTTGCTATAAATTAATTTTTGTATTTTTTGACCTAAAATATCATTCACCCATATGCTAAATAGAATTTCAAAATAAATGGATAGAAAAAAACAATCATATAAAACTTTTTAAATTCCCAATAAACTTCATAATTTAATCCTTACATTTTAAAAACAAACATGTTTTAGCTCAAAATTTTTTTTAGAGAAAGTAACCATCACACATGTTATGCCAAATAATAATGACAATAAAATCTTAAACATCTGCCACGATTAGTTTCATTTTAATAATCATAATAAATACATGTATCTTTAGATTAAATTAAATTGAAAATATATCTCGATCACCTTCATGTGGACAAAAGGCCCATAGTTGGCCTCTAAATAAGCACCCTGCATATAGTTGCCACAACATTAAGGGACAACCATTCCATATTCCTTCCTCTTCCTAAAAGTTATGTAAAATTTCACCCACAATGTGTTCAAATGATCATACAAAATATTCCTCTGAGACACAATGTGTTCAAAGGTGGGTTGGTTAAACTATCTAGAGTAATTTTATGTTTACACAATCCATGTGTTGAGTAATGAACTCCCACCATTAATTTCTTAGATGAGATAAGTGTTGCTTCAATATGATATTTAGGTGATGGTGATAGCTATCAATAAAAGACAAAATATTTTGTTTAATGATAGGATATCAAGATATTTTTTATCCTATTAATGAACTCTAATGTAATATTGTTAAACTTTTTAATCATTACAAGCTTTCTTATGTCATGGATGCCTTTCAGTAAATCCATGTGCTTTGTGGAAATAGTTGTATATGGTCCATGATATACATAATTGAGTATATTGAAACAATTTTCAACTTCTATTCTAATTGTTTTATCCAAAATTTGGTTGGTTGGTAGTCCCTTTAGGGCATTCAAAAAGACCATTTATCTCAAATGTTTGTGTAGCATTCTAAAAATCCAAGCTTTATAATAATTACATGAGTTTTAGTAGGCTAGGATTTAGGTAACATAACTTTTACATGTGGTATAATGGTTCTGTATGGTGAGCTGAGGGTTCATTTTAAGAGGCCATGACAAAACCCCCTTAGGTTTGTTTAGGCAAATCAGATTCATGGCCTTGGCAAATTTGAGTGTCTAGAGGAGGGGGAAACTCACCTTGTTTGTTTTCTACATAATCACCTAATAACATTCAACTTGGGTGATAGTGTACTCAATATTGTGCACATTTATGCCAATGTGAGACACTGTGATACCAGGCGACACTATGCTACTATGTGACAGTAGCCACCACATGACTTCATGCCACTATATGATAATATGATACCAGGAAACATCGTGCTATCATACAACATTAACCTATTTGTGTGACCTAATACCACCACATGATAGTATGATGTGGGTGGAACCATGGTGATGGGAGACAACATGCTACCACATGACATCATGTTATCATATGACACCATGCTATCACATGACATCTTACTATCAGATGACACTATTTCATCATGCAACTTGATGTTTTTGAATGATAGTATACCCCCATATCTTGCTGGTTACACCAACTAGTTACTTTTTCTAAGGTTTTTTTCATCATACCTTTTCTTTTCAGGCTTTACCTACCACAACTTCAAAATCTATAGCAAAGTTTCAATGGATTTCAGATCCACATAAATTAAAACAAGGGTCGTCCAAAACTTAATTTTCAAGAATCTATTATGTCTAGACTTCCTCTAGATGGTAGATCAGCTATAATTATATGCAGACTGAATAAATAAATGCAAATTCATAGGCCTTATATAGATGCCTCAATATGACATGATGATTAATAATAACCTACTGCGATCTTTAGTTGCCTACTATAACCATATTGAGACCCATTTTTATGTCTAGTTTAACAATAAATCAATATCCTTTGGCACCTCTCCATTGGATATCCATAATTTAATAGGCCTTCCACATTGTAATCAAGCCCTGTTATCACCAAGGTTTTCTTATCTGATGTTGACAAAAATTATTTAGAGTCTATCTACAAAGTGGCCATAGACCCAGCTGGTAAGTGTTAGATTTATTAATGATATTAACATTTTTAAATTTTTCCTGAATCATTTATTATAATTAGTTTGATGTCTTAATTGAAATTGTATGTTTTCTATTTTCTTTACAGATAGTCAGAACCAAAGGGGAATACCGATTAAAAAAATTTCTAATCCATTTCTCAAATCTATTGTACATTTCTTCCAAGCTAGAATTATTTTACAGGGAAGACCATTGAACATTCCCTTCTAGGCTATTTATTACATTCTTCATTCTCTATCGGATGTTGTATGTGACTGGTGCTCGGTTATATCCAACAGGATTAGGGCTGAGTTGAATTATGCATTTTCAAAGAACACTTGCATCATTTCATCCTCCAACTATATTCTAGATTTTTATTTCGAGGCCTTATATGACATATAGAGTATTGAAATTCCCATTACTCTCCATCAAAAAATGAAAGCTAATTCTTTGTCTATCAAGGAACAAGAGGTAGGTTTAGTTTTTATAATAGTCACATCTCTTGCTTTATACATATTTTAAATTTTAACATTTCTTAGCCTGTTAGTTGTTACAGGTAAGAGTGTGTGTATATGACATAAGAAAATAGGAAACATCCAAAGGTCAACATGCTCCAGAGGGATCATTTCAATTCATTTCAAATTTCCAAACACCCAAGAAGTGATTATGTTTCATCTCCACTTCTAGGTTCCCCCAAATGTCCTTTAATGTTTATTTTTTGTATTATTTAATGGAAAAAACATTTTTCATATTATTTATTTATTTTTGCAGTCGAGTCTTGAATTGTTGTCATTGAGAATTCTTCCTACCAAGATGATCAATGTTTTCCACCTTAAAACTTTCTTTTTGAATTGAAGTTTCTTAGAATTGGGTAGTTTATTAACTAGATAGTTTACTCATTTTGCAAGTGAAACCACCACTATCACTTCCACAAAGATAATAAGGAAAGAGGCAACTCCCACAAGGATAATAAGAGGGGAAGAGGTAAATTTGATAAGGATAATCATACTGGAAGAGACAGTCACCTCGACTACATGTAATAGCAGATTTGATTTGAATTTGCTTTAATTTTATGTTTTTAAATTTACTGATTTTAAATAATTTTTTGTTTTGCAGTCCAACCTACATCTGTGAGGAGACCAAGAAGTATGCCACCACCCCCACCACCCATTTGAACTCAAAGAAGAGGAAATAACATCTCCCTCCCTACACAGAGTAGATGAACCTTGCAAATTTCTAATTTTCCCAATTTCTCTATTTGTGGCATTTTTAGTACATAGGGTTTGACATGTTTGTAGCAAATTGATCTAGATGAAGATTTTCTTGGGGTCAAAAGTGTGGCCCTAGATGATGTTGGATTCAATCCACATGATTTTATTCAAGTTGCTAATGTGCCTACAGAAGTGCTTTCTATGACTACCTCTTCCCTAGCTACGCCACCCCACACTGATAAGTTAAATGTCTCTAATGATTCCATCACTAATTTTTCATTGAAAAATCTAGTTTTAGAAAATCTGATTGTTAATCTAAGGGAGGGTGTTATTAAGGAATTTAATGATTTAAAATAATGGAAGATAAAGGCAAAAACACTTATCAAAGAAATAAATTCATATTATCATAACCACTCCCAAAGAGTTAATTTGTTTTCACTTGTTCAAAATGAACCCTCAAAGATTGACACTTTATTCCAACAAGCTCAATTTTGATTAATTTCTATTAACAATGTTTATAATGATAGGGTTTAAAGGATTATGATAAACATGTTAGAAAATTTAAATGGAGAATCCTAGGCCTATTTCAATAAATGGGCTAGAGATATAAACCTTGTTACCATTGCACAAGTAGAGAAGGAAAAAGTTGTGGTAAGTTTTCATTATCTATAACATGTGTTTTAGGTATTAAGCTTTGTATGTGTTTGACATTTATATAATTTGTTAATTGCAAGAAAAAAATGAAAATTTGAAGCAAGAAGCACATCTTCTTATGTGCATTTGAAAAATTCCCACAAAAGTATCACCTCAGTGATTGCATTCAATGAAAATCTTGTTATGTTAAATAAACAAAACAACACTTTGAAGAAAATATTTAAAAAGCATGGGATGGATCCAAACATTTTATTGAAGCAAAAAACATATGTGGATCCAACTATTCTTTTAGCTGGTGATGCAATGAATGAGGAGAGGGTAAATCTTAAAAATATTAATTTTGCTGTAGAGGATCTTAAGAAGGAAGGAGTGATAATGGAGGATACACAGGGAGGTCAAGACAATGGGGTTTCCATAGAGGGTGATGGCAAGTAGAAAGCGGGTGAAGAGTCTACTCTAGATAAATGTTAATTTGTTTCAAATAGTTTATAATACTTAAAATGATAGTTTATAATGTTTTAAAGAGTTTATATCATGTTTATTTCAAAAACACTTATTTTATTCAATAGAGTTTATAATGTCAACGAAAATTTACAGTTGTTCAAAATATTGTGGGTATATAATTTTAATAATTTAAATATTTAAAATGTATTTTGGTCAAGTTTATATATTATATGAAGATAAATCAAAGTAAATATTCTATGGAGTTATATTGTTGTAGTAGTTATAGTATTTGAAAAAGTGTTGGTTGAATGCATTGTTTAAATATTCATCAATCTAAACTATTGTGGAGGCAATGTTAGGAAATTTAAATATTGATATTATTTATAGTTATAATTTTATGTAATAACAATATAATGTATATAGGATATATGGAGATTGTAGTGGAATAATGGAATTTGGAAATATGCGATCCCCAACTATAGGAAAAATATTTCCTATATATTTATGTAATGGTTCTAATGTAAAGAAACAATAGAATAATATTGGTACGATTAAAATATTTGTCTATCTTTTGGTTCAACACTTATGCATGTATTAAATATGTGTATAGGCTATCCAAATTACTATTATAGACAATTAAGATAATGAAAACAACAAATCTTAATAATTGGAGTTTTAATGGCATGAGAACTGGTGTCCTATGGTGCATTGTGCAAGTCTACACATAAGACTTGTATGCTTCAATGAATGCTATAATGAAATGCTCTGTAGAATGTTAATTAGAATTATGATTGCTTCTTAATGAATGACTCACATTACAAAGGTTATAGAAGTACTATTTTAAATACACAGAATTGTAATAAGACAAATAAAGTGATTAATTCCAATGTATTGAGTAAGATTCATAATTGTCACATGCAGGAAATAGATTAAAAAATTTAATCTAATTGAAGATGAAATAATATGAAATATTTCAAAAAATAGTAATTGTTATACTTCTCAAACTAAAAATTAGGTAGCTGAAACAATCCTTGAGAAACCTGCTCATCATAAGTGTGATTTGCAACTACCATGCCATTATCATATTTAGTCTTGGTATTCGTATACTCTATATTGGTAGTTGTATTACTCACACCTCTTATTTCAACTAGAGAACTCCATGTTGCCATTGCTCTATCATAAGGAAACTTGTCCACAGAATAACATGAAACATATAGTCTCAAGCAAGTCTCTAGATTTTAATCCAATATGTTTCTAAGTTTTGACTTCACGAAGGATAATGCACTAAACACTTACTCATCTTCCACATATCCTAAAATCATTGTTTGAACAAGTTCATAGAATCTAAAATATTCACTAATACTTTATTGTAAGACACTACTTGGATAAAGTTTTTGCCATAGCCATGTAATGGCACCATTTTCTGTTGGGTCACTTAAACACTGAAATTGATCCATCATTGTAATCCTAAACTATGTTGACTGAGACAGCAATAATTGTTTATTTAAAATACCATTAATATAAACTCCATTCACATCTATAGATTTATAGAAATGCTTAACAATTGTACCCATGTATATTTATGAAATAAACTATTGATCTATTCTTGACTGTTAACACTGTTCCAAAAAATGGGATTCACAACTCCCATGCCCTCTAACAACTCATCCCTTTGAAAACATTCTCTGATCTCAGTGGATAAAATTTATGAGATTTTGATTAATTTAATTTATTTTTTAGATAAAATAGTATCATATAGTAGACATGCCACATGTACATCTTCAGATTAAGCTCCCACAACTTCAAGTCTTTTAGAGCATGTATGCATTGGGATATCAATGTTATTTACCACGACATAAAGATGATCATGTATATTTAATTTCAAATAACTCTCTAGATTCTGAAAATCTATCAAATTTTGCCAGGTTCTATAAACAGGGCCATGAAAGCTTTCATTCGATGTGTATAATATATCTAAAGATTGACATACACATTTTCTCAAATGTATGAAGTCAACAATATAGATAGATTTCTCTTGGGCATGTTTCTTTATATAATTTATTTCCTTCAACGTTGGCAAAATACTACATAATGTGAGTAAAGTTTTGAAATCTGTTAAACAACATAGAAAATCTTTTGCTTTGTCAACTTCCCTGCAACATTTATACATAAAACCTATTAAAGATGGATATTCCTCAAAAAAATTGTATGTAGGTTCATACATGGAAATCCATCTAGTTTCAACATCTTTCAGTAGTTTTTTACCATCTATCACCCCAATTGAAAATTTTTGGAACTCCATAAATCTTTTTGGGTTACTTGACATGTAAGCATGCAAGTCATGAATAAGCTCTTCCAATTTTGTGACATTACTAAATGTGCTAACAATTTTGTATGCAAGATTATTCTTATAATCCATGCAATGAATTGGAATCATAAATAGAAAAATTATTATTTGAAGGTGAACACAAAGGCCACTTCTATGTCCCTGCATCACTGATGCACCATCAACACCAAAACATACCAAATTTATAGCTATGGCATAATCATCCATCCCAACCCTCTATTTTAAATTGGATACAACCAATTTATGAAGGTTTTTTGTATTGTAATTTTATACCATTTTATGGACAGATAAAAGATGAGATTACCTTGAATAGTTTTCAAAAGTATACACATGCATGCAAACCCATTCTATGTTGTCAACTGTAGTGACCTCATCGATGGACAGTGAGATAAACAATGATCTCTTAACACTTTATTTCAAATCTTCTTTCTCAATAATGGATAGACATTTGTCCATTTCCCAAGCACTATTTTCTGACCAATGTGACTGTGGAATATCCAAAAACCCATTATATTGAAATAAAATTTTGTAATCTAGAAAATCAGAAATGAGTTTGCCTTTTTTTGAAATGTAGAAAATAGTGGAGAACTATACATATTTTGCCTTAAGATTAGATTGCATAACTTTTCCAAATTACGCTTTGATTATTCCCCCTTTCTCAACAAGATGTTTTTGTCATTTTTGATCATTTTCGTATTCACGTGCATATCTTACATACATGCATTCTTATACATTTTTCCATTTGTGTGTTCTTGTTATTTATATATTTGGGTACTTCATATATATATATATATATATTTCTCAATTGTATCCAATTTAAGTTGTATTTTGTGTTCTTTTTCAAGTTTTCAACTGTAAATTGCACATATGTATTCTGTTGGAGGTTCATTACCATTTTTTGGTTTTACAAGTTCTATAAATGGATATTTTGTAGCCCAATCAACTTGAAAATACCTTCCTATTGTCCATGTACTCTTCCTCCATTAAATTTTTTGAGTGGAATTTTCAACAAAATTTGGTGTCTAAAGAGAACTATAATTCTCTTGTGAAGTGCCTAGAGGAGTGTCTTCTAGTGAAGTACTTAAAGGAGTGTTTTCTAGGGGTGGCATGTCATTAATAAAATCCTTGGGTGGTGAGAAGTTGTTGGGATTAATTATTTATAATGAAATAGTGTCATTATCTATGTTGATTTTGACATTGAAATGGTTTTAAAATTATTCTATAATTAAAAAAATAACTGATATTTTTTTAAAAGTTTCAAAATTAATTGTATTTGTAGTAAATGTTGTTTGTGCAGTCTTCTTTCTTAGGTTTATACAATAAGACAATATGTTGGACTTTCCTAATATTTGTTGTGGTGTTTTACCCTTGTTGTTACCTTTGATGTCAAGTAACTAAAGCAGGATGTTGTCAAGTGATGCAATGTTGTTGAATGAGCACAGTGGTTTTTTTGGATGTTATTTATTATTGGGTAGTTTAGCACTATCGAGCATCAGGTTTTTGATGCATGACACAGTGCTACCAAACACTAGGTTGCTATTGCATGACATAGAGCTTCCAGGTGTCAGATTGCTATCGCATGACATAATATTTTTGGGTGTTAGGATGCTATCACATTACATAGTATTATTGGATGTTAGTACAACACAAATTTATCAGGCATCAAGTTTTTGTCACATGAGACAATGCTATTGAGTATCAGGCTATTATCATATGACACAGTGTTGTTGGGCATCAAGTTGTTGTTAGGTGGTGTATTATTTTTAAGTAACACAATGTTATCACAATACTTTGTACTACAAAATGTAGTGTTGCTGGAGGGAAGTGTATTGCTGACAGATGATCATATATTAGTGAGTGGTAGAGTTCTGTGAGGTGGTTGAAAGTAATTGGGTGGTGCAATCTGACCTCAAGTCTCGATATCTTTGCAATACAATAAAGAAATATACTTTGATGGTAAGTTGGTGAGCTCTGAGAACATATGTACTATATATATGGTGAATTACATGGATAACCCCATAATTATTGTAAGTCATTGGTGAGCCAACCCCTAAAAAAAATATCCCATAATTTTAGGTGAATGGGTCCTATGCCATATTAAAAAAAAATTACCAAATTTAAATTCCCCAAACTAGAATATTTATAAATTAATGAATATTTATGACTAAAATTTACCCTGGGTGGCTTAAGATCAATTAACTTGAAATGTAAATCCACAACAAATGATATAATTTTTTAGGTAAAATAGTAAATCAATTAATGCAAATGGTAATAACAAAAACTGCCATACATTAGTTTGTATTTTGTAGATTTCAATATATCAAATTTGAATAGCATAACCTACAAGTTGTGTGAGATGCATTGATTTACTCGAGATGCTAGTGGTTGATTTTTTATTCTACATGATGGAGTTGACACTATCAATTCAATGTACATAATATCACTGATAATTTTGGAAAGGTAAATGGAAAGGGAAGCGGATGCCTTAAGATGTGTACACATTCCTCCTTGGTCTCTTTTATATCAATACGTAATAGTTTTTCATTCCAAACTATATGAAATAAATCTACACCGTTTCATATATAAAACACTAAAACATTAATGTTGGGCAAGTTGCTAGATAAACATTGTAAAACATACATAAAACATTAAACCATTGCTGTTAAAGTTTAGTAGAAAATATTTTAATCAAAACTTTTTATATATATATATATATATATATATATATATATATATATTCCAAAATTGTGTGTGTGTGTAATTAATTTTTTTGCACATCCTATTATCATTATACGTCTATTATAAGTTAACAATGGAGAATCTCCTTGCAATTATGTAACCTTTATTCTATTGATCTATAACTGAGCCTCCAAAATATCTTATTATTATTGTATGTCCTTTGCAATTCACTGATAAAGAATTCCTTTTCAATTATGCAACATTTTTTCTATTGATCTATAATTTAGCTTCCAATTTTTTTAAGTTTCTATATATTTTTTTTCAGATTTCACAAATTATCTTAAATTTGAAAACTGTAACACAATTGAGATTATAAATTTTAATATAATTAATATAATAGAGGCAAGGATTAGCTATGCGACCCTTGTTTATTTAGGTAAAAAAAATTTAAAATATCAATTAAGACACATAAAAATATAAATAGTTATAATTTAATTGTGTATGATAAAGGTAAAATGTGTTTTAAGAGTATTTATTAGAATAAAATTTCTTTGAATAAATCTAAATAAAAAATAGTTAGGTATAAAAAATAACTAGGTGATGGCAAAAGAAAAATACAAATCCATATGTTCCATTATAAAAAAAATCTATTTACTTCATCTTTAAATTGAAGAGGCCATCCCAACCACAAGACAATATTTATGTTGTATGACAAGTAGGTTGTTAACACATTTTCCAATATGTGGTAAAGGGACCCAACCTTGAGTATAAAATAAATTTATTTATTTATTTTTGGGTAGTTTAATTATTATCATGTCCATTGTGTACAACTACTTACTATTTATTTTTAAGTTGCTTTTTTAAATTAAAATTTATAGTATTTATTATGGTTTAATGAGATTATCGAAAGTAAATTACTATAGGAAGATTTTAAATTTTTATTACAATTTTTAACTTTGGATATTAATTTACAATCTAATTTAATAGGTATTAGGTAAACACCTAAACATGATCCTTAGGCATTTATTAGTTGTTAAATTATATAATTTTATCATTCTTGTGTACTTGTGATTATTGATCTGAATGGGTGTTATTGACATGTTTGTTTACTTCTAATAGTGATTGACCCCTTTCCTACTTCCTTCTAACTCTCTTTTTATTTCTCCTCTAATCTCCTCCCAATTGGACACCCTTTTTCTAGAGTGTTCACACAGTCTTAAAACCTAATTGAAGTGTTTATACGCTCTAAACACTCTATTAAGTGGCCCCTTTTGGTTCAAATGTCGTTCTCCGTTAATCTCATTTTGTTCAATTCTTAAACATTGGAGGTAAGTTTGGGTGTGAGTAAAGACCTGATTTAATTTCATTTTTTCTAAAAACACATGCACAATATTGTTCATGTAGGCATCTAATCGAAATCAAAAGAAATAACTTCTATAGGTATTCACTGAGCAATTACAATCATTCTAGAGAAGAGAGAGTATTAAATATTGAAGCTCTTAAGTTCAAATTAGATATATCGTGCAACATTGGCTTACATGCTTGAATTATTATAATTATTGAGGTGTGTGATTTTTAAAATTATTTTTGTTGAGGGTTGGATAAATATCAATATAATTCCACTATTCTCTAGTATAATGCAAGCCCCAAAACAAATTTGTTTTCCTTATATTTTTAAAGTATTTCATCTTAGTTAGGGCAAGAAGAAAAAAAATTATTTTTTAGGTAATCATAGCAAAGGTGCAATATTTTGAGTAATGTTTTTGAATACCAGAACCAAGTGACACAATCATAAAAAATACTCGACATGTTTGCAATTTTTTATGGAGTGTCCACATAGTCCAAAGAGTACATTATGCTCTATAAAACATTCTATGTTTGGCATGATTTATCTAGGTCAACTTTGTCTCATCTCTAACTATACATTTTCACTGTCAATTATTGATGAGTATCACCAAATCTCATGATAATCAAGATACATATCTAAACCTTCTATGCCACATCTTTTCTTTGGATTTAGAATTAATTAAATAGGTTAATTGTTGTTTTAGGCATATTATTTGGCTTCATTAAATGTTTATGGGTATTTATATTACAATATTAGTGTAAATCTATTTATCTAGAAAATTTGGTGAACTCTCATTTTCTTGCATGTAACCTTAGGGTTTCACATTTTTTATGAACTTGTGTTGTTTCAAACTCCCTCTAAGCATAAGTTTTATGTCATAGTTTCAAATCTAAATTTGTCTAATTTTATAAAGGTTTATTCCATTGTATTCTCTTAGATTCAATAACCATAACTTCCTTGTGTTTGATTCCAAACTCTAATTTATTTTTAAAATTTTATTAAACCCTATTGTGCTTATATGGTGTATTTTTTTCATGCTTTCATTTTATTCCACCTAAATTTTCTAGTTATATGATTTCAACTAAGAAAAGTGTTGGGATTAATCAGGAACCTATTGATTTTGTTAAATTTTCTTTAGTTGATTATAGATCTTGCTTGAAAAATAAATTAGAATATTAAAAAATAAATAAGGTTGATTCTAATTTCTAAATTTATCTTCACAATAATTCATTGAGAAACTACAACCATTCTAAAGAAGAGCAATAATTTATTAGATAATTCATTGAAGCACTCAAGTTCATGTTATAGATATTGCACGACACTAGTTTCCATGCTTCAATTATTGCAATTATTGAAGTGTGTTATTTTTGATATTGTTACCATTTTAGAGTGGCTTGACAAATATAAATAAAATTCCAATATTCTCTGGTATAACACAAACCCTAAAACACATTTTATTTTCCTTATGATTTTTAGGTATTGAAGAAAAAAATTTGTGTTTTACAAGGAATTGGAGTGAATTCTTAAGATTCTGAAGGGAATTTTTAAAGACTAGAACCATGTGAATGGTAATATCAAAAAAATTGGACATTTTTACAATTTTTTCTAGAGCATCTATATGGTTTGGGCAATGTATAGAGAATACACTATGCTCTAGACAACATTCCATGTTTGGCATGATTTTTATAGGTTGACTTCGTCTCACTTGTAGCTATGCATTTTCACTATCAAATCCTATCAATTATCATCATATATTATGATAACCAAGTTACATCTTTAAACCTTGCATGTCACCACTTTTCTAGTTTTAAAATTAATTAACTAAGTTAATTATTGTTTTATGCATCCTATTTAGTTTAATTAAATGTTTATTGGGTATTTGCATTGCAATATTAGTGTAAATATATTTATTAATAAAATATTTTAGTAAACTCACATTTTATTGTGTGTAACATTAGCGTTTCACTTTTTGGTGACCCATATTATTTAAAAATATCTTCCAGGGATAAGTCTTTTGCCATAGTGTCAAATATTATTATTTTTCTAGTTTTTTTAGGATTGATTCCACTGTAATATTAGATCTAATATCCATGGCTTCATTGTGTTTGATTCCAAACCCCTGGTTATTTATTTGTCAAATTTTATCAAACATTAGTGTGCTTGTATGGTATATACATTTCATGTTTTCATTTTATGCCACCAAAATTGTCTAGTTTTGTGGATGCAACTTAGAAATATTGTTAGAATTAATAGATAACCTATTGATTTTGTTGACTTTCATTGATTCTAGATCTTACTTGAAAAAGAAAAAGGAATTTATAAAGTAGCTAGTGTTACTTCTAAAATTGGGCTTTCTATTTTAAATGATGGGAATGATGTACCTTTAAATGATAATAGTGTGAATGGTTGTTAAATTGATAATACATGTGAATTAAATCATGATCAACAAGATGAATAAGATGAAGATGATAATATTGCACATTGTAGGAAACATGTCTTGGAGAACCCTAGTGAAATGGATAGATTAATGATTTTTTTGAAAGAAGTTGCAAACAAAACCATAGGTCAAGCAGATATTTTGGAAAACCAAGTTAGGGTTAGATTTTAATAAATACACTACAAGATATATAGTCAATATACAAGTGCCCATAATAGTGATAATATTTCACATTTTAGTGACTTTTTTCAAAGTGTCCAAATCAATAGAATGTTTTAAGTAATGTCATTTAAGAGTTGTAACATATGTCTTCTCATGCAATCATTTATCAATTTATTTTAAACCTACCAATTCTCAAGTTTTAAATAATTACCAAGTATTAGAATAATATTACATGGAAATTGAAGATTATTGGCAACTCCTTATGCCTACACAAAACTTGTTGAGTTATCTTCTTCTACATCAAACTTTTAATGATAATATACAACCCATGGAAGCAACCATCACTTGGATATCAACCATACCGAGTTTTTTATTTTCCCTTTTGGCATATTAGAGGTTATAAAAAACTGTTTCCAAGCTTAAATCAATATATTATCTTTTAATATGTAACATTTTTTGATTGTGTTGACTATGCAAAAAATAATAGGAATGGAACAAATAGGTTCTATGTTTAAGGAGGTCTATTCTCAAATACATTTTATCATATTTAAATGTTTCATATTTCTAAAAAAATTAAGATAAACATGAAAATCAAATTATATCACAATTTGAAATTTTTGTGATTTAAAAATATGGGCACATGGCACCCAAAAATTAGAAGAAATAATCAAAATAATTTGGGGAAAAGGTTTTATTCTTCAACTAATGTGTTGAAGTTAAAGACAACTAACTTCAAAGCTTATTAAATGTATCAAAGGCCTAAAGGACCTCTATAAAATCATAAAGGAATTATTATAGTAACTCTGGAGAGAATGTCATGAGTTAAGAAGATACCAAATCATACAACAATTGCCACCATATATGAACTAAATCCCATTATAAATCACATCACCTAACTCCAAGGAGAGGTCAAAAGTCATTTCACCAATCAATTGTCTCTAAACGCTAGGGAAACATAAATAAAACACAATATTACCATGTATTACTTGACATTTAAACCAAAATTTTATCATAATGCAGACAAAAACACAACTTATTGTCTAAGAAGTGTTTTATTTCCTTAATCACAAATGAAGCCACACTTATTGATCACTTCCATTTTTTTGGATATGTAGAGAAAGTCTATGCTTAATTACCCACCTAAAATTATAATAGAGATGCATCGAGGAAAAAAACTAAAATATCTAATAACCATGATTAAATTCAATTCCTCATAGAATGTGAGATTAAGGGGGATCTATGATCAATGGTGATGATAAGTTTCTGATTGAGGTGCAAGAGCCCGATGCAAAGGCTTATTTATTTAGAGATGGGCTTGGAGAACATTCGACTATAGAGGGTCAAGGAAACAAAAGAACTCATATTACTTTGACTTCTATCACATGAGGGTCTTTGATATCAGAGAGAGGATTTTTTGATGAATCATTATAATGATATTTGATTTTTAAGCATTTTTAATTTACATATGATGTACAAAGAAAATATTGAAACTAGAATATCTATTTTAAATTTACATATTAATATTGTTATTATTTTTATTTTGCTCAAATGTCAATACTTTTTTTATTCTTACAATTAGTTATATTCATTCAACATATTTTATTATATTTGAGATTTGATGTGTGTGTGTGTGTGTGTGTGAAAATTGTTTCTTATTTTCAACCTCTTTAACAATGTTTCTGGTTAAGTTGTTGTTGTAATTATCATTTTTTATTTTTGGTAATTATGGTTGTAAGTAACAACATTAGGGAGAAGCCTTATTAACATTTAAAGTTAAATATAAATCTACAAGAAGACCAGAAGAGAAATATTATAACTACGGTAAAAAAAACATTTTAAAAAGTAGTGACGATTTAAAAAAGGTTGGCAAAGGTAAGGCACTCAATAATGCACCTTTCATATAAATGAAGACCTCCACTAATGAAGTAAAAGATGTGTACTTGGCACATTCAAGTACACATTCATGTCATTATGCATGGTTGATCAACTCAAGGGTGCCTCCTTAGATATGATTCCCCACAAAGATTGGTTTTATGAATATGGAATATATAAAATGGAGGTGATGTATTCTTAGGAGACTACTCATGATATAAGATCATATGACACAAAAAAATCAAGATGGTGTTTAACAATGGGTTAAAACCTTCTGTGGATTTTTTTATATTCTAAGGTTGGATATAAATTTGATACATGTAAATAAAATGAGTGATGCAAGTGTGTAGGAAATGTTTCACAAAGATAGATAAAAAATGGTTTGAGGAACAATGGTGTTGGCAAGAGGAGTCCACAATGGAATAGTATACAAATTTGAGGCAAGCAATATGAGTGATGGATGTAAGGTATTTGTTGTTCCTAATGTTATCAATGAAATAGAGAAAACCCTTATGTTGCATGTAATTAAGACAATACTTTGGCATTGAATAATGGGACATATTGAAGAGAAATGCCTTCAAGATTTTCACACTAGAAAGGAATTTTTTAATTTCCCCTTATATCTTCATTTTTGTGAACATTGTATATATGGTAAACATAATAGAGTAATGTTCCCCACTAATGCTACAAGAGAAAATGGGATTTTTTAATGAATACATGGTGATGTATTTAGACTTGCACATGCCTTGGTTATATGTTTCTCTTATAGATGATTTCTAGAGGAAAACATGGGTATATTTCCTCTGATATAAATATGAGGTTTCCAATAAATTTAAAGAGTTTAAGGATCTTATAAAAAACCAAATAGAGAAGTAGACAAAGAATTGAGGATAGATGATGGTGAAGATTTTTTATCAAATGAATTCAACCAATTTTGTTAATGTGGAAAAGAAAGGAAAAAGACAACTCCATATACTCCATAACGAAATGGAATTGTATAGAGAATGAATAGGATGATTATATAAAAATAAATTATGATCAATGATGTAGACTTAAAACAAAAAATTGGGCAAACCCAATAATGACCACATGTTATTTGATCAATTGATCACCTACGTCATCTCGTGTTAATAAAACTCCATAGTGAGCATGGACTGGTAAGAAACCATCTCTTAGACATCTTATCTTTTTTTGTTATGATGACTATGTGCATGTTCCAAAGGAAAAAATTATCTATGTTAGATTATAAATCACAAAAGTGTGTCTTTATTGGGTATAACGGTGGTATAAAAGGTTACAAGCTATAAAGCCCATAAACAAAGAAGAATATGTATATATTAGATGTAATTATTAGAGAGTTTAGAAGTATCCAAAGTAGGTAGAACCAAAAAAGATGAAATTTGGGTAAATTTATGAAGAATTTATATCTAAATATGAATCTAGAGAAGAAGATGTACCACATGAGGAAGAACATCAAAATCTAGTCTTGATTAAATTAGTTTGAGAAAGAAGGAAATAAAAAAGGTATATCACACTTGATTTTCATTTTACGTTTTTTTAATATGCTATTGATGATGATCCTAGAACTATTGGTGAGGCACTTGATTTAAAGAAAGGTAAATTCTGGAAGAACGCCATGGATGAAGAAGTAAATGCCTTGTATAAATATGACATGAGATTTGGTCAAGTTGCCTACTAGAATAAAACCTATTGATAGAAGATTTGCATTCAATAAGAATTTTAATGTAAAAAGTAAAGTAGATAATTATAAAGCTTACTTGGTTGCAAAGGGAATTGACTTTGGTGAGATTTTCTCTCTTGTTGCTAAGTTAACTTAAATTAGATTTTTTGGTGGTGGGTGTTGCTTTGATTTTGACTTTGAAGTCAAACAAATGAATATGAAGGAAACATTCCTACATAGGGATCTTAAAGAATAAATATATGTCATAGAAAAAAAAATTTACGTTTAAATGAAATGACTTGGTTTGTTGGTAGCAGTAAATGGTAAATGTAAAATCATTTGTATGTATAAGAATGTCCTATGGTAATTTTAGTTGTATTCTATTTTTGGGTTATTAGGATTTATGTGAATCTCTATGTTGGTTAGGATTCCATCAAATGCAATATGGAGACATATTCTCAACATGGTAAATATACAAGTTACAACTATAGGAATTAATACCTATATTGTATTTGTAACGAATGTAATAGAAGGGTTGATGATTATGTTGATTTTGAAATGTATGCGAGTAATAGAATGGTGAATGTTATTCTAAGAAATTATTTGCGCAAAGTATTGACACAACTATACATTGATATATGAGGTTTTCATTATAATTCTTGGTACTAGATATTTTAATATGACTTCTAAGCAATTGTGTTATTTATTGGTATAATCACAGAGTTTCCTATGTTCTTATGAATGTTTCATTCATTATTCTAATTCAATGCATAAATATCTATATCTATAAGTAGTTTAATTCATGCATTGAGCCTTTAAACAAGTGTATTTGTCTATGTTAGATCTTGATTATGTATTCAGAGTCCTAATTAAACCATTCTAAAAGTTCTCTATGTTAATTTGCACAACCTATCCCTATAATTAACATGTTATGGTGAAATCAAAGAACCTCTACTAAAAATGGTGTGGTGATCATGGATATGTTGTGATGGTTATTGACCTAAAAAGAGGTGAAGAGCTAGTTAGACTAGAAAGTTATTAAATTCATAGAGAAAGAAGGCCGAAGAATTAGGTGTACTCCAAGGGAGATTATATAAGAACACCTCTAAGATGAAATTTATGAGATCTTCTGGTGTGAATTATTGAGCATGTTAGCTGATTAGTTGGATTGAATTAAATATCACTATTTCTAACCATAAGCAAATGACACAATTATGTGTATTGAGGGGAAGATAGAACAGTTGTAGAATCTAGAGACAAATTGGACTCGTGCAATAGATCATTGGACAACTACCATTATTGATGAATATATCACTGAGTTCATAGTGCAAGGATATTTTTTATTTGACATAGCAAAGGATCTATTTCTAATAGGAATTAGAGGAAACGTTTTTTAGTGACTCCTGATATTGATCAAAATGTTGGATATAGAAAAGGCCATGGTGCCTGGTTTGGCTAATAAGGAGTAATCACTTCAGGCATATGGGGGTGTGTGTGAGATAGAGGAGAATGAATCAAAGATGAAAAGATAGAGCTTGAACCTAAGTTTAGCATGGAGAATATAGAGGAGAAAGATTAGAAAAAGATTCTAGAGTTAGAAAGAGAGTTGAGACAACACAAGAGATGGATTATATAGAGTGCATTTTAGGAAACTAGAAATAGAAGGAGGAGTACAAGCATTGATTATTTGGATGAGAGGAGATGACAAGGAGAAGGGTTCAGTGAAGAGAAACATAGAGAGGAGCTTGGGAAAAGAAGAGATAGAGAGAGAAGAAGCAATGAGGATTTAACATGGATAAAAGAAGGTAATAGTATAGAAGTAAAACAAATGAGTAAAACTTCATAGTTTTTGGAAAGACTATTCCAAAAAGAAAATCAAGAATTACCTTATAGTAACATACATAGTATGGGTTCAAGTTTTGAGAGATACATATTTAGAGGTAAGGATCATTTACCAAGGAATCACACATCCCCTGAGTCTATATTTTTTCAAAATCACAGTAATTCCCCTACAACTTTAGACAATGCCACTTGGCAAGGACCAGTTATAAAAGAATTTGATAAAAAAACCTAAAAGTATAAAAGGTTGTATATCATGAAGCTGTGTAGAGTTTATCAAACCAATAAAAGAAGAGAATAACAACATTGCTTGCTATAGAGATAGATCCTCTAATCTTTGCATAAACTAAGGATTTCATCACATAAGTTTAGATATTAGAAGAAGGAAAAAATAGAGATATATCTATAACTACCACATCTATAGAACAAGAGGAAACATCACAACCTCCACCAGATCAGGGGTCATCTTAAAGTGTACAGAAGTCTCCAAAACTACAACCATCCTTGATGCTAGTCATAATACAATCAACTATGGTACCTACAAAAAACCTTATTATGGAAACTGAATTGGGTTATTTTATACACCAGGTTCCCTATGATGGTTTTACAGACCTTGAATAGTACCTACTTACTTGTGACATGAAATGAAAGGCAAATGCAATCATTAATGATAATATAAAGAAGTTTGAACTGATTGGTACTATGGGTAGACATACACTGGAGTTCATCTTTAGGAAAATAAAGCCACAATATCCTTGGATGATGTTAAGATCTGGATTATTATAGAGTTTAAAGTTAAAAAGAGTTCAATCCAAAAAATCTAGGATTTGAAAGAGTTTTGACAAGGACATCGATATACCATTGGTAAATATGATCATAGATTCATTGATAACATGAATAAAGTAGAATTTGTTTTGGAAGATAAAGATAAATCCATTTGGTTTGTAGAAGGTTTATGACCAAGGATCAGATTTTTTGTGGCCTAAACTCAGTTTGGAGATAAAGTAGATGCTAAAGCCACTACAATTTAGGTGGAGCAAATTGAAGAGTATGGGGACACAACTATGCCATCATCCAAGGTAGAAAGTACCTTACAAACTATTTTGAGTATATTGGATTAGTTTCAAGGAAGGGTTGAGAGACCCAAGTCAGATATATGGTGCATAAAGTGTAGACAACAAGGGCATCATATAAATGAATTCATAGGGTTAGGATGGAGTTATAATAGATATGCAGAATGGTAGGGCATGCAACCTCATAGTGTCATATTTTAAAATAGTACATCAAAACTCCACAAAACATGTATTGTAAATTTTTTAAGTCACATACACATGATGACAAGGATTGTTGTGCACTCTAGGTGACAGGACCTAGGTTCCCCAAAGCTTTGACACAACTTGTCAGAATTAAGAGCACATATGATTACCTTTGTATAAGCAACTAAACATGCAAAATTATACCAGAAGTACAAGTAACTATCAATGAGAAATAGCATAGAATATGAGAGGCAACACACAATTGTATTCAACTCAATTAGAAGGAAATTACAACAAAGAGATCACACTTTTTCATCCACTTCGTGGGCATACTAGTAATCTTCCCTCAAGAGTAATCTTCTCTCAATACAGGTCACAACAAATGGCTAACATAGAACTATTGTTCACCTCAACTAGTCAGTATAATACTGCCAGTACAACTGAGTACAAACCGGTACTCCAATTAGATCTCACCATGATCTTGCTCCTTGATGTGTTGCTGTCACCTTTGATCTTGCTCCCTTGTAGATCTACTTTTGACCATCGCACACACACACCCCTATAGACCAACCTGATCTTACTTACCACATGTAGATCTCCACCATGATCTTGCAACACCCTGCAGATCAAACCTAATCTTACATACCTGGAAGAACCCCTATGATTCTACCAATGGAAGAACTCTTCTGGTTCTACACTTTACAATATAGCCCATGAGTCTATTATATAGATCCCATGCATACAATAATTAGACAAGCGGCTCAAGACTCGAACTAGTCTTTAACATGCAAACAACCCGTTCAACTAACTAACTGTTCGTCAACAACTAGTTTTAGAACTGCACAGGCGACCGACGTCGGTCCCTGTTTGACTGGAGGTGACCAACGTCGGCCGATACCTGACTGATGTCGGTTACCTTTCCCACTGTATATGATTGACGTCTGCTGATCAGACCGACATCGGTTGCTCTACAACTCAACAACCTCTCAACAACCTCCTCCATGTCTGCATCAGTGAAGCTTTTAGCTCCACAACTTAACAATCTCCCACTTAGAGATAAACAGTTGCACTGTACCTATACTTGTACCCTGTCTAATCTATTTCCTGGCTTGTATCCCTCTTCAAGCTCAACCTTGAAGACCAACCACCAAAAATCCTGTGGTGCACCTCCTGTCATCCAAGTAACCTACCACATTCGCATCTACAAACCCATGTAGAAAAGAACTTGACCCTACATAGCATGTTGACTTGCTGCTGGTCCCTCTCAAATACCTGATAATCCACTGAACTACCCTCTAGTGCTTCTTTCCCAGATCAGCTCCAAACTTTTTGACAGCTCCCACTGCTTGGGCAAACTCAGGGAGTACACATGTACTCAACCTCATCATGTGATTGGGGACCCTATTCTGTGAACTGTCCATCCATAGGTGTGCTGCCCTATTTTACATCCTGCACTACCTTCACACAATCATCCTGTGACAACATCAACTTGTGATCTCCCTGTCTCTAGGATTACTCATGCCAAAGAATTTTTTTGCTCCCAAATCCTTCATGGCAAACCACTGAACTAACCTTACCTTAACTCAGTAAAACCCTGTATGTACGAACCTGCTAGCTAGCATACCATCCACATACAGTAATAGGATAATGTTGCAATCATTATCCACCCTGGTAAGACAAACACAATGGTTACACTGACATTGACTAAAGCCCTGCTTTGTCATCCACCTGTCAAACCTATACCACTATCCAGCAGCTTCCTCAATACCATATGACCTGGCCTTCCATCTCACGTGTCCATTCTCTCTATTCTTTAACTAAGGTATCCATTCATCTTTTAGTGCTTTCATACCAGCTGGCAACCCTACCAAATCTCTCGTTTGGTTCTGCATCCTAATCATGCCATGCTCCCACTGTTTCCTGGATCCTTCCTACTCTACAGTGAGCAATGAGTATAAAGAAGAGGAACAATGAATTTGAGGCTTACTTACCCTTTCAGTCCTCTATATGGGCATTTGAGACTCCTTGACAGCTTGCTATCCACCCAAAATCTATTACAGTGACCGATCTTGGTCACCACACAATCTGCATCTGACCGATGTCAGTTCCCATGTGACTATCCTTTTTGTCGATGCTAGTTTCTTGACTGACATCGGTCTTACCTAGTCACCAATGTCGGTTCCCTGACTGACACCGACAACCACCCTGCCTGACACCACCGGCTCTGGTCTACACATGATCGACATCGACACCTGTCTGTTTGATGTCAGTTTCCCATAACTGACGTCGGTACCTGTGTTTTCCTGTGAGTGATGACTTTTTACCTGCAAGCTTACTTTGAATCAAAACCTTGTCCAAACTGCCTTGCTCAGAGATATCCAGTCCCATCCACTGATCTCTGTCTATCATCTCCTCCAAGAACACCAAGGCTTTCCAATTCTTAAGTCTGTCAAACACATCTGTCTTCTACTTAAGAACATGCATCTCCTTCTTGCTCATGTGACCAAGCCTACAAAGCCACGTCTTTGCAACAGAAGAAGAATCAGTAATATAAGTAGATAGATAAAGGATACCTACTTTGTTACCATCAGCTAATTCAAGTGCATCCGCTATGAGAGTTCTTGTGCATCTCTCATCACCCAAATTTCTTGAAGAAATTAGCCACATCTTCAAGAATGGGACCTGCATGACCTCCTTCAACACCCATGTGTTGGCCACCTACAATTTCAGCTTCACTTCCCCTTTGCCAATTCTTTGGCAAGGCACACCAACCCCTAAATAAATATTTCCAAAGTCTCCAAAGACTTGAACATGGAAAAATACTCTATTTCAGGCTGCATGGAAAGAGGAAACAAAATCTATAAAACAAGATTCTACTTTATCCAAGGAACATCCCAGAGCATCCTGTGCAACAACACCTGCAACATCTGCTTCTTCAGTTCCTTCATGCTGATCTTCTACCAACCAACAATATTTCTTTACCTGCTCTTTTTTTTCATAACACCGTAATTGACCATTCATGCTTTTCAATTCCTCCATTCTTAGTGTACTTTCTTCTGCCATTGCTATACTCCCACTCAATTAGAAACCCCTGAGAGTGTCCTGTAATCAAACACAAACCTGCTTCCTGCAACCTTAGCTCTGATACCACTTTGACAGGACCTAGGTTCCCCAAAGCTCTGACAGAACTTGTCAGAATTAAGAGCACATATGATTACCTTTGTATAAGCAACTAAACATGTGGAATTATACTAGAAGTACAAGTAACTATCAATGAGAAATAACACAGAATATGAGAGGCAACACACAATTGTATTCAACTTAGAAGGAAATTACAACAAAGAGATCACACTTTTTCATCCACTTTGTGGGCATACCAGTAATCTTCCCTCAAGATTAATCTTCTCTCAATACAGGTCACAACAAATGGCTAACACAGAGCTGTTGTTCACCTCAACCAATCAGTACAATACTGCCAGCACAATCGAGTACAAACTGATACTCTAAGTAGATCTCACCATGATCTTTCTCCTTGATGTGTTGCTGTCACCTTTGATCTTGCTCCCACATAGATATACTTTTTACCATCGCACACACACACCCCTGTTGACCAACCTGATCTTACTTACCACATGTAGATCTCCACCATGATCTTGTAACAACCTGCAGATCAAACCTAATCTTACATACCTGGAAGAACCCCTGTGATTCTACCAATGGAAGAACTCTTTTGGTTCTACACTTTATAATACATCCCATGAGTCTATTATATAGATCCCATGCATACAATAATTAGATAAGCGGCTCAAGAATCGAACTAGTCTTTAACATGCAAATAACCCGTTCAACTAACTGACTGTTCGTCAACAACCAGTTTTGGAACTGCACAGTCGATCGATGTTGATCCCTATCTGACTGGAGGTGACCAACGTCAGCCGATACCTGATCGATGTCAGTTACCTTTCCCACTATATATGACCGACGTCGGTTGATCAGACCAACATCGGTTGCTCTGTAACTCAGCAACCTCTTAGCAACCTCCTCCATGTCTGCATTAGTGAAGCTTTTAGCTCCACAACCTAACACTAGGAATTGAAGGAGGATATAACTAAGAATGTGTTTGTGGTTATTATGCAAAAAGCCACAATTGCACCATAGACTACTCCTAACCTAGGGAAAATCATACAAAGTCAGAATCCATTGGTGATGCCTTATGTCCCTAAAGCACAACATCAACCTCAAACACTAGTAGGTCCCCTACCTTCTATGTAGAATTGAAATATCACCTCACATAACTTTACATAACTGACTATGACCTACCCATATCAAACTCAATGAAATCCTACAATTCCTCAAGTGGAATAATTAGGATGGGACCTAAACCCACCACACTTTCAAGTGCTCAAATTTAATGAATATCCATAACATCAAGCATAAAATGCATCCTAAAATATTGGTAAGTTTAGGAAACAAAAACACCAAGGTAGATGGGGATTTTATGGGAATAAAGAAGGATAAAGAAGAGGATATCGAGGTGGTGCACAGGGAAGTTGAGGCAACAATGGGCCTAGGCCACCCATTCATTGTTATCTCTATGGAGAACTAAACCATGTGCAAAGAAATTGTCTTACAAATCCTGAAAGGTAATCTTACTACGCATACTACAAGGTGATAGAGCAACACAATACAACATATTGTCTAGTATTAGAAAGATAACAGAGGGAGAGATATTTTATAAATGTTAACATGATCCATGCATAGCTAAGGGATGATGCCACATTACAGGAAATAACTAGAAAACATCATGTAGAATAAGGGTTACCTCTATTGGAAATGCCTAAAGGCTTGGGTATTAAAAATGAATGACCAGACTGATATCCTAAACCTACTACTAAAAAATCCTTGATGTAAGAAGCTGCATAGATTTTGAAGACAATCCAACAATAAGGGACAAATGAAGAGGATGATGCAGCTCTTGATGCACAGAAGTATTAGTAGATAGTATATATACTAAGATTGGAAGGGATTGTCACTATGCTGATAGATTAAATGAAACTCCTTAGTATGATACATAATGAATATACCTCATAGAACATCACAAACATGCTCCATAACCTACTAGAATGTGCACAGAAAGGCCAATAGTAGACAAATAAGTTGGTTTGATTTGTAAAGACCAAGAAACATTTGGACATTAATGCAAGGATGGACATATAATTATTTAGATATGACATACCTAATGTTGTATTCAACTTTAGAATCACTATAAATGTGATCCCCAAATCCACTTGGGAAGCCTTGGGAAGACCTATGTTAAGCTATAGTGCTACCATGCTCAACTTTGTTAACTTTGGAAGGGTCAAAACTATTGGTTTCCTGAAGGATGTATGAATCAAAGTCATAGAACTCTACCTATGAGGTGATTTCTAAGTGATTGATATGGAGACATATGAGACTCAATACCCTACTCTGATAGGGAAGAAGTGGGATTATGATGGGTGTATAACTATTAACATAGTCATGAATTAGCTAGAGACTCATAAGGATGACAATATCATTATCATTCCTCTAAACAAGATTGAGTCTAGGCCTTATATCATCCCAAAAGAGCCAAAATCACCTTATGCTAGTATTAATGCCAGCTAGATGAAGGTTAGAGTTGAAGATAAGTAGAAGGCTCTATGAGCAACTAAGTACATGGTATTCTACTTATTTCATAGACTCAGATTCTCAGTGTAGAATGACTCTTAGATAAGATGGGTTTGAATACCTTAGAGATCCCTCAAAAGGTTAAGGAGGATGTGTGATCAATGATGGTAAGATATCTAACACAATCTGATATAGATTTTATATATCAAATGGGTTATACTAAACATGACTATATATAACCAAATCTAAAGGGTGTTTTCCTATGGGATAGAGCTTCTTCAATTAGTGGAGACTCAGACACCCATGTACTCAACTGGGTGAAAGGATATGATGAGCTGTAGCCATTGTGAATGGTCTTTATGACTGAGCACCAAACACCATAATATTTTGATATGGAGGATGTTGGCAAATTCATCACATGATTTCAACATATACTAGATGAGAAATAGAGGATTAGTGCTCTCATCTATGTGATGAATTGGATTGCTATGAACTGGTGGGTCATCCACAGGGATGCATAGTTAACATAGGAAGAAGCATGCACACTATTAGTAGCTTGATTCTAGCTACCAGAGACTATAAGAAGACACTAGCCTATATATTAGTGGGGTAAAGTCCCAAAATTACATGTCTATTGGTGTATTAAGGTATGAATGTTAGAGGGTATTGTTCCTAATTTTTGGCCACATAGTTTCATCTATACCTTAGGGGTTTTCCCTACATCATGGTACATATATCAAGAGTGAATAAAAGAAATAAAGCATTGGTAACAGATCTAATCCAATTTCATCCAAATGTTCATTTTTTAAAGTGATAATCCTTAGGTACAAGTTGATTTACAAAATATGAAAATCTTTCCATGCCATGGAAGAGTTGAAGATTTAATAGTGTCATGGGAACTTAGTTTACACAAAGTCACAAAGAAAAACCGAACACACATCTTGAAGATTCAATGAATTGGTCAAGGTGAGTCTCAACCATGGATTTAGCCCTAGAGAGTGTTAGAGCCTCTAATAGAACCAGTCATAGAGGAAATAGAGGAGGAAAACCTATGACATATATATTAGTTCCCAAAACATGAAGGAGAATAGATACTTTATGAATTCATTCCTGAAGAAGAATGTAAGATGTATCAAAAACCATGAAAATAACACATAAAATATTGGCATAGAAGATGACCCCAAAATGGTGCATGTTAGAGACTATTGGATGTAGGAAGATATCTCAAAGGTTTTATAGTTACTCTGAGACTATTAGGATGTATTTCCTACAAATTTCATAGAAGTCAAAGGTGTGGATCCTTCTTTTAGGGAGATGCACATAGCGTTAAATGAGTGTGCATGGCTAATCAAGAAGAGACCATATAGGTTGAACCATAACATGAAGATGAAAGTGAAAGCTAAAATTGATCATATGTTGGAAGTAGGAATTATCTTCTTGATCGATAAAGCTGATTGGGTTAGCCCCATGGTAGTAAAACCAAATAAAACTAGGGAGATATGAATTTGTGGAAACTACCACATCCTCAATGATGCTTGTGTCAATGACCCATTTCCCATTCCCTTTATAGATTAAGTTTTAGAGGTTGTCATAGGGCATAAAGTGTTCTCATTCATAGATGGATTCAATGGTTACCATTAGGTGCCCATCACAAAAGAGGACATGACTACAACTACATTCACAATAGAATGGGTTAGTTTATTTAGAATTTCATGCCATTTGGACTTAAAAATGCACATGTAGTGTTCTCCACAGCTATGTTGACTACATTCAAGGATTTCATCTATGACTTCCTGGAAGTATACTTGGATGATTGGGAAGTGTTATCTTTATTCAAATAACATTTATCAAAACTTAGGTTTAATGTTAGAGAGATGTAGAGTGATATTAATATAATTGAATTTGAATAAATGTCCATTTTTCACACCTTTCGATGTTTGATTAGGCCATGTCATGTGTAGTAAAGGAATCCTGGTAGACCAGGTTAAGATCATAATGATTTAAAATATGCCATCACCCAAGAATTCAATAAAGTATGATCCTTTTTAGGACACACTGGTTACTAACAAAAATTCATCAAGGGGTACATCTCTATATCATCCCCTTTGGACAAGCTGTAAAAAGCAGTCTAGTTTGTATGGACAGAGGACTATCATGCTATATTTGTAGATTTAAAGTAGGACTAGTGAAATCTCTTATCCTAATTTTCCTAGATTGGAGTAAACTCTTTCATGTGCATGTGGACACTTTAAGGCTTGTACTTAGAAAAAAACTCGCACATCTAGGAGAAGGAATATTGGATCATCTGATCCACTTTGCAAGCAAAAAGTTTTTAGTTGTAGAAAAGAATTATACAACTGAGCAGGAAGCCTTGGCCATAGTGTTCATACTACAAAAGTTTAGGAACTAATTATTGTCCACACCATTCTAATTATTCATTGATCATGAAGATATATGATACCTCATGAATAAGCCGTTGTTGGGTGGATGCATATCTCATTCACTAGATAATGCTTTTATATGAATTTCAATTCCAAATTAACATCAAACCAAGAAAAGAAAATGTCAATTTAGACCATCTTAGTCGGATAACTAATGTTGAGGATCTTAAGGAACTCAAAGATGAGTCACCAATTGCACACTTATTCAGGGTGACTATGATTCTGGAACAACTACAGGAGATCACATAGTTTATTAAATAGGGGATGTTCTTAGAACACTATACATAATGAGATAATAAACAAATGATCACTAGAACTCTTTTGTATAGTTTGGTTAATGAATTTTCATATTACTTGGGTAAATATAAAGTGATATATAGAGTGGCACTAGATCATGAATGTGCATAGATCATGGATGAAGTGCATCAGGGAGTTGTAGGAGGTAATTTCATTAGAGATTGAAATATGAGGAAAATTTTGTAAGGCAACATTTGGTGGCCCTATCTATTTTAGGATACATAGAGAATCACATAGTAGTGTGATGTATGCCAAAGGATGGGGAAGCCATACTAGAGGGATGAGATGCCTTTGCATCCCATGTTAGTGCAACAACCTTTTGAATAGTGGGGCATTAACATTATAGGACCAATCAATCCCCCAAGTAAATTCAAGAAGGCAAGTTACATAATCACTATGACATATTACTTTACCAATTGGGTAGAAGATGTTGTGAGTCCAAGTTATGATATCAAGGACATAACTAAGTTTATATACAAGAACATCATTACTAAGTTCAACTACCCTCTTAAATTGGTAAGTGATAGAGGAACTTATTTTCTAAATAAGACCATCAAGACCTTCATAGATGAGTTATTTATATCACATCATAAAAGTGCTACTTATCATCTACAAGTAAATCGCCAAGTTGAAGATAAAAATAAGGTGATTGGTAAGATGATCACTAAAATATATGTTGTGTAGAGATATGATTGGGATGATAGACTTCTAACAGTCCTATGGGTTTATCGCACACACTATAAATGTGTGATAGGGTTTACACTATTCTAGCTAGTCGGTGGGTTAAAAGTCTTGATGCCTATAGAATATGTGTTTCCCAATTTATGAGTCACCAATGTGCTATGAATGGTTGATCAGGATTCGATGACTAACATGTTGCTAGACTTGAATCACATATATGAAGTGAAACACAAATCGGTATGGACCCAAGAGATAAAACAAGCATAGCTAAAAGGCATGACATAATAAAAACCTATGAACAAAGGAATTATAGATAAATTAACTTATTCTTTTGTATGATAGTACATTTAGATATTTCCCTAGAAAGCTTAACATCTGGTAAAAGGGCCCTTACATCATCCATGAACTTTCACAGCATAGAACAGTGGTTTTACCACCATTAATTCAGAACAATATGGAATAAAGGTGTTATATCATACCAAGTAGATGGTCATCAAGTTTGAAATTCATTACTTTTAGGATAGTTTGGGTTTTATGTGTTTATTTTAAAACATGTGGGTAAATGTAAGTGTGTGTATAGAGGTTAGGGATAACAAGGTTCCATGCAAAAGTAAAAGGTTCCATTACCCTAGATAAAATTGGAGCAGGTGGCCAAATGAGTATAGTGTACATATATAAATTAAGTCTAAGAAAGACACGTGTCCAAATCTTAAGTAGATAGTGTAGTTTAATGGTTAATTTATTGCATTTAATGATTAGGTATGGGGAGAGATTGAAAAATCTCTTAGAAAAGTGATGGGTCTTTGTCACAAATAAAATAATTAGCATATGACCAAAAGCCAATTAATTTAATAGGTCAAAAAGCATCAACCATCACTATATTTGAATGCCACATCAGGAAAATGAATGCCACATCAGAAAAAAAGGATCCTAAATTCAAAGATCATGTGTAAAGGATTGAGTGATAACACAACTCATCAAGATAGTAAAATGTCAAAGGCAGTGTGAGATGTTATAGATCTGCCACTTAAGCAACTCAATTCTTATCCATTTCTAAGTTTACTAAAGTGCTATAAAATTTGAAGGTGATTCCTTATATATACTTTGCACATCCTAATAAAATTTTTCAGATAGAGACGTGCAATGGTTGGGTTTGATTGATCACAATTCATCAAAGGATTCATAAAAGCATGGAAAAAGGACATGTGCATCAGTGTACCATTAAGATAAATACAATTCATATACCTAGATGGTTATGAGTTTGCTCACAATGTGTAACTACAAATGTTTATCTAAGATGTTGTTGAAGGGGCACAATCCATATCATTAGTGCAACCACACAGGCTCCATAACATAGATGTGGAGTGGTTGATCTGCTTGCCCTCTTTTAGGTAACTTGATGATGTGATGGAGGTATTGATGGGTTGATATGAGGGACAAATTTATCTTTTCAAAGACATAACCATCCATATTAATATTGTTGTGATGGCCAGGGTGATAGGATTACTTATGAAAGGGAGATTGATATCACACTATAAATCATGAGCGCTACCTATCCTTATGGAGATTTGGGAAAATTACTCTTGCAATTCTAAAAGAATTCCATTAAAAGACATTAAATATGTGTCAAAGGATATTTTGGTTAAATGCATTTCTCATATATTTTGGTAGACAACCAAGGATGTTAAGCAATCTAAAAAAAGGGTCATCAGTATTGCCCATCGAATGATCCATCATAATGAGGAATACAATTGGCTAGAATTCTTGGCTAACAAACTCACTTTTAACTTAGATAAATTCTTGGAGAATATGAAACAAATGTTCCAGTACCAATTTTTGGTATTGTTATTTGTGTTTACATAGTAGAAGTTTCCTGAGGGATAAGTTCATCCTGATGTTGACTACTATCTAGATGTACAATTCTAGAATCTCACATAGACCCAAGAGATAACCTAATTTGGGCATCAATCTATGTTCACCACTTGGTGGAATGATTTGGTTGACCTAATCACATTAAACCCATGCACATTGCCTGATGTCATGCAATATTTAGGCTAGCATGTAGTTGTTATGTAGCTGTCAGAGGGCATTGCTATCTAATTTCATGAACTACCCAAGGTAGTGGGTCCACCCCTCCCATATTTTATCAACTTGCAGATGGTACAAACTGAGGTGGATAAGTATAAGGTAATTACAGTGATGAGAGCCACCCCATTGTAAATAGTACCACCATCTATTCTAGATATTATGACTATAACTCAACCTTCAATAACAATCACCCCAATCAAATAATCTTGTAAGTGCAAGGTGTTTGAGGGAAGAAGATCTCTATCTCCTCTAAGTTAGAAGACTCATAGCCAACTCAGTTGGTTGGATTACCTAAACATACCCAAAATCACTAGGCTCTATGACTTATCACATATGGGCACTGATGAGCAGTAGGTATACAACATGATGATGGCCGATATGGATAGAGACCTATATGAGGAGGAATAAAAAGAGTATTTTTTCTAGAAAGCAATGCACACCATTTAGGTGTAAAAAAAAGTGCTAGAAAATCTTTGGATTGAATTACCTCCATAATTGACTTCTATAATCATTGATACGGTGGATGAAGAAGCTAAATTGTAACAAATTTGGTAATCATTCAAGGTAAGATGATCTATTATGATTCCATCACAATCAAGAGCCACTGAAACTAGTCCCCTAGTACTACTATTTTTGCATAGGTGAACTCCATTCATCTCTCAATAATCTTGGGCTGAAACCTCACATATTATTATGGATTTCATTAGAGAGCATGCAATATAAAAATAAAAAGTGCAAGAAATTCACCCATCAAAACCCATGACATGCATGGTTTACAAGGGGTAGGTTTCTTGGGAAAATATGCAAACAAATGTACTTATTTCTTCTCCATCCGAATCTGAGGAGGATGAGAGTGACATAAAAGAAGTAACATTATACACTCAGATTATATAAAAATAACAATTGCATATGAGGAAGTGCACATATCAACTAAAATTCACATTTGCAAAGAATAAAAGTGTAAGGCTAAGGCCGATGCTAAATACAAGGAAGATGCAAAGCAAAAGGAACAAGAGGAAAACTAATGTGAGGCCAAAGAAGTAAAGGATCACAAGCAAGCTGAGAATGCTGAGGCACTCCAAAAAAAAAAGAGGAAGAAGACAAAAAGATACACATTACGAAGCTGAAGCTACAAAATAAGCTCAAAAACAACAACATACAGTTGAACAAAAGCACAGGATGCTAAATTGGAAGTAGAGTGTAAAAAGAAGGAAGTAATAGAGGAGTATAATAAGAACCATAATGCACAAGAGGTAAGAACATTAGCAAGTTAAGGACCAAGAATGACAAAAAAAGGCATAGGTCAATAAAAAGGCATAGGAAGACACAGATAAAAAACCACAAGAAGAGGCAACCAAGAAGACAAAAGAATATGTTTCCAAATAGGCACAAGAGGATGATGAGAATAATATCAATAATGAATACCATGTAGATACTAAAAATTCACAATAAACAATAACTCCATCTAGTTCTAGTGTATTTCAAACATCTCACGAGCTACTCCAAACATAGGTACAAGATACTCTGGTTGCCTCACAGAAGGATAGTGCTTCCTCGATCCTATCTAACATTTAGATATGGGATGTGCTAGTAACTTCTATGTGGTGTACTATTTTTTATTTTCCCATATCTCTATTATGGATGGCACTAGTGAGTACATTAATCTCATATCTTACATTAACTCTTACAATAATGAAACAATCCTTAGATTTTTCCCAACTGCCATTGTCAAAATAGATTTAAGTTGTCATTGCATTCCAAGAGTCCATTTTGTAGAAGGTAGTTGCATTAGAATAATAGGTTTAGGAGTTTAAGGATACAAATTTTTTAATCATGAATTAGATGTGCATTTCATGAAATACTATCAAGGATGCTTATTCTGAGCTTTACACCTAGTTGATTCCAGATCCTTCACTCACAGATAAAGACCAGTTTTCTCTTTTTTTAAACAAAATCACCATGGAGTGGCAAACATTTAATGAAGTGAGCATCATCTAGAAGGGGAAATATATAAAATCTAAAATTGAGGTCTTCTATGAGTTTCTAACCAAGTATCAGAGCACTATTAATATTTCTTAGGCTCAGGATATACACATTACACTTCAACAACTCGATTAGAAGAAGAAGTTAGATATGCTTTGGACCACTATGTAGCCTGAATTTGCCACAACTAATTTCACACATGATACCATCATAGTGCCAAAAACAACTCCTATTTTCACGGATGTTGCATTGTAAACCTCACTTAGTGAGAAGGATACTATCATGCAAAATATGCAGACTTAGTATAACCAGATGCTGCGCAACTCTTTCATCGATGTGCAAGAATAACATGTAGATAAGCTAGTTCAGCTCCACAATGAAATCACCACCAAATTTAACATAGTTAAGTTTGATTTTCTCAGGATGGTTGAAATAAATATCCACTAAATGATGGATAATCAATCTCTCTTATAGGTCTTCTATGTAGTGGTCAGGAAGTTTTACTTAATTATAAGTCTTACAAGGATGATTTAGCCCTCACTAATGCAAACATTACACCACTCATTAATGAACCTAAGATCATTCCACCTAGCCAACTAAAACATGTTATCCAATGATGAAATATGCCCCACCAACTAATTAATGCTTTCACAAGTTCTTCAATTTTGAAATTTTGTTCAATTTCTTTTGTATTTAGAACTTTGTCTAGTCCTATGTAGAGCGAGTCTATTAAAAACCCAGAAGGGTAGTAAACTAATATGATACTTAGTTAAAAACCCCAAAAAGTGGATAAGTAGTGTATAAGGGGTGACAATTAGTTTATCGGCACCCTGAGTGATATCTATGACTCTTATGCACTTCTATATTTTATCTCCTTTCTCTATTTTCAAATAGCTTACCTCTATAATGTTGCCTCAGGATGAGATAGCCTTTTAAGTTTGGGAAAGTGTTAGTGATAAATGGTAAATATAAAACTATTTGTATAAATGACAACATCCTATGGTAATTCCAGTTGTATTCTATTTTTGGGTTGTTAGGATTTTTTACAAGAATCTCTATGTTGGTTAGGATTCCACTAAATGTGATATGGAGACCTATTCTCAACATGGTAAATCTGGAAGTCACAACTATAAGAATTAATACCTATAAGTATTTATAATGAATATAATATAAGGGTTGATGATTATGTTGATTTTAACATGTATGTGAGTAATAGAATGGTGAATGTTATTCTCATAATTTTTTTGCATAGAATATTGATAGAACTAGACATCGATCTATGAGGTTTTCCTTATTGTAATCACTAATACTAGATCTTTTAATATGAATTATAAAAAATTGTGTTATTCATTGGTATAATCACAGAGTTTCCTATGTTCTTATGAATGTTTCATTCATTATTTTGATTCAATGCATAAATATTTATATCTGTAGGTAGTTTACTTCATGTGTTAAACCTTTAAACAAGTGTATTTCTTTGTGATATATCTTGATTATTTTTCAAAGTCCCAATTAAACCATTCTGTAAGATCTCCATGTTAATTTGCACACCCTATCCCCATAATTAGCATGTTCTGGTGAAACCCAAGAACCTCTACTAATAATGGTCTAAATCAATCACCAAGGATGTGGTATCATAAGTTTGATACTTATGTTGGGACTTGGATTTGTACAAAGCAAAGTTGATTGTTGCATATATTTTAAACATGTGGTGATCATTTTTTTAATATCATATTATATGTTGATGATATGTTTTTAATTGGAAACAAGGAAAATATTAAGGATGTTAAATATCAACTATCATTTCAGTTTAATATGAAATATCTTAGTGCTACAAACTTTATTTTGGGCATAGAATTTAAATGGGGTCATTTAAACTAGGAACTCTAGTTGAATCAAAGGAATTACATTGAGATGATATTGCAAAGGTTCAAAATGTAGGAATGTTAACCTATAAATACTTATATTCCTATTGGTTTTACTTTATTTGTAGAATAGTGTCTCAAGCAAGGATTTTGAGGACATGTCTCATGTTCCTTATACAACTGGTGATGTAATTCTAATGTAACCCATGGTTTGTACCAAAATAAACATTACCCATGCAATGATATTTCTAAGAATATTTATGCCAAACCTAATGAAGGGTCTTCAAATATTTGCATGACACTTTGAATTATGCAATTTGCTACTAAAGAAGACCTAGGCTGAATAAAGAAGTAGATGTACAAGGTTTTGTTGATTTAGACTAAGTTGGAGATCTTGATTGCCAAATATCTATAAGTTTCTATGTGTTTAAGCTATTTGGTGGAGCAATAAACTATAAGAGCAAGAGTCAAGCAGTTGTTGCACTATCAACTATAGAAGATGAGTATATGGAAGCCAATCATGCATTTATGAAAGTTGTATGGTTACAAAGGTTGCGAATAGATGTTGGTTTATTATGGAAATTATGAAGATAAATTATGACATACAAAGTTCAATGTATTGGAAAGAAACTTATGTATAATGCTTGGATGAGTCATATAGATGTGTAGTATCATTTTGTTATAAAAATGGTTGAAGACAACAAGGTGTTTTTAGAGAGGGTTGATACCTTCAAGAATGTTGTTTACCCATTGATGAAGTCTACTAGTACTAAGAAGTTTTCTTGGTGAAATAAATCAATAATAAAATTTTCCCTTAGTAGCTAATTTTATGTATATTATTTCCCCTATGAAAAGTATTCAACAAGTGAGACAATGTTAGATATATATTGTATACTTTTCATCTTTTTCATCCCCTAAATATTGTGAAAAATTTTGAGTCCTTTTCTTGGGTGGTTTGTTACCCCATGGTTTTATGCCCATTGTATAGTCCTTAGAGACATGCTTTGATGAAAATACCTATCTCATTCTTTACTAACCCAACTTTGACACCTATAATTTCCAAGTCTTTCATTCAATCTTCACAATCTCCTCTCCATTGTCAACTCTCACACAAGGTTCAATGTCATTCTTTTTCTTAATCCCATGCATAAATCATATTTATCTCCTTTTGTTCTTTGCCTTTGGGACCTAAATACACTTCACTCTCACTCATACATTTCTCTCTATTCATCCTCTTACTCCCATAGGCTATAGGCTTCTCTAGGCCAAATCTCCTCTTATCTTGTGCAAGGTCTTATGTCTATAAAATATAGCATAGATAGCCTTTAATAGACTCAAAAAAATTGTCTCCATCCCACTCAGACCCTCTTATAATCTCAAGTGTTTTCTTCAATTTTCAAACCTTTAGCCTTCCTTCAATCTTACTAGCCTTTTTTTTGAGATTTTCTTATGGTACAGATAGGTACCATCTAGTTTTAAGCAACTAAGTACATATTATAACACCCTCTATTGTACTTGATATTTACACAAAGTTTTATGTTCAAACTCCTTATTCTTCAACACTAACTCTCCATTTCTTCCTTATAATTAGCCCTTATTAGGCCTAATGCCCCCTATTGTCAACACAATCAATTATTTACATACAAATATATACTATAATGGATTCAATACTTGAAAATATATTTTATCATACTAAACCATGACTAACTACCAATTTTTATGATGTTTCACTAGTTAAAACATTTATAATTCAACTTTTTTTAACCCTAAACTAGGGTTTCCAAGGTTCTATATAGACCTAAGAGGGCTCAATATTGATTTAATTGATCTTGAGAGGCTATCAGAACTTCTTATGTCCTAAATAAGTTATTTCTACCTACTTCCAACCTTTTACAAACTCAAACTCTACTTGGTTTACTCATTATCATGTTCTATCCTCAGATTTTACAATCTTCTTAATCACAATCTGCCTGTAGCAAGAAAGTATAGGGTTGTGGGTGATTATTCACTTAACTAAAGGTTTATAATCATTTATTCTTGATTATAACCCACCATGGTGTCTTTCTCCACCATTCTTAGCCTTCATTCTAACCTTCACCATGCTTAACACCTATTATTGATATCATATACAAAATACTCTAACTATAACTTTCCAACAAAGCACACACAGTTAAGTGACTTATGCCTTTGTTATTTATCAAAAATAAACCCAATTTATATGTAGGAGCAAATAACATAGTGCCTCTATTTCTTGGTATCACCTTCCATTTCACATTAACATTCTTTATAGGTTCTTGAATATTATCTCTCAGATTCAATATAGTATAATGGCACAGTTATGCAACATACCATCCCATGAATCTTTCACTATAAATTGTTACTCTCAAAATATTTTAAGGTTATCAACACATTAAATTTTAGTCATAAAACAATCACAATACAAATACATAGAAACATCTCTTTAATCTTTCAACTTTATTGATTCTTTGCATATATACATTGATAACTCTTTCTTGAGGATAGAATACAGAGTTTAAAGCTTCTCCATTCCCCCTGTTACTCTATACATTTGCCTCTAATTCATCTATAATTTACTCCTATCAACTTGATAACTACCTACTAAATTCCTTATGAGTCTACTATCTCTATTTCAATCCAAAAACTTTTTGTATACATGGAAAACTACCTCCTAGATAACTAACTCTCTTGCAGCTACCTTCAAAATGGATTTACATTCAACACTCTTGTTTTATGCCACCTCATGTATGTAACTCACCTTTTATCACCATCCTAGACTCATTTAGGACCTTATGATAACATTTTATTACATAACAATTACTTGACACTACTCAAAAAACCCTAAACTCACTAAGCATAATTCAAATATTTGAAATGGGATTTTGGTGGGAAACTCTCCCAAGGCCAATAACACCAAAAAAATACACCTAATGAATCTTATAAGGACTCAAATGCCTTATAATACATGTTATAATACCTACGACACTCACATATGACAAGATTTACATCATTGTTTGATTCCAATGCATCATATTCCTAGGCAAGAAAGAGATTGAACTCAAATACAATTGTTGTGTGTTTCTTCTTCATCTTCCAGTTCATGTCTCTTGGATCCTCATTCTCTTCTATTGCTCCTTCATGCTTTAGTTTCTCTTCTTTGATCTCATGTTTCCCTCTATCAAAGACCATCCTACTTCCTTGCTTGCATCACTTTTTTGTATCAAATTGCACTTATTGTGCATTATCTCTTGCTTCTTTACCTCTATTATATGGGTTGTGTATGCCCCAATATACTATTGCCATACTTGTACTCTCACCTTCACTTGTTATCACCTTCATGCTTGAAACAAAAACTAAAACAATTTCTTGATTACCTATTGTCTCACTAAAATTCAAACCTCTATATAGGTCTTTAACGTATTGTACTACTACCATTAATTCTTTCTCTTCATGTTCTTTGTCCTCCATCTTATAACCCTCAACTGCTGTAACCACCTATACTTCCTCTTGATAAACCATAATCTCACCATGTAAAGCATGTTATAGTACTTCTATTTTTGCCTCTAACTATTCTTGACTTTCATAAAAAAAACTTGAAACCAGATTTCATACCTTCTTCATTGGTTTATAACTCTCTTTCCAAGTCTTCAATGAGGCATTCATACCGGTCTGCTTCTTCTTTGTCCTTCCCACCATCTATTTGGGTGTCCCTAGATTCTATCTTCTCATTCAAACTCACCTAAGCCACCTCAAGATAATGCTCATCTTTATCCACTCACTCACTTGGCTGTTCACTCACCCAAAACCTTTGCATCTCTCCCCTAATTTTCTTACATAGAAAACTTTCTGCCTTCTTTTCTCTCTCATGGCTTGCAGCTTTCTTCTCTTTATCTGTAACTTGATTGGATTCTTCCTCATGACCCATCCACAATATGGGTTCTCCTTTTCTCTCATCTGATCTATTATGATTAGTGAATCATCTAATTATTGCCTAACCTCTGTCATCTCTTTCTCCACCTCTATTCTCTTGGTGTCTTCATGCACCTTCATCTCCTTGTGGTAGCTTGTCTCACTCTTACCCTATTTATTTTTACCTCTCTCTATATTCATATTACCTAAGATGATATCTTAATCTATTGGTCTCACCTAGACCTATTCTTCTTGACAAGCCTCATCCACTTGCCATTCATGACCTCTCAATTGGTTCTCTCTCTCTCTCTCTATGACCTCAACTAGGTCTATCTTCTCTCTCTTGTCCTTTACCTAGGAATCTCTTCTCTCTCCTCAAGCTCTTTTAAAGTTATCTCAATATTTCCAACAACTCTATCTCTCTCAACAAGCCTCATTGGCTTCAGGGCTACCTACCACTCTTCACAACTTTACTCACAACTTTTTATTCACACCTCAACACTTAGCATGAACATAACAAAACTCAAAATGAAAAACACAATCATCATGTACCTTATTTGTTAGATTATTGTCATTGATTTTATTCCTAATTAACTAATGCTAATTTGATACCAAATGATGTAGATACCTACCTCATTCTCTGCTAACCCAATTCTAACACCTGTAATTTCCAAGCCTTGCATTCAATCTTCACAATCTCCTATGCCTTGTCAACTCTCACACAAGGTTCAATTTCATTCTATTTATTAATCCCATGTACCAATCATCCTTGTATCCTTTTTTATCTACCTTTGGGCCTTGCATACACTTTACTCTCACTCATACATTTCTCTCTATTCATCCTCTCACTCCCTTTCTAACAATCTCATATACTAGTTTGCACTAGGTTATAGGCTTCTCTAGGCCAAGTCTCCTCTTATCTTGTACAGGTTCTTATGTATAAAAAATTTAGAATAGATATCCTCTAATAGACTGAAAAAAAATTTCTCCATCCCACTCATACCCTCTTATAATGTCAAGTGTTTTCTTCATTGTTCAAACCTTCAGCTTTCAATCTTAATAGCCTTTTTTTGACATTTTCCTTTGGTAAGGACATGTACCATTTTTTTTTGAGAAAATAATTACATCTTATGAAACCCTCTATTGTACTTGATCTTTACACAAAGATTTATGGTCAAACTCCTTATTCTCCACCACTAACTCTTCATTTCCTCTTTGTAATTAGCCATTATTAGGCTTAATGACCCCTGTTGTCAACACAATCAATTATTTATTTTAAAATCCATATTTTAATGGATTCAATCCTTCAAAATATATTTTCTCATAATAAACCACAACTAACTACCAATTTTTAGGATGTTTCACTAGTTAAAATGTTTATAATTCCACTTTTTGTGTTTTAGTCTAAACTAGGGTTTTTAAAGTTTTATACAGGCTCGACAAGGCTCAATATTGATTTAATTGATCTTGAGAGGATTTAAAAATTTATTATGACCTAAATAAGGTCTTTCTACCTACTCAAAACATTTTCCAAACTTAAAATCTACTTGGTTACTCATTATCACTTTCCATCCTCAGATTTTACAATCTTCTTTGTCAGTCTCCCTGTAGCAAGAAAGTATAGGGTTATGGATGATTATTCACTTACCTAAAGGATTAAACTCATTCCTTCTTGATTATAACCCACCATTGTGTCTTTTTAAACCATTATTAGCCTTCACTCTAACCTCCACCATGCTTAACACCTATTGTTGAGATCATATACAAAATACTTTGACTGTAACTTGTAAATAGAGCATACACAATTACGTAACTTAAGCCTTTCTTATTTATTGAAAATAAACCTAGTTTATATGCATGAAAAAAAATTGATCTAGTGTCCCTATTTATTTGGATCACTTTATATTTAAAATTAACATTCTTGACGGGTTCTTGAACATTATCTCTCAGATTCAATATAGTATAATGACACAGTCCTATGGAATACCATCCCATGCATATTTAATTATAAATGTTTACTCCCAAAATATTTTAAGGTTATCAAAACATTAAATTAAAGTCAAAAAACAATCACAATACAAAGACACAAAAACAACTCTTTAATCTTTCAACTTATTTGATTCTTTGCATATATACATTGACAACTCTGTCTTGAGGACAAAATATAGAGTTCTGTTGGGTGAATATTTTGTCGTCAACTAACTGATGACAAAATGGGTATATCAACCACAACATAGGGAGATTTACGCCATGAAAAGTGTGGGTTTACCAGATTTGGATGAGGTAAATCTCTCCTCTCATTAAGGGGAGGTTCCCTATTAATATTTATGCGCTGAATAGGTAAGTATAATTAAGCAGAAGATAACACATGTGGTGGTATAACAACATCTACCTCTCTTTTTTTAGAGGTAATTTATAAAAAACAAAAGAGAGAAATCTTGGTCCTTAGCTAATAACATTCCTCTTCTTTCAAGAATGGCATCAAACGGGAAGCAAAAAATCACCTAAAGTAAATAACAGAAGTTTACAAAGAAACTCACGTAAGCACAAAGTCTTGCGTAGCCTCCTTCACCGATTCAGAACAAACGTAACCATAGAATGAAATGAAGCACAAAGTCTCTACCTAAAACTACAAAAGAAAACTGAATCACAAAGATAAAAATAGCTCAAAGTCTATTCTCTACCTTTTAGAAACGCTCTCAGATAATATTGACACATCCACTTTGCTTATTAAATCAGATAAACAAGATGTTACCAGGAAAAAGGACATAAGAAATGTTTCATAAATAACACAGATGATCTCAACACAAAGTCTGAAATAAACCTGCTTCTCATTCATTCAACAAAATATGATTTACAAGTTTGAGCACAAAGTCTCAAAAATTGCTTCAATTTTGGCAGAGTGTTTGCTCTTAATTTTTCCAAGATCCATTTACAAAGGAGGTCTCCATTATATATAGGGAGAAACTCTCAAAATTAGAAAATATTATAATATAAAAATATCTGAGTCAAAGATGAGTCATCTTTGACTTTTTGAGATATTTTTTGTAATTTTTACATATAATTACACATTACAAAATTGCATGTGAAAATGTCCCAAGACAATTACAAAGTGCATTTTGAATAAAGCACGAAAGAACAGCTTCAATCTTTATTTTCAGTATTCTTCATGGTCTTCAACTTCTTCAGAGAAACTTCAGTGATCTGGAAAAACTTTTGTTGAAAAGACGTCGATGAAGAGGGATCCTTTAGAGAAATTGTAGTGAGAATCATGATTGTGCAATTAGGGGAAAAAATAGTAATCTGGGAAAACTGTACATTTGATAATCATGATTAGGGAAATGCACTTGAAAGGGATGAGGCATGAGTAGGTCGAAAAGTGGAAGAAAAAGGGGAGTGGGCATGGAAAATAGGAAAAATGAAAATTTCTCAGAGTTAAGAAAATTGGGGAGAAGGTATGTAGGGGTGGCAAAAATTGCCGCCCTTGTATATTGGAGAAGGTGTACGTGTAAGGGTGGCAAAAATTGCTGCTCTTGCACCTGGAGGAGAGGAAATGGAGATGCAAGGGCAAAAAAAATTGCCGCTCCTACATAGAAGGATGCAAGGGCGGCAAAAATTGCCGCTCTTGCATAGAAGAAACCAAAAGATGTATGGGCGGCAAAAATTGCCGCTCTTACATGATGGATGCACTGTCTTTTTCCAGCTGTCTCTTCCTGCTGCGTTTTGAGCTATCGGGCTGCATTCCTAGCCAATCGCTTGGTTCTTCACATTCCTTCTCTCAGTGGTTCTTCCCTTTGGTGTTTTTGACAAGTGGCAAGTTCCATTGTTATGAAACTCATCAAAAACTTATGAAAAATAGAGTCCACGACACGTTTTGCTCGAGAAACTCAAAAGGGGAGCACGAGCACAAACATTTGTCACATTCGTTGCACTGTGTCTTTTTCCATCAGGCTATCTTTCTTTTGCATTGAACCGCCCCTTTGAACTTTGAACCATGTCTTTGAACCAAAACATCAAAACAAAAGGGAATGAACCACCCAAGTGAAATAAAGCGTTGAATCGCTTGGTTGAATCGAGCCATTGAACTATTGACGTTGAACCAAAGGATGAACCAAACGTTGAACCTGGTGTTGATGCTTGCTGATGGAAATTCCTATTCAAACCAAAGTGATGAACCAATTTCAAAAATAACCAAATGTTAGAAACCAATTCTACCCACTTGCGGAAGCTTTTTAACCTGTTGAATCTGCTAACCTCAAGCATGTTGAGTCTGCAGAAACATATTTGTAGAGTCTGTAGTTTTCTCTAACCTTGAGAGAGTCTGTAGATTGCAATCTATAAAATCCCATTGAACTTGACCTGCTGAGTCTATATATTTTTGAGAAGCTTGAAAAATAAGGAATCGAAATGCTCAAAACAATTTTTGAAATGGGAAGAGAGGATTTTGATCTGTAGGTTGTCCCATTTTTTGGGGACAATAGCTAGCTCCAGTTGGGGAACTTCCTTCTATTACAAAAATTGATTGAAGGGAGTAGAATCCAAAATCTCCACTGCCTTGAAGTGTGCCATTGGGCTATGGAGTCATGCTACCCAAAAAGAAAGGCTCCAAAAATGAAAACAAAATGAACAAAACAAAGCTAAAGACTATACAAATATACAGGTGAATTTATTTGGTACTTCAAGAATTGAAGCACCTCAGATGCTGCCCCTTTAGAGGCAGTGACGATGGTGCTCAGTCTTGATAAACCAACAAGAGGCCATTTTCTCCCCACAATTGATGATGTGTGAATGGAACTCTCCACCAGGAAAACAATTTCGTGTGCCTTCCCTTTTGTTTTGTCCTCTTGCCCCACAACAAGACTTGTCTTTTGATTAGAAAACCATGAATATTTGTTTTTTTTGAGAAGAGATCCTTTTTTTGATCATGATGCACAACATCATGGTCAGCTACCATAATTGGTTACTCTTCTGGTTCCATCTAGCACCTAATTTAATTGTCCTTATTTGACACCCGTCACTGATTGGCACTATCAGGTCCACTTGTCGTTGTTTCATCTGAACCAATTTTTTGGTTGGCATTCTCAAGGGCTTTAATAGGCTCTTCATGAACCTCTTCTGTGGTTAGAAAATAATTACCCCTGCCTGAGGACTCAAATAGAATTTGAGCCGCATGGGCTGACGTTTGGGTGACCACGCACTTTACCTCTCCCTCAGGAAGCAACCTCTACATCACGCCTTTCATAGGGATTCTTGCCTGGGACAAGTCCATGCTCAATTCTCTACCAACATCCTTGCAAAAGTTCCATCCAAGTAGAATGCCATATGAGGCTGGGACGTCAGCTACTAGAACTGTCATCTTGATCCTCTTGTCAGGGAACGCTGCAAATGCAAATTGGGCATTTTTGATTTGCCCCAATAGTTGTACTTATTTGTTCTCCATGGAGAAACATCTCCCAAAAGTTTTAGTCAATGTGAGACCAAGAGATTCTACCACTTTAGCAGACACGATGTTGTTAGATGCACTAGAATCGATAATGCAGTTGCTCAGCTTGCGACCGTTTATTAACAGGGAAACATAGAAAGGTTCTATTTTTCTAGGAGCAACTGGAGGAGTCATGACAAGATTATTTCAAGTGGATACATTCTTTGGGGGATCATGAGTTACCCTCAAAATTTATTGTCTTGCAGAGATGGCTGTACCTTTCACACATTCTGCCAACCTGTCCAACTATTCAGGATGGGCTTGTAGAAATTCAAATTCAGACATTTGAATTTTAGTCTTTTTGACATGCTCAATTATGTCAAATGTCTGAATTGGACTAGGGATAGAGGATGGGAGTTCACTCTTTTGGTTTTTGGGATGGGGAGGGCTGGTTTGCAAAGTTAAAGTAGAGGGTGCAGAGATGCTTGGGGTACGTACCTTTTCAACAGTCAACAGGTCCTTTGGTTGGAAGGGCAGAGTGGTTCCCCACTTGGAAATTGAAACTGCTGGCTGAGGTTGCTCCTTTGTCTTCTCTTTATCAGCTTGTCAGGCTGACTGTTTCTAAGACCAAGTGAATACGACATATGACCCCTCAGCTGCATTCCCCTCACTTCTGGGTTCATCCTGATAATTTAGGTAACCAATGATGGAGTCACCAGCTAATTCTTCTTCCTGCTCTTCAAAGAGATTAGCATCATATTGTTGGTCCAACCCAGGTTGGAAAGGGGAAGCGTGTTTTGTTTCCAGATATCCAACTGTTGAGTTGGTTGGAGGGGCTTCAAGGGTGAGGTTCCTTTGTGGGGGAGGAAGAGGATTTGGCTGCCCTTGATTCCTAGCAGCATTGCCTTGGTATGCTTGATTCTGAAATGTCCTCCTTGGCATATCCCAATTAGAAGAAGCAGACATAACTTGGGCCATTTGTCTCTTCAAAGCTATCAATTCATTTGTCAATTTTTGCACCATAGGATCTGTAGTGCCTGTAGAAGAGCTTTCAGCAGATGAAGAGAATCTATTTTTACCAAGGTCTTTTCTGATCTTACCTGCCAGGATGAGATCATCCTCAATTTCAAAAGCCAAATTTTGAGCCAATGCTAAATCCATAGGGCCAGCTCGTCTCAACAGGAAACTTACTTCGAGAAGCTGCGAGTTGATGAAAAAGCATTTGAGATTCTCCGGTGTGGGCTGAGCAACAGTTGGAATCCGGTTTCTTAACTTGTTGAATTTGGCTATGAAATCCCTCATGGGTTCCTGGGATTCTTTTTTCATCTGTGTTAGCTGAGCTAACAAGGCATGTGCATCTTCATCAAGTTTAAATTTGGATTCAAATATGGACTTTAGAGTGTATTCCAGTCAATTATAGTTTGAGCTTGAAGGTGGTAGAACCAATCCACAGCAGCGCCTTGCAGAGTTTCTACAAAAAGTCTCACTACTACATCCTTGAATTTCACACTGATTACACTGCATGCTATGGAGAAAGCGGCAATATGCTCATCGGGATGAACCTTCCCGTCACCACAAAACTTGGGAAATTTTTTCCTAAAACTATGAGGTAGTTCATGCAAGGGTGGGGTCAAATTAAGAGAACCAAAGGAATTGCCCCATGGGCCTTGAGCCATTATATTAGGATGATTAAATGGTGGGAAAATAAATATGGGTGGAGTATTTATAGGTGGGGCATGATTAACAGTAGGAAAAGAAGCTCTGCCTTGTGTTGGTGACCCAATCAGATCAGGAGGAAGACTCCTAGATCGCTGGAGGAAAGGTGGTGGAGGAAATAGATCAAAATTGCTCTACTATGCCAACTCAAACATGAGGTAAAAAACACCCTTAGATCTCTGGCTTCTTGTGTAGTGTGGAGTTGCCAGATTTCAAATGAAAAAGGGACCGAAATTGCTTCAAGTTGAAGCTTGAGGCTTCAAAATGCACGTTCTTCCCAGCGGCTCTGGTTTTGCAGACCAAATAATATAATAGAGATGGTAAGGCTATAATGATAATGGGTAAGACATGGAATAGAGTCACCAGAATATGTAATGGATAAGGGTAGGGACTGCTTCAATCTAAAACTTGAGGTTTCAAACTGCACATTCGTAATCGCTAGTGGAGTTGCTAAAAAATTGTTGGGTGAATATTTTGTCGTCAACTAACTGATGACAAAATGGGTATATCAGCCACAACATAGGGAGATTTAAGCCATGAAAAGTGTGGGTTTACCAGATCTGGATGAGGTAAATCTCTCCTCTCATCAAGGGGAGGTTCCCTATTAATATTTATGTGTTTAATAAGTAAGTATAATTAAGCATAAAATAACACATGGGGTGGTATAACAACATCTACCTCTCTTTTTTCAGAGGTAATGTATAAAAAACAAAAGAGAGAAATCTTGGTCCTTAGCTAATAACATTCCTCTTCTTTCAAGAATGGCATCAAATGAGAAGCAAAAAATCACTTGAAATAAATAACAGAAGTTCACAAAGAAACTCACATAAGCACAAAGTCTTGCGTAGCCTCCACTGATTCAGAACAAACGTAACCGTAGAATGAAATGAAGCACAAAGTCTTTGCCTAAAACTACAAAAAATAACTGAATCACAAAGATAAAAATAGCTCAAAGTTTATTCTCTACCTTTTAGAAACACTCTCAGATAATATTGACACATCCACTTTGCTTATTAAATCAGATAAACAAGATGTTACCAGGAAAAAGGACATAAGAACTGTTTCCTAAATAACACAGATGATCTCAACACAAAGTCTGAAATAAACCTACTTCTCATTCATTCAACAAAATATGATTTACAAGTTTGAGCACAAAGTCTCAAAAATTGCTTCAATTTCGACAGAGTGTTTGCTCTTAATTTTTCCAAGATCCATTTACAAAAGAGGTCTCCATTATATATAGGTTTAGAAAATATTATAATATAAAAATATCTGAGTCAAAGATGAGTCATCTTTGACTTTTTGAGATATTTTTCCGTAATTTTTACATGTAATTACACATTACAAAATTGCATGTGAAAATGTCCCAAGACAATTACAAAGTGCATTTTGAATAAAGCACGAAAGAACAACTTCAATCTTTATTTTCAGTCTTCTTCATGGTCTTCGACTTTTTCAGAGAAACTTCAGTGATCTGGAAAAAAATTTGTTGAAAAGACGTCGATGAAGAGGGATCCTTTAGAGAAACTGTAGTGAGAATCATGATTGTGCAATCAGGGGAAAAAATAGCAATCTGGGAAAACTACACATTTGATAATCACGATTAGGGAAATGCGCTTGAAAGGGATGAGGCATGAGCAGGTCAAAAAGTGGAAGAAAAAGGGGAGTGGGCACAAAAAATAGGAAAAATGAAAATTTCTCAGAGTTAAGGAAATTAGGGAGAAGGTATGTAGGGGTGGAAAAAATTGCCACCCTTGCATATTGGAGAAGGTGAACGTGTAAGGGTGGCAAAAATTGCCACTCTTGCACCTGGAGGAGAGGAAACAGAGATGCATGGGCAGTAAAAATTGCTGCTCCTGCATAGAAGGATGTAAGGGTGGCAAAAATTACCGCTCCTGCATAGAAGAAACCAAAAGATGTATGGGCAGCAAAAATTGCCGCTCTTACATGATGGATGCACTGTCTTTTTCTAGCTGTCTCTTCCTGCTGCATTTTGAGCTATCGGGCTACATTCCCAACCAGTCACTTGGTTCTTCATGTTCCTTCTCGCATTGGTTCTTCCCTTTGGCATTTTTGACAAGTGGCAAGTTCCGCTGTTATGAAACTCATCATAAACTTATGAAAAATAGAGTCCACGACACGTTTTTCCTGAGCAACTCAAAAGGGGAGCACGAGCACAAATATTTGTCACGTTCGCTGCACTGTGTCTTTTTCCATCGGGCTATCTTTCTTTTGCATTAAACCACCCCTTTGAACTTTGAACCATGTCTTTGAACCAAAACGTTGAAACAAAAGGGAATGAACCACCCAAGTGAAATAAAGCGTTGAATCGCTTGGTTGAATCGAGCCATTGAACTATTGACATTGAACCAAAGGATGAACCAAACATCAAACCTGCTGTTGATGCTTGTCGATGTAAATTCCTATTCAAACCAAGGTGATGAACCAATTTTGAAAATAACCAAATGTTAGAAACCGATTCTACCCACCTGCGGAAGCTTTTTAACCTGTTGAATCTGCTAACCTCAAGCATGTTGAGTCCGCAGAAACATATCTGCAGAGTCTGTAGTTTTCTCTAACCTTGAGAGAGTCCGTAGATTGCAATTTGTAAAATCCCATTGAACTTGACCTGCTGAGTCTGTAAATTTTTGAGAAGCTTGAAAAATGAGGAACCGAAATGCTCGGAACAATTTTTGAAAGGGGAAGAGAGGATTTTGATCTGTAGGTTGTCCCATTTTTTGGGGACAACAAGTTCAAAGCTTCTCCATTCCTCTTAAAACTCCATACCTCTACCTCTACTTCATATATAACTAAATCATATCAACTTCCTAACTACCTAATGACTTATTTATGATTCTACCATCTCTATTTCAATCCAGATACCTGTTGCATACATGGAAAACTAACTCCTAGATAACTAACTCTCTTACAACTACCTTCAAAAGGGATTTACATTCAAAATTCTTGATTTATACTACCTCATGTACATAACTCACCCTTTATCACCCTCATAGACTCATTTAGGACCTTATTTACATAACAATTACTTGACACTACTCAAAATACCCTAAACTCACTAAGCACAATTCAAATATTTGAAATGGGATTTTGGCAAGAAACTCTCCCAAGGCCAATCACACCCAACAAAGACACCTAATGACTCTTCTAAGGACTCAAATGCCTTCTAAGACATGTTATAATACCTATTTAACTCACACATGACTAAATTTACATCATTTCTTGATGCGCATACATCGTACTCCCATACAAGAAAGAGATTGAACTCAAATACAACTATTGTGTTTTTATTCCTCATCTTCCAGTTTATGTCTATTAGATCCTCTTTCTCTTCTGCTTCTCCTTCTTACTTCATCTGCTCTTCTTTGATCTCATGTTTCCCTATATAAAATACCATCCTACTTCCTTACTTACGTCACTTGCTTGTATCAAATTTCACTTATTATGCACTCTCTCTTGCTTCTTTATCTCTATCATATGGATTGTGTATGCCCCAATATACTGATACCATACATGTACTCTCACCTATACTTGTTATCACCTTCATGCTTGTAATAAAAACTAAAACAGTTTCTTGATTACTTTTTATCTCACTAAAATTTAAACCTCTATATGGCTTCATGTCTTCAATGTGCTGTACTATTGCCATTAATGCCTTCTCTTCATGTTCTTTATCCTCCATCTGTAACCCTCAATGGCTATAACTACATGTACGTCCTATTCATAAACCATCTTCTCACCATGTAAAACATTTTATAGTACTTCTATTTTTTCCGCTAACTATTCTTGAATTTCATAAACAAACTTATAATCATATTTCAGACCTTCTTCATTAGTTTGTAACTCTCTTTCCAAGCCTTCAATGAGGCCTTCATAATGTTTTGCTTCTTCTTTATCCTTCCCACCATATATTTGGGTGTCACTAGCTTCTCTCTTCACATTCAAACTCACCTCATCCATCTCAAGATACTGCTCATATTTATCCACTTGCTTACTTTGTTATTCACTCACCCAAAACCTTTGCATCTCTCTCCTAAGTTGCTTGTATAGCAAAAATTTTTGCCTTCTTTCCTCTCTCATGGCTTGCACCTTTCTCCTCTTTATATATAACTTGATTGGCCACTTGATTGGATTATTCCTCATGACCCATCCACAACATGGGTCCTCATTTTCTCTCATCTACTCCATATTGATAAAAAATTCATCTAATTACTTCCTCACTTCTGTCATCTCTTTATCCACCTCTATTCTCTTGGTGTCTTCATGCACCTTCATCTCCTAGTGGTAGCCTATCTCACTCTTACCCTATTTATTCTTACCTCTCTCTATCTTCATCTTACCTAAGATGATCTCTCAATCTCTTGGTCTCACCTGGACTTATTCTTCTTGACAAGCATAATCCACTTACCACTCATGACCTCTCACTTGGATGTCTCTCTCTGTGACCTTAATTAGTTCTATCTTCTCTCTCTTGTCCTTTACCTAGGAATATATTCTCTCTCCTTAAGCTCTTCTTGATCTCTCTATTGAGATTTAAAATATATCTAACTCTCTCAACAAGCCTCATTGGCTTCAGGGTTGCTTACCACTCTTCACAACTTTACTCACAACTTTCTATTCACACCTCAACACTTAGCATGAACATAAAAAAACTAAAAATGAAAAACACAATCCACATGTACCTTGTTTTTTAGATGACTATCCTTACTTTTTTTCCCAATGAACTATTGTTGCTCTGATACAAAATGATGTAAAGACCTATCTCATTCTCCGTTAACCCAACTTTGACACCTACAATTTCCAAATCTTGCATTTAATCCTCACAATCTCCTCTACCTTATCAACTCTCACACGAGGTTCAATGTAATTCTATTTCTTAATTGCATGCACCGAGTATCTTTGTCTCCTTTTATTCTATGCCTTTGGGCCCTATATACTCTTCACTCTCACTCATAAATTTCTCTCTAGTCATCCTCTCACTCCCTTTCTAACAATCTCATATACTAGTTTGCATTAGGTTATATCTTGTATAGGGTCTTATGTATACAAAATTTAGCATAGATGTCCTTTAATAGAATCAATAAAGTTGTCTCCATCCCTCTTAGACCCTCTTACAATATCAAGTGTTTTCTTTTCTATTCAAACCTTCAGCCTTCCTTTAATCCTAGTAGTCTTTTTTCTAACATTTCCCTCTGGTAAAAACATGTAACATATAGTTTTGAGAAACTAAGTACATCTTTTAACACCATCTATCATACTTGATCTTTCCACAAAGTTTTATGGTTAAATCCTTATTCTTCACCACTAACTCTCCATTTCTTCTTTGCAATTAGCCCTTATTAGGTCTAATGACCCCTATTGTCAACACATTTAGTTATTTAAATACAAACCCATAATGTAATGGATTCAATTATTTAATATATCTTTTTTCATACTAAACCATAGATAACAACCAATTTTTAGGAAGTTTTACTGGTTAAAACATTTATAATTCCACTTTTTGTGTTTTATCCTAAACTAGGGTTTTTAGGGTTCTATATAGGCATGAGAGGCTTTCAAAAATTATTATGACATAAATAAGGTCTATCTACCTACTCCCAACCTTTTCCAAACTTAACCTCTAATGTTTTACTCATTATCATGTTCCATCCTTAGATTTTATAATCTTCTTTGTCATTGTCTGCCTGTAGCAAGAAAGTATAGGGTTGTGGATGCTTATTCACTTAACTAAAGGTTTTGACTCATTAATTATTGATTATAACCCACCATGGTGTCTTTATCCACCATGATCATCCTTCATTCTAACCTACACCATGCTTAACACCTATTATTGAGATCATATATAGAATACTATGACTGTAATTTGCAAACAAAGCATACACAGTTAGGTGACTTAAGACTTTGTTCTTTATTGAAAATAAACCTAGTTAATATGCATGGATAATAACTAATATAGTGTCTCTATTTCTTGGTATCATCTTCCATTTCACATTAACATTCTTGATAGGTTCTTGAACATTATCTCTCAGATTCAATATAGTATAATGACATAGTCCTGCAGAATACCATCCCATGCATCTTTCATTATAAACTGTTACTCCAAAAATATTTTAAGGTTATCAACACATTAAATTTCAGTCATAAAAAAATAAAAATATAAATACATAGAAACATCTCTTTAATCTTTCAACTTTATTGATTCTTTTCATATATACATTGACAACTCTGTCTTGAGGACATAATACAAAGTTCAAAACTTCTCCATTCCTCCTGCTACTCTGTACCTCTACCTCTAATTCATATATAAATAACTCCTATCAACTTCCTAATACATATTGACTTCCTTTTAAGTCTACCATATCTATTTCAATCTAAAAACTCATTGCATACATGGAAAATTACCTCCTAGATAACTAACTCTCTTGCAACTGCCTTCGAAAGGGATTTACATTCAACATTATTACTTTATTAAACCTCATGTACATAACTCACCCTTTATCACCCTCCTAGACTCATTTAGTACCTTATGATAACATTTGATTATATAACAATTACTTGACACTACTCAAAAGAACCTAAACTCACTAAGCATAATTTAAATATTTGAAATGTGATTTGGCAGGAAACTATCCCAAGGATAATAACAGCCAAAAAAGACACCTAATGACTCTTATAAGGACTCAAATACCTTATAATACATGTTATAATACCTAATATACTCAAACATGACCAATTTTACATCATTTCTTGATGCCCCTACATCATGATTCATAGTTTGCATGAAATTGTAAAATATATAGTTGCCTAATTAAAACATCACATAAGTCTAATGGTTTTATATCAAAAAGGATATCATTTATAAGGGATTAATTTTATACACCAATTGAAACATCAGTGGCAAGTTCAATCTTTGAACTGATTCCAAAGAAATTAGTTTATTCTAGTTCCTATTGTCAATAATACACTGTATAGATTATCCATTGACTTGTATTGGGAATAGAACAATATTTATACTTATTTTAGATTTGATCTAAAATAAAATTCTATATTGGTAGTTTCTACCATGGTATTAGATTCACATTCCATGATTATTTTCCATTTTATAGTTTCATGGTGGTAGAACTCGATGCTTATATTTGTGTAAACAGGGCTTTCTGAACATGACATTCATCATCAGAGTGACCATTGAAATTCTACAAGTTGCACAATTTTACAGTCTTAGGTTATTTATTTTTCTCTTCAAGCAATGTATTATTCCTCTAACAATGGAACAAAGGCCATTTTCTTTCTTACTTGGAATTAAGCTTTGATCAAATTTAGAGTTCTTATTCAACAATGTTTCCTAAGATTTTGAATCTTATACATGGATTATTCTTGAAAATTTCATGCATACTTGTGGACTTCCCTTAAGGAAGAGACACAAGGGATATTTATGTCAATCTTAATGGATGATCTCAACCCTAACCTATACATCAATTAAATTTTTTTAAATTTCTTGGACATGCAAATTGGAATTAAAAGTAATGAAAGTATTAGTATACTATTGGATAGATTGGTCATTACCTTGAAGAGATTAGAAGAAGTGACATATTGGTCATCATAGTTTCCAACAAGGTAATAGGTTTCTTTCCAGGCTTTAAAAAAACCATTTTAGGTGTATACAAGGGTAAAATCAACCTAATGGGTGGTACATTAGTTATTCCACCATATTTTCATAGATAAATAATATCTTAGAATGAGAAAGTTAATATTTTATAAATTAGAAAAATAATTGACAATATAGAACAAACATATTATATTAATCCAATTATCTAAGGAATCAACTTCTATCTTGTTTTTAAATTTAGGAATGTATGTTATACCATCCACCAAGGTACAAATCCATTTATATATTTGACACAAAATCAAAAAATTAGGGCTAGGATCATTCCTTGGGTGACTTTGATGAAATGGATGCCCCTACTCATGGCTACTTAGTTGAAGGAATGTTTAGATTTATGTGTAAACTTACTCATAAATTATAATCATTTATACATATATTCCAAAACACGGGTAGAGATGTTGATATCTATATAATTTTAAAAATTTCAATCAAAAATACAATATAGGAATGTCAATATTTACTTGTACCTCATATGGTGTTTAGCCTTCAAACAAGTTTTGGATTGATGAAGTCAAAAAGTCTAAGGGGGGTTTGAATAGGTTGCAAGACTTGAGTGAAGAGACCAATTATCCTAGCTTTTTACCATGCATAATGTTTCTCTAATTCACCTTTGTCACTAAAAATCTTTCTATATGATTTTCTCAAATGTCGTCAAAATTGGCACCTCTAGAATCAATTTGTCTACCATATGGGGTCATGGAAAGTGACTAAAATGGTAAGACAAGGGTCACATGTTCCAATACCATTCTTTCTAAAGTCAAACCTTGTGTAAGTGGGAATACAAAATATAGATAAGGATTCATGTGAGAAAAAATCTCTAATTTACTAATCTAGTGACTACGATAGCATTGGGGGACAACACACTAAAGAATATTTTAATGTGTTATGTGCGAAAATAAAGTTCAAATCAAAGTGTTGAGATAGATAACACCATGTTATAACTATAATACAATATTTTATTATGAAATTTATGCGTAATAATCTGAGAGAATGGATGCATCAACTAGTGTATTATTGGATGGTGCCTATTCTCTTCATGTATCAAAAGTTAGATAGAATACATTATTATACAAGTGAAGAAGATGAAAGGATGATTGGTAGTTACAAGAAATGCAACCCATCAACTAGCCTTTCACTGGTTCATATTCCATGTTCTATAGTTTTTTTTTTGATGTCATAGAACAAGTACATTGAATAATGCTAACACTATTGGAGCTATGGCATAAGTTACGATGAATTAGAACTTTTTGGTTTGACCAAGTGTGCTTGATGTGATACTAAAGTTGTAAAGGTGGCATGTTATTTTGGGTAAATTTGTTATGCCATAAGATGATTAAAGTCCTAAATCCTCCTAGATCACAGTTACACAAATCCTTTATTAAGGTGTTAATAGTTATGACATTGGGATCAATTTCCATCTCTTTAATTTCAGAAAGAAATGAGATGACCTTAGATAAATCACCAAAGTTCCCAAGACACTCAAAAACACGTTGAAGATTATGACATTGAGGGAAAGGGCTTTAGTTTTGGCTAAATGAAAAAGGTCCATTGCCTTGTTTATGTTTTTCAATTTATAAAGGGTATTAATGCATTGAGTAAATTGAATAATATTAAATGTAAGAGACATGTCCAATATTTTCACTTTGGGATAATGTGTTATTTCCGAGTGTAGATAAAGAGAGAAGGGTAATAATAATAATAATAATAATAATAATAATAATAATAATAATAATAATAATAATAATAATAATAATAATAATAATAGAGGTGTTGTAATTTTTATGTGTTTTTACCTCTATTTGAATAAAGGTTGTATCCATTTCTTATTACAAATATTAGATTCAATAAGGAAGTCAAATCAACCTTAGTGAAAGATTCCTTCTTGAAAACTCATAGGATTTGTAACACTTAAGCAAAGATTGTTGCCAAAGAGAATCACATAATGAAGCAGTATCTAAGAGAAGTTGTCAAAATAGCTAGATGCCCAAACAATCTAAAAAAGGACAAGTGTGTTGGTTTAGAACATATTTTGAGATATGTTATACAATATTAAAGAGAATACAAACAATGAACTTTGATGTGCGTTAGTTAATCATTAAAAATAATGAATAATTAAAATTTATTTTGAGGTTTGTAGGGACTCACATTAAGTTGTATTTAATTATTTTCAATTTTTTATTAACATGAGAACTTTTAATTAATGCTCATGATATAACCCAATTGTAATAGATTAATCTATATTAGAAGTTCCAAATGTGTAATATTTCATCATTGTCATTCTATTGATAGGTCTCAAAGAGACACGAAACGCCAATAACACTGTCTTCTTTTTACAAAGTCCTAAAAAAATCCTCCTTTTAAAATAAATATAATTAATATTTTTTATTTTTTTAAAATAGGTAAATTAAAAAGGGACAACATCACCCCATTATTAGTAGCAAACTTTGAAATAAATATACTCATGGATTTTATTGAATCAGTTTGTGAGGTCTTTTTAGAAACTAAAAAATCACTAGAAATTCACAAATTCAGAATCAGATGCTTCAAATAATTTATTTTTTCATCAACATAGATTTTACATATTGGCCATCCAACCACTTGTCTATTGAAAACATACCTATCTTTTGTGCCATGCCACTCTGACTTGGGTTGTCAATTTTTTTCAATAAACCAATCAAAACCAGTTCAAACCAACAAAAATCTAAAGTTTTGTAAACAATATATGTAAATTGAAAAACTGACAGTTTAAATCGGTTGTGGGTGCTTCCCTATAAACCTTTCAATATGAAATTTTAATTTTTTTGTCATGTTTTCAATTTCAGGTAGTGATCCAAACGTCGAGAGTAAAAGTTGGAAATACAATTATTCCCAAAAATATTTTGATTAATTTTTTAAGATTTTTTCAGCAATTGCACAATTCAAACCAAACATTTTGTAATAATCAAACTAAACATAATGGAATGCATTTGACATTGCTTCTTAGATGTAAGGTTAGAATTATGGTTTTTATTTCTTACATTTTACTAAAAAAAAGGGTTAACATTTTTATATTTTTTTAGTGTATTAAAGGTTGCTACGGTTAAATAATTTACTATTTTTTAGGTAAACTTAAAATGTTGAAACCTGTCACTATAGTTTTATTATTTATTATTTTTCTTAACCTTAATAGCAAGAAGTATGAATGTGTTTCCAATTTTAATCTATATTTCATCATTCCATAAGAGAGAAAATTTGTATGGGCATCAACTTTTGATTCTAGTTCATATATCTAGTCATGGTTATTTTGGAGGCTATTTAAATTTTTTAATCTCTGAATTTGTATTGTATATGAATTTAGACTAATGAGTCTATTACATTGTGTTCTTTAATATTAAAAATTTGATAATTAATGAGAACTTAAGTGTAATTGAAAATATTGAATCTTTGTGTCTTATAAATGAAGTTTGGAATTTGTTTCTATTTATACACACTCATTTGGCATGAAATAACATTTGTACTTTTCCCCATGTTTTAATAAGTATTTTAGTGTCTTTAGTTTTGCCATGTTTTTTACGTTTTAAACCCGTGTGATTGAATTCCATTTACACTTTCACTTTCCATGTTGTTTTCATGTAATTGTAATGTTACTATGTTATGATCCTTATATACTCTACCATCATCTGCTAGTAATGAAAACTACTCTCTATTACTCTTCTCCAACACCTTCATTATCAAGTTGTCTACATCAATTGGTTCCAAATTGACTACATCCCAAGTCGGCTTTACTTCTTCAAGAATGAGCAACTTCACAAGTTCCTCTAATCCCATATTGTCTTCCTTGAGGTTAATAGCAAAATTTGTGATGTCAATGTTATACTAGGAAAAAATAGCCCCATTCATCTTATCCTTATTTATCATCTTTTCTACCATGGCTTTCAAAAGCCTCCACATTTTATCCATCATCATCATAATGTCCCTTTCCATTTGTTAAATATCCTAACATATAATCAATATATTGCATGAGTTGAGTAAAATTGATTGCACCCAAGTTACATGTTTTACATTCATTACAGAGTTGAGAGGTAGATTGACTTATGTCTTCTTATTATTTGAGACAATGACCATATAGGACTGCCCTAACCTCATTGAAAAATTTGCCCTAAAAAGGTTAGTGGTTTCCTATTTTAGAAGTTGAGGTTTTTTTATACCATCCACAAGTGATTTCTTCTATGATTCAAGTGCCACTTCACCAATCATCCTTATCCATTCATTAATCAAGCCATTCTCAAACAACTTACACATCTAGATATCATCCACCAAACTAAAATACACTTTATGCATATTATCCTAAGTATAGCAACTCAATAAATTAAAGGTTTCCACTTTAATAACACTTTCTATTGAATACATGCCCTTTGATAGATGATAATGTCTATAACTACATGAAGACTCTTTTAAACCTTTTAATAAGGGGCATCATGTTCCATTGGAGAAGATACAAGAATATTATGGAGAAGGAAAAAGGGTAATTTAGAGTAAAGAAACTTAATTTAAGACAGGGAACGATAGATTTTTATGAAAAAATCATGTGTAATTGAAAAAATGGTGGTTTGTTCAAATTTGCAGTGGGTTTTGCCTATAAACCCCTCGAAATTGATTTTTTCATCAATTTTTCACTTTCGGGGAGCTAGTAAACAAATTTTCAGACTTTATTGGGTGATTGCAAAAATTGAACCAAACATTTTGTGATCATTAAACTAGGCATGGTAGCATGCATTCGACATTGCTCTTTAGATGTAGGGTTAGGGTTAGGCTTTTTTTTTTATTTTTTTACATTTTACTAGACATAGGGTTAGTTTTTTTTCTATTTTTTCAGTCTATTAGAGGTTGTTGTACTAGGGTTAAGTAATTTGTTTATTTTTGGTAAACCTAAAGGTTGCAACATGTTGCTATATTTTTGTTATTTTTTATTGTTTATCAACCCAAATGGCAAAAAGTGTGAATTGTGTTTTTGATTTCAGCCCATATTTAATCATGTCACAAGAGGGAGATTTTGCATGGGCATCAACTTCTGCTTCTAGTTCACATATCTAGTCACGTCTGCCTTATAGGCTATTTGAATTTTGTAATTGCTAATTATTTTTTATATATGACTTATGAGTAATGATTATAACAATATGTACTCTAAGACTAAAAAATTGATACTTAATGAGAAATCAAGAGTAATTGGAAACATTGAATCCTTATTTATGCCTTATTATTGAAGTTTACTTTGTTTCTCTTTCTACACACTCTATTTGGCATGAAATACATTTGTAGTTTTTTTCTGTCTTTTTATGTGTATTTTAGCATCTTTTAATTTGCCATATTTTTCTCATTTTAAACCCATGTAATTTAATTTCATTAACACTTTCAGCTTGCCATGTGGTTATCATGTAATTTATGTTATGATCCTTATATACTCTTCTATCATTCACTATTGATGGAAACTATTCTCTGCTACTCCTCTCCTACAACTTCCTTATCATAGTTGTCTACATCAAATGGCTCTGAATTCCCTACATTCCAAGTCAGTTTTACTTCTTCAAGAATGAGAAACTTCAAGAACTCCTCAAATCACATATTCTCTTCCTTAAGCTCAATAGCCAAATTTGTGGTGTCAATGTTGAGAAAATATCCCCATTCATATTTTCTATCATGGATTTCAAAATCCTCCACACCTTATCCATCATCATCATAATACCCCTCTCCATTTGTTGAATATCCTAACATATAGTCAATATATTGCATGAGTTGAGCAAAATTGATTGCACCCCAATTATATTTTTTACATTCATTATAATGTATGGGTAGAGTTGTAGACATCAATGAAAAACCATTGGTCACCATCTTGAACGCAATCGATGGCAGATGACACACGACAGAGGCAGAGGCAGGTTCATTTCTTCTTCTTTGATTTTTTCTAAACTACAACTCAAAAATAAACATTTCATTAGATTTACCATTTAGATTTATGTTAAATATAGGTTTAGGTTATTATTTAGGTTTATGTTTAGGTTTAGTGAAATATTATAAAATAAAAATAAAAATAAATGAAACTCAAAAAAATTTAAAATATAAATTTAGTATTGTATTAAGTTTATGTGTTTTTATATTATAAAATATTTAAATATAATTAAGGTATTGCATTAAATTTAATATTTATATCACAAAACATTTAAATATAAATAAAAATCTAAATTAAGTTTAGGTATAATTTATTTTATTTTTTAAATATAATATTAAATATAATTGAATTTACATTTCTATTATAATTTATAATATTTATTTTAATTTTAATTTGATTTTATATTATAAATAAATAATTTACGTAATATATAATTAAATTAAAATTAATAATATCATGATATATTTTTATTGTTTTTTATAGTTTTATAATTCTATTTTATATAGATCGTTGAAAATTAATATTAATAATATTATGATATATTTTTATTATTTTTTAAAGTTTTATAAAAAAATAAATTATAGGTCATTTAAAATTAAAATTAACAATATTATGATATGTTTTTTATTATTTTTATAGTTTTATAATTTAATTTTATATACATAATCCATAGCTTTTATAGGCTCTAAATTATGAATATTTTGCTATCTTTTAATGTAATTCAAGTTTAAAACTCGTGCATTTGTCAATTGTAAAAGTGTTAAATTAATGTTCATTCATGTGTGTGTGTGTGTGTGTGTTTGTTTGTTTTTCAAATCGGATTTTATCAGATTTTTTAAACTTTTTCAAGAATTTTAGATTCCGCATTTTGGCCTCCCAAACAGATTTGGATTTCCGAACTTGGTAATGTTAGTGGCTACCTATTTTAAAATTTGAGGATTTTTATACCATCCACAAGTGATTTATTCCATGATTTGAGTGCCACTTAACCAATCATCCTTGTCCATTCATCAATCAAGGCATTCTCAAACAACTTATGTAGCTTGATATCATCCACCAAGCCAAAATACACTTTATGTACATTATCCTAATTATAATGACTCCAAAAATTAAAGGTTTCCACCTCGATAACACTTTTTATTGATTCCATGCCTTTTGATAGACAACAACATCTACAAGTACATGAAGGTTCTACTAAACTAAGAAGGAACATTGTGTTCCATTAGAGAAGACATGAGAATATTATGGGAGGAGGGAGGTGGACAAAGGGTAATTCAAAGCAAAGAAACTAAATTTAAGATAGACAAGGTGAAATTTTTGCAAAATAAATGCATGTAACTGAAAAAACTGGTGGTTTATTCAAATTTGCAATGGGTTTTGCCTATAAACCCCTTAAAATTGATTTTTTGTCATTTTTTCACTTTTGGGAAGTTGGTAAACAAAATTTCAGACTTTGTTAGGTGATTGCAAAAATTAAACCAAACATTTTGTGATCATCAAACTCAGCATGGTAACATGCGTTCAACATTTCTCCTTAGACGTAGGGTTAGGGTTAGGGTTTTCTTTTTATTAAATTTTAAAAGAATGTAGGGTTATTTTTTATTTTTATTTTTTTGGTATATTAAAGGTTACAAAGGTTAGGTAATTTATTTATTTTTGGTAAACCTAAAAGGTGAAACATGTTACTAATTGAAACTATTTTGTACTACTCCTCACCTACACTTTTCTTATCATAGTTATATACATCAATTGGCTCCAAATTGGCCACATCCCAAGTCGGATCTACTTCTTTTCAAGAATGATCAACTTCAAGAGCTCTTCTACTCCTATATTGCATTCCTTGACCTCAATAGAAAAATTAGTGGTGCCAATGTTACGCTTGGATCAAATCACCCCATTCATCTTATCCTTCTTTATCATATTTTATATCATGGCTTTCAAAAGCCTCCACATCTTATCCATCATCATCGTAATACCCCTCTCCATTTGTTGAATATCATAACATATTCTCAATTTTTTCCATGAGTTGAGCAAAATTATTTGCACCCAAATTACATGTTTTACATTCATTACAGAGTCAAGAAGTAGATTGACCTAGGTCTTCCATAGCATCTAAGACAAAACCCATAGAGGACTACCCCAACCTCATTGAAATTTGTGCCCTAAAAAGGTTAATGGCTACCTATTTCAGAAGTTGAGGGTTTTTTATACCATCCACAAGTGATTTCCTCCATAATTCAAGTGCCACTTCAGCAATCATCCTTGTCCACTCATCAATCAAGGCATTCTCAAAAAACTTATCAGGCTTGATAACATCCACCAAGCTAAAATACACTTTATGTACATCATTCTACATATAGTAACTCAACAATTTAAGTTTTACACCTTAATAACACTTTTTATTTCTTTCATGCCTTTCAATAAATGATAACTTCTAAAAGTACATGAAGAATTTCCCAAACCTTCGAAGAAGGGGCATCATGTTTCATGGGAGAAGACATGAAAATATTTGGGGAGAAGGTAGATGGACAAAGGGTAATTCAAAGAAAATAAACTAAATTTAAGATAGACAAGCAAAGATTTTTACAAAAAAAATTCATGTAATTGAAATAACCAACAATTTTTTCAAACTCATCATGGGTTTTTGCCTATAAACCCCTCAAAATTATTATTCTTAGTCAATTTTCCACTTTCAAGTAATTGGTAAATAATTTTTCAAATTTTCTCAGGTGATTGAGAAAATTAAACCAAACATTTTATGAAATTAAAACTAGGCACAACAACACACATTCAACATTGCTCCTTAGGCGCATGGTTAGGGTTAGGGTTTTCTACTTTTTACATTTTACTAGACATAGGGTTAGTTTTTTTTCTATTTTTTTAATTTATTAGAGTTGCTAGGTTAAATAGTTTATTTTTTGGGGTAAATATTAAGATTGTAACAACTACTATATTATAATTATTTTCTTATTTTTTATTAACTCTAATAGCAATAAGTATGAATGTGTTTTTGATTTCAACCCATATTTCACCATGCCATGAGAGAAAGATTTTGCATTGACATCCACTTCCACTTCTAGTTCACATATCTAGTCATGGTTGCCTTAGAGGCTATTTGAATTATGTAATCTCTACTTTTGTTTTGTATATGACTTATGAGTAATAAGTCTATGATATTATATACTCTTAAGACTAAAAATTTGAAACTGAATGAGAACTTGAGAGTAATTAGTATCATTGAATCTTTATTTATGTCATATAATTAAATTTCGGACTTTGTTTCTCTTTATACACACTCTATTTGGCATGAATAATATTTATGATTTTTCTTTCCATGTTTTTATGACTATTTTAGCATCTTTTAATTTGTCATGTGTTTCCCATTATAAACCCATATAATTGAGTTCTACTTTTGCTTTGAGTTTTCCATGCCATTATTATGTAAGTGTAATGTTACTATTCTATGATCCTCATATACTCTACTACCATCCATTATTGATGGAAACTATTCTCTGCTACTCCTTTCCTATACCTTCCTTATCATAGTTGTCTATATCAATTGGCTCCATATTGGTTGCATCCCAAGTCAACTCTACTTCTTCAAGAATGAGCAACTTCAAGAGCTCCTCCACTCCCATATTATCTTATTTAAGCTCAATATCAAAAAAATTGGTGTCAATGTTATATTTGGAGCATAAATCCCCATTAATATTATCCTTCTTTATCATATTTTATATCTTGGCTTTCAAAGCATCCACATCTTATCCATCATCATCATAATGCCCCTCTCTATTTGTTTAATAACCTAACATATAGTCAATATATTCCATGAGTTGGGAAGAACCGATTACACCCAAATTACATGTTTTACATTCATTATAAAGTCGAGATGTAGATTGACCTAGGTCTTCCATATCATCTAAGACATTGCCTATAGAGGACTACATAAACCTCATTGAAATTTTTGCCCTAAAAAGGTTAATGGTTACCTATTTTAGAAGTTGAGGATATTTCATACTATCCACAAGTGCTTTGTTACATGATTTGAGTACCACTTCACCATCATCCTTATCCATTCATCAATCAAAGCATTTTCAAACAACTTATGCAGCTCGATATCATCCAACAAGCTAATTTGCTTTATGCACATCATCCTAAGTATGACAAGTCAAAAAATTAAAGGTTTTCACCTTAATAACACTTTCTATTGCTTCCATGACTTTTAACAGATGACACCTTATACAAGTACATGAAGACTCTCATAAACCTTATCAGAGAGGGCATCATGTTCCATGGGAGAAGACATGAGAATATTAGGGGAGAAGAGATATAAACAAAGAGTAATTCAAAGCAAAGAAACTAAATTTAAGACATGAAAGGAGAGATTTTCCTTTCAACACACCTCCCCTTCAGGATATGAGAAACCTTTCTCCACTTTTCTCCTCAATATACCCAAACAAAAGCAACAACTAAAAAAGAGGATCCCCAAAAGATTGAATCTATGCAGAAAATAACCCCACTCCCTAATTTTTAACCACGTGAAACAAAGATCACCCTGGAGAAATAAACCCTTTCACCCCACTAAATCCAAATTAATAGAATGAGTAGAAGATCAAAGGGGGAGAAAAAGACATTTTAGATTAAGGGTGTTTATATATTTCTGCACTTATCTAGATTGAATGAGAAAGTTGCATGTGCACATAGGTCATTTTTGGAGATGTAATCATGCCAATAACTTAAATCAAGGGGAAATAATGATTTTGTTTTAATCCCAATATCAAAATTCTTTATGTCAATAATATAATCATAATCTTGATATGTTGAACTGATCATATACACTATAAATTCCCTTTTAGGATAAAATTAGACAATTATAGAATTTGCAGCAAACCCTTAAAATGAAAGTACAAAATTTTGAATTTTCTTAAAATCCTAACCCAAAAACTACATAATTCTAAAATAACTATTTATGCATGAAAATAAATTTCAACCATGATAAAAACCCTCATAAAAAATAGGGGAATTTAATATATTTTTGACACTCCAAGTCTAATTTTTAGACCAGATGCAGTCCTAAAAATTACAATAAGATATTATTAAATAAATGAGGGAAGTACATGTACTTTTAACCCACCAAACAAATCCGAAACTAAAACAAAATCCTCCTATGCAAGTCACCACTCCTTCATGGGTATGAAAGTGTTGTGTTGATCATATACATATTTCCCTATTGTTGCACTCAACCTTCCAAGGCTCCAAAATTGGTTCACCCAACTCCCAGGGGATGTTAAAACTAATTTTTTGCTTATCGAAGCTATCCAATTGATTCACCCAGCTCCTAGGGTTGTCCAACTGATCTATGTCAAAATGTGATCTCTAAATAAGATTACCAACTGAGTATTGAGGGTTTTCATCCTTAATAACTAAATGTGTGAGCAAACACATTTAACATCAAATGAATTAATTGATAGATGATATATAGATCTGAAAATGGACCTCTCCACCTTCCTTTATACTCCTTTACCCTCTAAACCAACTCCTAAGTGGGGCACTCCAAGTGAGAGGGAACATCAAATATTCAAAAATTAATTCGATTCTAATTTATAATTAAGGGATTACTTACATCAAAATATAAAGTTTACCCTTCTTTATTAAAATTCAAATTATAAATGAGTTTCCAACATATCACTTTTTGGCAACTTGAATGAAAAAACCATGTTTCCATTTTTTCTCCTCCCCTTAGCCAAATGGAAACCAAAAGAGTCAGCTAAGGGTCTCCAGAAAAACTAAACTTGAGAAGGGGACATTAAAATTCTCCCCTCTTAAAATTACTTGTCCTCAAGTAATTACAAGCCGATATGATCAAGTATCACCATGCTAATGTGATAGGTCATGCTATAGTGCCCATAGAGCCTAGATCCTGTACCTGTCAAGTGGGATAACTCCTACCAAAAAACATAGTGTGATGAATCTATGATATCCAAAATGGATATTGAATTCAATTCATCCTCAAGATGATCCTCCAAAAAATTTTGATGCCTAAAGGCTCCCACAAACTCCCACAAGACCGAATGCTACCATATGTTCTCCCTATTATGTTGTTATCCCACTTGGATCCTCCCACATAATGAAGGATCTATAATACCCAACCTTTGAGACCTAATGGACCATTACATGATTTGGTGAGCTCATCCCAATATATGGTGAAGATTAGACTGTGAATAGGCTAGAGGCAAGTTACAATAGCCATAAATCACTTGGAATATCATCCACATTAGGGCTATTATGTCTAATTTTTTTGTTCTCTTCTAAAAAAATATTATACCTATATCATCCAAAAATAAAATCCCATTGAGGTGGGAAAATTCACATTTGTTCATGACTATTAACAATAATCCTAAGCTTCATTCTTTTAAATCCAGTAACATGACAATGATATAACAATTACCAAATTGAAATTTTATAGTAAGAGACAAAACTATAAACAATGTAAAAACTTATAACCATCATATAAGGATTAAAAATTTGTGAACAATAGATCTAAAGTTAGAAACCACAAACATATGGGCCCTTAGTTTTAGTTTTTCATAGCCAACACCAATCCCAATTTTTTATAGTTTATGGCTTTTAGCAAGAAAGATCCATTTTATACATAACTTATCAAGTATCCATCTTAGGGCAGCAATAATGAGTGTATCTAAATCAAAGAAAAATTTACCACAATGGAATATCTATGTTCATTGAGTGTTTTGAAAACATTTCACTCTTTCCTTTGCAGCCGCCATGCTTGGAGCTCTGTCCACTATACCTTGAAATATTGTTTTCTTTTCTACTTCTTTGACTTCTATCCTGTCAAACATTTTCAACCAAAGCACACCACTACTTATGCTCACCTTTTTTTATTGTTGTTACCTTGCTTATTTTTGGCTCCAAATGTTGCATCGATGTTTCCTCATAGAATTTCCTTCAAAAATGGGTTCAAAATAGACCTTATGAGTGTTGAAAGATGAGTGTAATAGTCACATATGGATCTAGAATTATTCGAATCACTTAAATTATTATTATATGTGGCCATTAGTAGTAATCCTAAAACTAAATCCTTGGATATCAGTAACATAAAAAAGTGGAACAACTGTAATTCTTGAAATTTTTTGCACAAATTAGTAATGAAAATAATATAGGGGTTAGAAACCATCTTCTACCGACTGAAAAAGCCTCATCAATGTCCATAGATGGAATATGCATCTTTCCAATTCCAAAAATTCCTTCTATTATTGTAAAAGATATAAGGGCAAAGATGGGAATGTGGTACATAATAGTCCACAAATTTGCAATAGTGTACTTCAAGAACCATGGCTCATAGTCCTTGTCACCCCAAGCTGTACCATTTGACAAATGGCATGGACCATATTGTATGTGGGATTGATAATGGCTATAACCATCATATGTTACTCAAAATTCTTCTTTATAAAAAATGTGTAGGATGGGATACTAGCACTTAGTGACTCCAATAGGTGAGACCTTTCACACATAATGTCAAACAAATAAATTTCCCTCATTCTTGAAAAACTATAACTGTTTATGATAGATATCATTCTTTCCAATCACAATCATAATTCTCAATAGGAATATGGTATCATTCTTTCCAAGCTGATTTCCCTCACAATAAAACAAGAATTTAACTAATAAAACCCATCTTATATTGATTAAAAATGTTTTCTCCATGATAATAATTGAGAAATGCACTTTCCTTGTTTTACAATATTACTTTATGGCTATAAAAGGAATATTGTACAAGTTGGAAATAGGTGGAATAGTAATTCTAACATTGGGGATAGATCCCTTGGTGATCCATGTCTCCCTTAAACCCATGATATAGGAATCATTATATACTTTATGTCTACCCCAGGTGTTGAAAATTGGTTGTGCCTTTATGGTGCACATAATGGTGAAGTTATGTTGTAATATATCATCCTTCATGATGTGGTTAGAATGCATAAAAAACTCTATATGGCTCCTCATAAATTTTCTTTTATTCTAAGTGTAAGAGGTGGAGAACCCAATCATGACATATACCTTGATCCTTATAGGACTCAGTCTTGGACTTAAATCGAGGAATCAACATGCCCACAAATGTAAGTTGTGTTCTTGACCTTAACACCCTTATTAGAATACTTTTCATGTTGACAAGAATCCTTAGATCCTGAATTTATGAACTCAACACTCATTTCAACTAAAAGACTCTTTTCAAGTGCATGCTTATCAACTAAATCAAAAATATTATGAGAGGAGAATATTGTTGTCCTATCTAGAATACCATGGATCTTGTCTAAAAGGAAATCATTTATCAATTCATCTCCCATCACCATAACATATACATCTACCCATGAAATTATAACTTGAATATTAAATCTGAAGCTAACATCAATATGAGTTTGTTTACCTAAATTTTGAGTTGTTCCATTATTACTTGCTCTGGGAACTCTCACGGATGTGAGGTGATCTATATTTAAACCTTGCAATTATCCCATGAGTTGCAACCATTGAATTTTCATGATCTGGATATTGTTTACAACATATTTATTATGTTCCTCTAAGGTGAAGTCTGATATTAGTTTTATCCAAGAACATGTAATGATGACATTATCAACAATGGTGATTCTAAAATCATAAACCCTACCCATTATGGTCTCAAAATGACACTAGGATCTCATACTGTTATGATTAAGCAATTTTGAATCTAATAAAAATGATCTATGTGCTCTTTAATATAGGTTGTCCTCTTCACCTTATCATCCCTTTTTTCACATTATCCATGATGACAATTTTTTCATCAACATAGGGGGGAACAACAAATCTAAAATATGACATCACTATCATACCATAGGTTATAGTCATGTTGTCCATCCATTTCTTTTGGAAAGAATATTGTTGAGATATCCTCAACATCACCATCCATGTGGCTCAAAACTCTAAAATTAGGATTAATCAAAATATTCACCTCAAATGCATATCCATCCCTAATGCTTTTCTGAAAATCAATACTTTCACTCTTCTTGCTATAAACATGAAGACAATTAAATTGCTTACCCTTACTTGCTAGTTTGAAAATTATAGCAAGATGAAGACCAATATAAGTACCTGGTGAGGCATTTTCCTCATGTGCATGCCTCACAACAAGGTCTTCCTGGAATTCCCCCTCATAAACCTATTGAAAATCTGATTTTTCTTCATATTCTAAATTTCCATAATGATGACTCAAGAGCTTATCTTTTTTTTTAAATTCCTTTAGGTGTTGTTTTTATTGAATGACTATCAACTTAGATTCCTTAGCTCTGCTCAACCATTCATCACACCTTTCTTAGGTCCTTATCACATCATCTACACTTGATTGCCATATAATTGGTTTCATTTTAAAATTAGGATCCACTTTTTTTTTTTGATGGTGGATCATTAAATTATGCCTCATATTGGTGATTTGTGCCCTTCTTTTCTAATGAACTCTTTGGGAAATCAGTGGATGGTGTTTTCTCTTGAAAAATTTATTCCTTGGCTTCCTCATTTTTTTACTCCTTTGTAGGGTTTTATAATTCATATATTGACTCTTTCTTCCCTTTATCTGACCACACTTCCTCATAGTTCCCCTTTTTATGCCATGTCCCCATCAACTCCATAAAGTCTGTAAAAGAGATTTTTGTTCGAATCTCTGTTGGAAGACTTTTGTATGAATCAAAATTGGCTATAATATCCTTATGTAGTGACTCCATGGCATGAATAAATGTCTGCAAACAAATCAATCCCACTATTGGCCAAGATATGGTTCTAATACTATGTAATGTCCCCTTTAGGAGAAAAATAGACAATTCTAGAATTTGTAACAAATGTTTAAAATGAAAGTACAAAGTTCTAATTTTTATTGAAACCTTAACCCAAAAATTACACAATTATGAAAGAACTATTTATGCATACAATTAAATTTCAACCATGATAAAAACCCTCATAAAATTAGGGAAATTTAATATATTTGTTTGACACTCCAAGTCCAATTTTTTGACTAGATGTAGTCCTAAAAATTACAATAAGATATTACTAAATAAATGAAGGAAGAAGGTGTACTTTTCACCCACCAAACAAAACCTAAAATGAAATATAGACCCCTTACACAATTTGTCATTCCTCTAGGTGTTTGAAAGTGTTGTGTTGATCATCAACAAGCTACCCTATTGATACACTCAGCCTTCTAAGGCTCCCAAACTAGTTCACCTAACTCCTAGGGGCTATCAAAACTAATTTGTCACTTATCAAAGTTATAAAACTAAGTATTGAGGGTTTTTGCCCTTGAATACTTGAAGCTAATGAGGGTTTCTGACCCCAAGAGCTGATAATGCAAGCAAACATGCTTAACATCAATTGAATTAATTGATATATTATAGATAAATCCAAAAAAGGACCTCTCCACCTTTCTTTATACCCCTTTACCCTCCAAACCAACTCCTAAGTGGGGTGCTCCAAGTGGGAGGGAAAATAAAATATTCAAAAAGTAATTCCATTCTAATTTCTAATTAAGGGCTGACTTACATAGAAATAGAAAGTCCCCTTCTTTATTAAAATTCAAATTAGAAATGAGTTGTCAACATATCACATTTTGGCAACTTGAATTAAAGGACCATGTTTCCCCTTTTCTCCTTCCTTAGCCAATGGGAAACCAAAAGAGTCAACTAAGGGTCTCCAAATAAACTAAACTAAAGAAGGGAACATTACACAAACCTAAATTTCACTTTCTCCAAAATAAAATCCATATAGTTAAATAAGTCAACCTCCACCTTTATTGTGTACTTTTGCATATTATCTAGCATAACATTATTGTTTATACTCTATTTATTCATGACTGACATGTTTAGATTTCAACAATTATCTCTTCTTGTTGGAAAACAAAATTATTAATCTTTAGACTCTATGACCTAAATTCTTTTAAGGGCCTCAAAATTTTCCTTCTTAATGTTTGGAATTGGTGGAATCACAAAGAAGTATATATCTTTGGCAAGCAATTGAAAAACATATTTCCTCATTCCAGTTATAAACAAATTATTGGCCAAACATTAAAGGTATTAATCATTAAGTTTTAGAATTTTACATTCACAAGGTTGTAACCAAAAGGTATATAATTGGAGGGGTCCCAAAGTGACTATAGAGTTGTGCTCGACCCATAATGGATTCATGGTTACAAGTGATCATATGAATTCCCATTGGTCAAATATTCATGTATCATTAGGACTAGAGATCCATTTATAGATAGGCATTAATTTAGATCTAAATATTCTATGAAGGATTATATAATGTGCCACTATATTGATAATAAGCTCTTAGTTTTTTAGAACATTTAATTTGGTAATGATCACAAGGCAAGATGACTCAAAATATTGATTCTATCACATAGGATAAAATTTTATGTGTCCCATGGAAAATGATTTTGAAAATTATTTCCACATAATAAAAGCCCATGTAAGAGTCCATTGGTTGGCCCAACTGGTTGCATTAAAATACCACATACCTAGTAGTCATGGGTTAGAGTCCTAATTTATCCACTTTGCATAGAGTGGGGCATTTGCATGGAGTTAGGTTAGAGGGGTAGACCTAGAGGGTCTCAAACTATTCACCTCATGGTTCAATCTCAGATTCACTTACCGATTACTTGATAGTAAAAACACAAAAATAAAAGCATGGGCAAGGGTACATCTCAACTCCACACATAAATTTTTGTTTTGATGGCATGCATTCTCAAAGTTTAGGATTAGTGAATGCAATTTAAGTGAGAGAAACATATATATTTATAAAAATAAGAGTTGGCATAGGAGTGAGGTTGTCAAATTTCTATTTTCATTTTTATTTGTGTTTTCCAAATTGATTTTATTTAGAAACAATACAATCTATTTTGATGAAGCACTCATTATGCATAATCTTCTATAGCATCAAAATTCCTTTTGACATGGAAAATAAGTTTTATTTTAACTTAGTATGTTAAAGGAAGTTCCTAGATACAACCCCTAATTATTGTAATTTCGTCACTCTTATTTGACAGATAAGAACATTTTACTCTATTTTCTTGCCAAGGATCATGAAAGCTATGACAAGCCATGCCCATAGTTCCTAGTTATGTGCTAAATAATAAATATATTATGAGAGAAAAATATTATGGCATGGATTTTTTTATTTTTCCCTCCAATTAACTTGCACAAAAATATCAGCACTAGAATAGACTTTTTTTCTCAAGTTATATTGAGTAATCTACATGTAGGCCTAAAAATGCTCAGGCAATAAAAGTGGATATGTTGAGCTGTATAAATTTATATGTAAATGATTTTATATGAATTTTTCTTTATTTATCCTTAAATACTATGATTTTCTATTTTAAAATATATGGATACCAATAGAGTTGGAAACAAAGAATAAAATGCATTGGAGGGTATTGTTAGAGCTATTAAGGACCAAATGATTTCATTTGCTTCAACTTAGGATGAAGAATAGAATGGTAATTACTATAATTCTAATATCCCTAATTCATTTGTTGATGAATAAAAATGTCTAAAACACACAGGGTATCTAAATGGTTTTTTTTTCAATGCATCATATATTACTCCAAGGAATAAAAGGCTACATCACTAAGCAAAAATCAATAAAAGCAAAGATTACATCAACTAAACATAAGGCTAATAAGAAACATTTCTCCCTACATAGGTAAGGAAATAAATCACCTAACCCTATGCTCTAATGGTGTTCACATCTATTTGAAACCACACAAACTTAGTTTGTACAATCCAAGCCAATTTTGGTATAAAAAGCCTTTGCTTCCCCATACAAATAGGGGAAGTGTCATTCTAAAAGATAGCTTGGCATCTTATCCTTCAAATAAAGTTGATTTTTACCAACCATGTATGTCATAAACCCTTTTAGATGTCCTTAAACATCCAAGAATCCCATAAAATAGGCCCTTTCAAAGAAAGAGGAGCAAGAAAAATAAATTTGAAATCATCTTACAACCACCCCCAAATGCCTATTTCTATTGGACATTTCTAGAAGATATGATCAACTACTTCTTCTTTCCCACACACCATACATAAAACATATGTAAAACAATATTGATTAGAATTTATTTAACCCCTATCCCCTGATATATCACTAGCCATCCTATCACCTTATGTTTGAAGGATGTTCTAGTTTTCTAAATAACTTGGTAAAGCCTTTGTCATCACACTTCAGGATTTTGAACTGCTAGTGTTTGTTCAATCAGGGTGCAATGAATTGGAATGGTATAATTTATTATATAATTTATTTGTTTTATATTTGAAGAGGGGTATTCTTGAATTTCACTTCTAATCCCTCTAATATGGGACTACACTTTGTAAATGCATATTGAAAAGATATTGTTCATAAATCATATTATAAAGTTTTTGAAAAGCAGTTTTGTCTGTTGGTTACAAAACTTGATCTCTATTTAAGTCCCTCTATCATGTCCCCTTTTTAAAATAAATTAAAAAATAATAAAATTAATATTTTAAGTTATCTAAGTGATTTAATTTTTATTTTATTAAAATAAGTGATAACTTGATATTACTTTATTATTATTAGAAATAAAAGAAAAGGGAAAAGTGGAAATAAAAGAAAAGGGTAAAAGTGAAAAGTATAATCCTAACCCTAAAAGTAAAAATTGAGTCTATATATTGAGATTCCTCATTATAAATCATTCAATTTTTATTACCAATATTTCTCAATTGATTGAACCTTTTAGTTCATCAATTTTTAGCATAAGTAAAAAAATCCAAATAATTGGAACAATTTGTGAGGATAAAAACCCTCACCATTCAGATTTAGGTTAGAGAATGAAAACCCTCTAAACCTTCAAGGTAATTTCATCTAGAAACTAAAAGTGTGCTACATCCAAATCTTCAAATATCAATTCAGTAGAGTACTAGGGTTTCAAATTTTGTTTCCACTAGGTGTAAAAATAAGATCACAACTTACAATAGGGTTTCAACATCATAGTATAGAGAACACACTTGACAGTAGGGTTTCCATAGCTAACCAGGGGATCACAAGGGTTTATTAAAATATTATTTTTCCATTTTAAATATCAAGGTTACATATATAATAATGATGAATAAATTCCATCATTTTAGCAGTAGCACATTGCCTTTCCACCAACAAGTATAAGGTCATAATTTCATAAATATTGTTAGTATTCCTGTGTAATCTAATTTTTGGAAATAAACCCATTTTTTAAAAGGATTAAATAATTGAAATAAATATGATACTTTATTGTGAATTTAAAATCATGTTATATCTTTTAAATCAATTGTAGAATCATTTATTTAATTACCAATTCAAAAAATATGAGTTTACATAAAATCTAGAATTGTTCAAATTTGTATGGAAAGGGACATTAGAATGGTATCAAAGCCTATTGGAAAGAATTAATATTTTATAGATACTATTTGATGAATATCTTGTAAATTATGGATTTAATTAGTAAAGATGATTTGAGAGTAAAACTTTACATAACAAGGAAGAAACTTGAGCAGTCACCTCATTCAAAAAATGTTCTACTCAAAATTTTAGAGGAAATGGCAAACTGTTTGTCCATGAGAAGACAATTAGATTCTGAATCTATGTTATGGGAAATGAATCTATAAATAACTCATTTGGATAAGCCCAAACTTTTGAGTCACCTAGATCCATATGTGAAACTTGTAGTTATCAATTGTATTAGTGAAATTACAAGAAGAACAATTCCTGAAAAGTCACACAATAAAAACACCATGAGGGAAATATCCCAGTTGATTTTGGAAAGCTTATAAGGTATGAATAAAATAAAAAGTCCTTATTTTTCTAAGAGGGTTATAATTTTAGAAACTTACAAAATGTAGATCTTCTGTTCTAATGTTATACCTTGAATGTGATGATCTTATTCTCGAAACATTTGAACATTTCTTTACTATTATTAATAAGAATCATGCAAAAAATATTATTTACTCAATGCAAATAATTATGACATTTATTCTAAATGAGAGAAATGATATTTTCCATCCACTTTTATCAAATTTATTGATTAATGTGAGAAAGGATGTGTGGGAAATTTCACTAGCAATGTGTGCATTGGATAAAAGTGTGGTTGATCAATGTGAAGAGAAGTTGAAGCCATACTCAACAATATAAATTATAGTTGAAATAAAAAATAAATATTGTAAAGATAGTATCAAAAATGATATTAGAAGACAAAAACTTTGCTTTTCATAAAAATAACCTTGGGAGCAAAGCCATAGTTGTCTAGGCAAAGGACATGTAAAAATGTTGGCAGATGAAGATCTAGAAAAAGTGTTAGATTTATCAGAATATCAAAGGGTTAAAGAAGAAAAATTTGAAGATAAATCAGAAACATCAAATTTATCTAAATTACAATAGTTCAGTGAAGAACAAACAAAGAAAGTAGAGTAGAAGATTGAAGAGCTACAACTGTTGATGATAGAAGAGAAAGAGGTGCAAGTCCTAATAGAGCTGGATAGTATGAAAATGATCATTGAATATCTAAATCTAAGTTTACAGAGTGATAAAAATATGGTGGATAACAATACTATGGGCGAGTTAAATCTTACTAGCACTAAGCATACAATCACTCTTGTAGATTTGTAAATAGTAAAGAGTACATTGGAAAAATTGAAATCATAATATATGCGGGTGATTAAAGACAAGGATATGGTCATCAAAATTATAGAAGAGGACTTAAATACATCTAAAAAAGTGTAGGAAAGGGTTGATGCCCTCACTATAAAGTTTAGTTCAGTCTCTTATTCACTTCATAAGACAAAAGAATCGCAAATTACTGCAACAATTTTTAGTGAGATGAATGGAGAGAACATTTTCTATTGAGAATAGTTTTCATATAAGCCAAAAGATGAAAATTCAAAGTTGAGTATAATTGAGACAATTGAAGAATCATCAAAAGGAGGAATGGAAAAAATAGAAAGATTAGTTTGGGATCCTAGTATTTATAGGTTGGTTCAAGCATTTCTTGAGGACAAGCAATCTTTAGAAAGAGTGGACTGTCATGTCCCCTTTTTCAAATAAAGTTAAAATTTTAAGTTATCCAAGTGACTTAATTTTTATTTTATTAAAAAAAAGTGACAACTTAATATTACTTTATTATTATTAGAGATAAATGAATTGGGTGAGAAAAGAGAAAAGTTGAAATAAAAGAAAAGGGTAAAAGTGAAAATTATAACCCTAACCCTAAAAGTGAAAATTGAGTCTATATATTGAGAGTACTCCTCATTGTAAATCATTCAATTTTCATTATCAATATTTATCAATTGATTAATCCTTCAATTTTATCAATTTTTATCATGATGAAAACCCTTATTGTTGGAATGAATTGTAAAGATGAAAAACCTCACCATTCGGATTTGTGTTTGAGGATGAAAACATCCAAATATTTAAATATCAATTCAAAATAGCTCTAGAGTTTTAGATTTAGTTTCCACCAGCTAAAAAAATAAGATCATAGCTTACATTAGGGTTTCAACTTTCCAATATAGAGAACACAACAGACAGTAGGGTTTCTAGAGCTGATCAGGGGATCACAAGGGTTTCATAAAACAATTTTTTCCCTTTTAGAGATCAAGTTTTGTATAAATAAGAACAACAAATAAATTCTAGCATTTTAGCGGTATTACATTGCCCTTCCAACAAAAAGTATAAGGTTGAAATGTCATAAATATTGTTAGCTTTCCTATGTAATCTAATTTTTGGAAATAAATCCATTTTGTAAAAGGATTAAATGATTGAAATAAAGAAGATATTTTTTTGTGAAATTAAAATTATGTTATATCTTTGAAATTAATTGTAGAATAATTTATTTAATTACCAATTTATAAAACAGCTTGGCTTACATAAAATCCAAAATTGTTAAATTTTGTTGAGAAAGGGACATTACACCCTCCAATATTTCCACTATTGCCTTCCATTGTTCCAAAGTTCTCCCCAAGACAATAGACACTTCCTTTCCAATATTTTTCCTACAAAGAAATGTTGAAGTCCAACCTATCCACATCGTGAGATGAAGGTCTAAATAGGGCATGCAACTAGATCCTAAGCCTCCTGTGGTCCCTCAAACTACCAACATAGAAAACCTATGAGTAACTACTACACAACCTATATTCTCTTAAACAATGTTGATAAGATAATTATAAATTCACTAACATTACCAATTATGTTGCAAATCTATAAGGGCCCCTTAATTTTATGAGTATGATGTGCATTTAGAATTCTATGCCAGATAAGGACCTATTAAGGAGCATCCCCTTCCATTACTTGTATAATCCACTTCCTTGCAAGAGTTATCCTTTGTGTTTTTATGTCTAGAAACCCAAAACCCCCTTGTTCCCTTGGGAGAGTACAAACATCCAAAGAAAAAATTATTAGTCCTTTTCTCCCTCCTTGTTTGCCCCTTGAAAAACTTCTTATAGACCTCTCAATAATTTTAAAATTTATTTGGGATGGGAACAAGCAAGAAGAGTATAACATACATCCTACTGATATGATTATGTTAACAATGGTAACCTTCCCAACCAAAGGAAGGTCAAGTTTATTCCATATTAGCAACTTCTTTTCAAACTTTTCTATAATCCATCACCATTTTTCAACTATAGAGAAATGGGTACCAGATGGAATGCCCAAATAGCGAACAATTTCACCTAGTTTTATGAGTTTCCATCATTGGTTTAACTAGGATGGAGGGTCATCTTGACTAATGAGTAAAACCTCCATTTTTTATTCACTTACAATTGTTCTAGTAGCCTCAAAAAATGTCTTTGAATAAATCTTTGTACCTTCAATGGATTATTGAGTTAGCTCAGGAGTTACATATAAGTCATCAATAAAGTTAACATTGAGGAATTGACTACCATTTGGTAAAAAATTCCCCCTAATTTGTCTATGAATTCTTGCTACCTCTAATAAATACCCAAGCACATCCACATTGATGACATAGATATGGATGGCTAATGGCCATCCCTGCTTGATAGATCATTGAAAATAGATAGGTTCTGATGTAATGCCATTCACATTAACCCTTGAAGAGAATTTGAAAATAGAGTCTCCATTGTGTTTGCAATAAGGATCCAAATCCCAACCAATTCAGCATGTTTAAAATGAAATCCTGCTCTATCTAATCATAAGATTTATCAAATTCAATATTAAAAAAGAGAGCCTTTTACCTAGATTATTTTGCCAACTCCATGCCATCCCATGCAATAATGATATTATCCATAATAAATCTACCTTTATAAAACTAATCTGCTTTCTTTAGATAATTCATGTGACCAATATATTAATCCTTATAGCAAGGGATTTTGCTAACATTTTATAGAAACATTAAGGAGGGTAATCGGTCTCCAACCACTTACCCACTCCCTTTTGGACCCCTTTGGAATGAGTTTTTATCAAACCTCTATTTTATAGATCCCCTATGACTCCCCTTTTGATGCATTCTTGGCATATTTAAAAATAATTTTAACTAATAGTAGGCCACATCTTCTTATATAACTCCACTGAAAGGCCATTAAGTATTGTGGACTTATCATTCTACTCTTCTAGATCTAGGTCTCTAGAAATAAAATTCTTATGATAAGTTTACACCTTTTTAGGAACCACTTCCTTGACAATATCCTTACAAATATCATGTAAAGGGTCATAACCCATAGACATGAATATATTTTTAAATTGAATTTTGAAAAATATCTTGGATTTGAAGTTCATTTTCTAAGAGGTTAGCATTAGAGTCTTGCATTGCAAGAATACTTTTTGCATTATGCTTTCATTTCAAGAATTGAAAGTATAATTTTGAGGGCATTTAAGCTTCTACAATCCAATGAAGACACCCATTAATTTTAGCTCCTCTTTCCCTATACTCTTCAATTTTTTAGAGTTGATATTATAATTCACTAGATATTCTTTGCTTTTATGCATGTTAAATATCTAGTTCTAACCTATGCCTAACATATTAGCACTGACGTCGAGGTTCTTTTTCTTTCCCTTTTCATGTCTTGGAAATAATTCGATACCACCCTCAAAGAAACTTGATAGTTTATTGGATGGCCACTTCCTACCAAAGTATCCACCCTTCATCACCAATCATAATAGGTACTAAGGACCAAATTATAGCAATATATCTTAAGCATTATTTTGATTCAAGAAGGGAGACATTTAGTTTTCTAAGAGGAATTATTTTCTCCTTGGACATCATCACTAATTATTAATTGAGTGTAAACTGGTAAATGATAAGATCAAATTATATAAGAGTCCACAAAAATTGATTGCTTTCCACAAGAAGAGAAAGTATTTTATTGAGGATTATCATAAAACTTATCCAGATTAGCCTGAATCTGATTGTTCCCCACTTGTTTATTAGACCAAGAGTACCAACTAGATGAATCTAGATTCTTTTGCCCTTGGTTAATATCATAAATACCAATTGTCTTCTTGCATCCATTCTAAACTTGTCTTTATTTAAACCAAAGATTAGTTTCATGTCCTCCAATCTAGTCCCCATCCCATTCCATCATATTAAAATCACCCCTCGACAATACTTTCCCCAATGGGGAGTGAGTGGCCATCTGCTCCCATAATTACATTTTATTATGTCATTTAAGACATTAATGAATAAAAGCCCCATATTTTACCGCATAACATAATTTTCATCTAGGTACATTGTGCCATGGAGTCTTCACCTTGATCAATAATGTGAAGGCTAAGCCTTGAAGCAATGACACATATAGCCCTTCCTTTACCCACTTTATGGGAATTACCAATATAATATCCATTCCATTTATGCATTGATAATCAAAGTCAAAACCTAGTTACCTTTATTTCTTTTAGGAAGAGTACATTTTTATGAAGATTACACATGATTTATTGAACAAAGGCTTGTCTACCATTTTTAGATGCTCACATAACATTCTAGGATAATATTTTTAGCTTCATAAGGACAACAAAAGAGTTTTTTTATAAAGATTTCATGTGGTTGAAATGCTTCTTGAGATGGTGGTTGTCATGTGGTTTGAATAATAGGTATATTGTCATTAAACATTTCTACATTTGATGCCACTAATTATTACCCCTGAACTTGGATTTTATCATTTTTATATTGTGTACTTGAATGTGTCTATTATAATTTCATACGTACGTTACCAGCACCAAGGATACCTATTGTTTGAATATTACTAGTAGTTACCCAATTTTTTTTATATTTTATCCTATTGAGGAACCTAATTTTTTTTCTTTTTTATTTTAGTTTTCCATCCTTGGGACTCTTTTGCAGTTTTCTTCTCATGAGAATTGTTTTTCACTTCATGAGTTGATGAATTATTTTGATTAAGAGTTCAAGGGTAGTCCTAAATAAATTGGGTGGGAGAAAAATAAGAAAAAACATACATTAGGGAGGTTGAGATGCATTACCTTTTATATGAAGGGAGAACTATTGAAAAAAATATAAATTTCATATTTGAGCTTTCTGAAGATGTCCACATCCACACATACTCGAGGCTGCAAGGAATATGACCCTCATTTATCATCTAAAATTAATTAACCAAAAGACTATATTATCTTATCTATGTGTTCATAAAAATGTTCTAGTATGTGAGGGAACTCCATCCAAAGAGGGTATTTATGTTGAGACGTAGATTCTAGATTGAATTTTTCATGCCACATCTAAATATAACCTAACGCTCTAGCAATATTCCACACCCTATTTTGGTACCCACCCGAAACAACTTCCTCTTTGTCATGAAGGACACAAAAGTATCTTTTTTCCAAACCCCAAGAATATTCGAGCTTCCATCCTCACCTTTCCCAATTATTTGCATACCACTTATAGAGATCCTTCTCAAATGGCATATGACAAAAGAAGTAGAGGATAATATCCATTTTCTTTAATCTTTCAAAACCAGTTTGATTTGAGCATCATTTGAGAATTCCATATCAAATTCACCCAACTAAGATTTTGTGTTTATAAAGGCTGGATCCCCTTGTATGTCAATGATAAAATTTATATTTGAAAGATTCTCTATTGGGCATGCAAGCCTATGGACTCCTTAGACCATTTATAATTATAAGTGATATTTTATTTTACATCTACTTTCAAGGAAGGATTTTTTGGTACAATCTCAAAAATTTGTCCCTTATGTTTATTAGTGAGATGCTTAAAATATAAGTTTTTTCTATTTTGAGCAATTTATTATTGTCTTTTCCTTTGACCATACCTTTAATTTCTTATTTTGAAACCCCCTGAATCCTAGATTCTTAAAATACCTTAATCACAACATTTTTGAGATAAACGCTTGAAAGAGGGTTTTCTATAATGAAATGGAGGTCTCCTGACCTTGCACTATATCCTCATATATAATTTATTTCAATAAATTTTATACCTAATAAATTCCAACTTCTACATGTCTATGTAGATGGGAAGGGTATTGTTGGCCCCAAATAGAACAATCTGTGCCCCAACGAGTTATTCCACCTTGAGTGTGTCAAGCATTGGAGTCATTTAACCAAGGTCATTCATATCCTAAAGGATGTACTCGACTAAACTCCATCTCCCAATATTATAGATAAATGTTCCTTGAATAAATTAGTGGTTGCCCATTTCAAAAGCTTCTCATCCTTGATACCTTCCAAAAAAATATTTTTCTAGAATTCTAAACCCTAGTACATTGCCATCCTAGTTGATTCTAATAAGACCCCATTTTTCTATAGTTCCCTGAGCTTGAGGTATTCTACCAAACCCAAGAATGAGAAATGAACATCATCGACCGAATATTTATTGATCATTTCTATGCTATGCTCCTTGATGATACCTTAAGAAGAAGCTTTCCATTTAGAAAGCCTAGAACTTATGTGTAAGGAAGAACCCTCACCACCCCTATCAAAATATTTTCCAACCATTACAATGCACACACCACTTACCAAAGAGAAAATACCCCTAAGAGAGTATGCCATTTGAAATTAGGGAACAGGGAGAACCCCTAAATGAAAATAATAAGATTTTTGAGAAGACTATGAATGGATAAAACTAACCCTATAGAAAATTTCATAAACTCTCTTTAGGGGATTAATACTAGAGGGGATAAAATACAAATCCACTGCTTCATAATCACAACAAAGAACAACCTAAATCCAGCTCTCAAAGATAAAATCACACAAGATACCATATTTAATCCAAATGACAAGTAGATATAAATTCTATTGAATAAAAGAAATTTTAAAGTAAAAATTAATTGTAAACCACGCACATTAGAGAAAATGAAAAATTTCATGCTCATGCATAACCAAAATACACAAATAGGAGAAAAGAAGAGATACATACTTTTGGTTGGCCTTTATCTCCATTGTCACTCCCACTACATGCACAAATTCCAAATGTAGGAACGGGCAAGGGTTATAAATACCTACACACTCATCAACCATGTCATGTTCCCTTATCAAATATGACTAGATGAAAACCCTTAGCCTATTTATTTGATGTTTCCATAAGCTAAGGGAAGGAAAAATTAAAGGGGAAACTTTGGTTCTCTTTTTCAAGTTGTTAAAAAGTACTTTTTGATAAATATTTTCTAAATTTGACCAAAGAAGGGGTTTTTTTTTATCATGGGCTAGTTTAGAACTTAAGTGAAATTATAAGGCATGCGATTTTTAAAATGTTCAAATATTCCCTCTAAGTGGAATTCACCTTTTTCGAAGGGATTTTAGAAAAAAATGATATAAAAAGGGGAAGGAGGTTCATTTTGAGAGCTTTTTCTATTTATCAATTGAAATCTTGAGTTTGAGAATGATTTGATTGACATGTCTCCATTGAATATGAAAATGTTAATTGGAAATTTAAATTTAAGGACATAAAACCTTAACCTTCAATTGGGAAACTTCATTTCAAGGGTTGCAAAGGGTAGAATTGATCAACTTAAGGTTTCTAGGGCATCAATTTATGGAGCGTAGTAATTTGTAATGTTTTGGGAGAGGGGTGTAACTATTGGAGACCATTTTGAAGGTGGTTTAACTCTTTGCATGACCTTCTTAGGTTAGTGACCCACTTGGAATATCTCCCCTAGGGTGGCTAACCACTTGGGAGATAAAATTTATAGTTTTTGGGGCAACGTGTTAGAGATTTTTATGTATTTTAAATTAAACATTTAGCTAGTATTTATTAATATTTTTTTAGGCCTATATTTTCATGCAAAGATCATATTTCAAGGTATTTTATGGGGTATAATATTTATACAATTTTGGAAAGTATTTTTAATAATAAAATATTGTAACTTGTGCACTAAATTTTAATTTCCAGAATTCTAAAATTTTATATTAGTGTTTGACAAAAAAATCAAAAATTACATATGGTTGTGTTAAGGTTTGTGGTTAATTTTTAGATTTGTATAGTATGTCTAAAGGGAACATTGCAGTGGCATCAAAGCCAAATTCTTATCTGGTTTTGGGGGTTTGAGTGGCTTCATGTCAAATAGTGATAGGGAATGGAGGTACTAGGAAAGGAAAAAGAAAAAGGGTGTTTAAAATCATGTAGAAGATCAAGAATAACCAACATAAAACTTAGAACAGCCAAGGCATAGTGAGATGGATGATCCAAATAGAGCTAGGTTTGGAAAATTTACTCAAACTCAAGATCAGTTGATGGAGATGATGGTTGAACTCATCTAAACTATGAAGAATATGAATGGACATAGGCCACCCAATGGTGATGGTAGTTATTCAAGTATATAAAACAAACCTATCACTCCACCAAGGGTGATGATTGGATCTACATAAAGGCTTAATCAACCCAAATTCCTTCATAGAGAGGAAGTTATTCCAAAAATGGAGGAACAACTTTTTATATGGGATGATGTGGCTGCAAGTTATGAGGAGTATATGAATTTTCCACCTGAAATCAAAGGGCAAATGAGTGTTGTTGATTTTGTGACATTTAAGAAAGGCAAGGGCAGTTTAAGGGTTGGTCATAAACCAAGGAAAAACTAAAGATAACTTTGATATGATTTTAAAAAGCTCAGACTTTCTACTTTTGATGGATCTACCAAAATTTCAGCTAGGGCATGGGTACAAAAAGTAGACACATAACTTACACTTCAGCCTATGATGGAGGATGAGGGAGATTCCCATGAGTGGTGGTATTATGTTTTTATAACACAAGGGCACCACCTCATAAACACCTATGAGTAATTTAGTATAAAAATAATTAAAAGATTTGATAGGGTTGATCCAGAACTTCATTTTAGGGAATTAGCTTAGTTAAAACAAAAGACTTCTATGGAGGAGTATGTGGCTGATTGTTATAGGGATTTAGTTATGGTAATGAATGTGTTATAAATCAAACTTGTAGTTTTGTTCATGGAGGGGTTGTTGACCCACTTAGAGGTTTATTCAAGGCTTCTAGCCATCTCACACTTCAAAAGGCCATTCATAAGGTTCTTGGCTTTGAATCTACAACTCCTAGGGTCAAAATTCTACCTTCAAGACTATAGAAAACTAATACTTTTGGGACTTTTGGACAACAAAGGACAAACAATTTTGGGAAGCCTAAGATGACATTTTTGGAGCAACCAAAATTAGTCCCCTTTGGAATACAAAGGAAGCCTTATCAATAAGGGTTTGGGCAAAAAAAAGAGCAACCAAAGATGAACAAGGATGGGGGAGAGTAAATAAATGAATTAAGAAGAAAAAAATTGTGTTTTTCATTCAAAGATCCTTGGACACTGAGGCATTGTTGCCTTCGAAAAGGGAAAGTTCACTACATATAAATGATTTTCGATGGAAGAGAAGAATAAAATGAAGAGGTAGGGATAACAATCTCTATGAGGAGGAGCAAGTGGAAAAGGGATAAGAGGATAACTTGGATGGCACCCTTTTCACCTTCTTTGGAGCTCCTAGATACCACCCCTTTAGAGTGAGAGGGGTCTTACAAGGTAAGAAGATCACCATTCTCATTGATAGTGGGGCTACACACAACTTTATTTATGAGGAATTGGTAGCAAGATGTGGGTTGTAAACTATTAATTTTATAGGATTTAATGTGACTGTGTCAGATAGCTTCACCAACCCTTGCACCAAGAAGATTCCAAAGTTAAACATCACATTGGGTAAGCATAAAATTTAAAATGATTTGTATGTAGTTGGCATATAATAATATAATTTAATTCTTGGATTACAATGGATTCACTCATTTAGGGAATCCACCCAAAATTATCAAACAATGAAACTAGAATTCAAGGCAGTTGGTAAGGAAGTTGTGCTACACAATTTGAGCAATGGAGCACCCACAGTGGTGACTTCAAATAGGATGGAAATATATTTTCATAGAGGGAAGATTGCTTGGGCAGATGAATGTTTTGTAAGTGTTGTAAATTCTGATTTGGGGCAACAACATCATCATAAAGATATTTATCCCATCCTTGATAAGCATGCAAAAGTGTTTAGTAGTATTCCTCATGGGCTATCCCCAAATAGGGTTTATTTTAGCACATAATTGAATTGGAACTAGGCACCATAGTGGTCATTAATACACCATACCACCACCCAAGGTCCTACAATGAATAAATTAAAAAAGCTATCAAAGAGATTTTAGAGATGGGTCACATAAGTCCTGGTTCTAGCCCTTTTTATTCTTTAGTTGTGCTTGTGAAGAATAAGGATGGTACAATGAGGATGTGGATAGACTATTATCTATTAAAAAATAAAACCATCAAGAATAGGCATCCCATACCTAAAATTAATGAGTTGATTGATGAGCTTCATGAATCAATTTACTTCTCTAAGATTGATTTGAAGACCAAGTACCATCAAATCTAGGTAAGGGAGGAGGATGTGCAAAATACCACTTTTAGATGTCACTTTGGACACTATGAGTTTTTGGTAATGCCCTTTGGTTCAACCAATGCACTTGCTACTATTTAATCATGCATGCATCATGTTTTTAGGCAATACTTGAGAAAATTTGTGTTGGTTTTCTTTGATGATATCCATGTCTATAGTAAAACATAGGAAGAATATCTATGACACTTAGACATAGTGTTGGGAGTTTTTGAATAGCAAGCACTCTTCACCAAATCATCCAAATGTGAGTTTAGAGTTTCTAAAATTTTATATTTGGGGCACATAATTGATGCCCAAGGGGTCCATGTGGACCAAAAAAAGATAAAATCTATTGTGGATTGGCCTCCACTACTATGACACATTTGAGGGGATTTCTTAGTTTATGTAGTTATTATATGTAGTTTGTGAAGGGGTTTTAATAGCTTGCTACTCCACTAACATATTTGAAATAAAATGATCTTTCAGCTAGCCAAAAATATCCATGGAGGCCTTTGAAAAACTCAAGAAGGTGATGAGTATTTTCTTAGTACTCATTCTTGATTGTACCATTTTATTTGTCTTGGAATGTGATGCTTTTGGGGGAGGTATAGGGGCTGTCCTAAAACAAAAATGACATCTTATTACTTTTGAAATTAGAAAAATCAAGGAATTAGAACATATATTCCCCATCTATGACAAATAAATACTAGCCATCACACATGATTTGGATAAATTCAGACAATTTTTAATTTATGGAAGATTTGTGGTGAAAATGGAATACAATAGCTTAAAGTATTTCCTCAACCAAATTGATTTGAGTGATAGGTAGAAAAATGGGTGAGTAACTTTCAATATTATGATTTTTATATTGAATATGTAATGGGGAAAAATAATGTAGTTGCTTATGCATTATTTAGGAAGCCTATTTTATGTTCTATGAGTGAAATTATAGCAGATTGGAAGGTTGTAATCATAAATGAGTATGCAAAATATGGATTTACTACAACTGTCATGGAAGGTAAAGTTGATGATAAAAGGTATAAGGTGGTTGGTGGTCTAATTTTATACAAAAATAGGGTCTTTTTAATCCCTAAATCCTAGTTGAAATAACAAATAATGAAGGTTATACATGATACTTGTATGGCTAGTCATCAAGGATACTTCAAAATGTACAAGTGAGGGAGAGGTTATTTTGGAAGGGCCTTAAAAGGGATATTCTTCAATACATCTGAAAGTACATTATTTTCCAATTAAATAAGTATGAACACACTTTTCCAGCTGGTATTTTGTAGCTCATACACAACACAAGGGTTTTAACCTAAAAACCCTAGTGTGGGGAAAACTAGCTGGAAGTGGAAACTACACATCTTCCTCTTTATTCCTTAATTAAATGAACCAATACAAAGATCTCATGTATCATACAAATCCTCTATTTTGTCTCTCCTATTTTCCTGATACAATGATGGTAGAAATAAAAGAAACATGGAATATTTAGTGATGCAAATAACCAACTACTCACTATTCATCTCTCATGCATTCATCCTCCTACACTCCTATATATCATGATCCATGTTCATCAATTAATTTTACCTCTATATATGGTCCTTATGCACTCCTAGATATGTTCCTTTGAATATCCATGCCTCTAAAATACCCAAGAATGAGAAGAACAATCATTTCATATCCTTAATATGACTCTTCAATTAATGTAAGGGAAAACCATTGCTTAACATGAGGGTCACTTTAAAAATTTCTCCTAAGGGTGACAAAATTATTTCTTGAAGTGGCAAAACTATCGCTTCATGCAGACCGATAGTTTTCTCATCTAAAAATGTCCTTCAACTTTGGGAAACCATATATTTTTCATACAAACTCAAAATCATATGTTCTTTTTTTTAAGTGTATAAAATTTTGAGAGGAATCTAATATGTAATAACATTTGAATTTTGATTAATAATATTATATTTTTCACCTTCATGAAGTAGACAGTGTCTATCTAAGGGTTGCAATGCACAACCTTACCATTCAACATTCCATGTTTCATGAAACCTGACATGTCCTTAGATTATTTTATAGTTTATGGATGACTTACATAGATCCTTATAGATCATACCTCCTATTTTTGTATGAATTTTGGTCCCACAAAATCTTACATATGATATATACATATATCTCTCCCTCTATCTCCTTTGAGCTTTTGTAAAGATGTTGGTGTTTGGCCTTGACCACAACCTGTCAATTTACTTGAGCCTTTATTATAGTTCTTTTTCACTTTCCCTTGAAATTCATATTTCATCATCTCTCCCTTAGCTAAACTCAAGAATATGTTGTACATACCAATAAGAAAACATACCCGAACTTGCAACTCTAAACCTCCTCCTCCTATGAAAAGATAGTGTCTAATTCTTCTTTTCAAATGAAAGAGATGAACTAATTTACAACCTCTAATGTTGCAATCTAATTGGATTTTAGTGTGAACTCACCTTTCTTGAGCTACAAAGTCCATTCATGGCCTTTATTGATGGAATTTTTAAATTGCACTCTCTGATTGATGTTGGAGCTAATCATACTCTCTTATTGACATTGGGGTTGATCATGCATTTATGATGCTTTAATGGTAGCATCCCTCAACACTCATCCATGATAGTGCATCTTCATCTTTGAATGAAAGAGATGATTCCCTTCTTCTCTTCCAATGAAAGAGATGATTCCCTCCTCATCCTCCAATGAAGGAGATGGATTGGCCTAGATCTCATTGAGTTTGTTGTCCAAACATTTTATTTTGGATGAAATCGATTGTTAATGTGGTTCCCACATGATTCTTCCTCACAGTGATCTATTCATGGTTGTCTCATGATGATTGGTATTTTACTAGTGGATTTGGTTCCCTAATATTGTCCTCATGAAGATGGAGTTGATAATGCATCTTTTTCTTCCTCAATGAAAGAGTGATGCTCTTCAATTTTGTTCCTTTACTCACACCTATGATGAGAAAGTTAAGTGGGACACTGTTACAACTCATTTGTAGCTTAAAATCACATGTTAAAATATAATTATGATTCCAAAATCATCTATAATAATTGATGTGTTCAATTTTCATCCATTCTTCCTACTACAACATATTACTTTAGAGGAAACATACATTATACAAGGCTTATTAATTGTCAATGCTATAAATATTTTCATACCATAGTGCTTTCAAATCAAAATCAAATCTGAAATTAATTACAACCATGCCTAATTTGCATACAACTAAAATATTTATGTTTCATCTGGCCATGTCTATTGTATCTCCTTATGTGCATACTATCATACTACATACATGCTGAAATCACCATCCCACAATCACTGTGAAGCACATATCTATATCACAATTATATGAAGACAAAATCAGATTTTTACATCAATTTTTTCAATTATTAAAGTGTCCTAAGCATGCTACACCACTTACCCATTTGCATTACAACAATTTTGAGGAGAGATTAATAAAGTATAACAACAGGAAAACATAAACAAGTTTATTAACCATTATTATGATGTGATTATTGCTAGAATTTATTGTCCAACCTCTTGATTTGCATGCTTTCTCTCATGGAGTGCCTCTTTTCCAATTTTCCTTTCATTGCTTTGCAACACAAGTGGTGAGTAATAGAAACTAAAAACATGTTATTTTTTACACATACTTATTATACCCAAGTGAATTTGTTGTACCACGCTCACCTATGATGAGCTCAAGGATTTCCATGCTTGTTCATATAAGTGATACTAGTTTCCTATTTTCTCTACCAACAAATATAAATGTACATGGATTTGAAGATACATTTGAACTACTACCCAACACCCATACATTGAAGGCAATTCAAAATATTCTTATTTTAAAATCATGTAATTGATCAATCCAAGAATCAAATGAAATGTCCTTACTACTACTTGCTTGCAATGTTGATGAATGAACTTGTGAGAGTTGTTCTCTCCTTGTTCACTTTTGTGTTTTGGTAGACTCTTTTTCCTCTTGTGCTTTTGGAATCCTATTCTTGGATTTTCCATTCTTTAGGAGAAGATGTAGATGGATCTTCCAACACTTTCCATTCCACCTCCCACTAACCTTTCAATGAGTACAAAAATTATTATACTTACACATGTTCAAATCAAGTGGATTCTTACCTTCTTGGAGTGTGTCTTGAACTTCCTCTTCTTGCTTTCTTGAAGAGTGGATTTTCACTTTACCATCTCTTATAGAACTTGGGATCCTTAGTGATGGATTATTTGTACATATCCCTATATTGGTTACTCTTCTTAAAAATATCATAAATAAAACAACACCAATTATCTTGTGCTCCATTACCTTACTTCTTACAATCATGAAAAATTAAGGTGGAATATTTATCTTTAACATACCTTCTTAGGTTTCCCCTGTGCTTGCTTCCTTCCTATATTGGATGTAAAAGTAGTGAATTAAATGTGCATTATGTGAATGGACTATTAATTTAGTATATTCTCTTTCATGACTTAAAGGTTTCCATCTCTTTGTAAGTGCTTCTTTGTCCTTTTGATTCAAATTCATACTTCCCTCTTCTTGTCTTAATTGCTTCCCACTCTTTGGAGACACCTTACAATTATATTGAGGCTTCACAAAAATGATTTTATAAAGATTTTTACCTTATCTAGGATTTACTTTGTGTGTATATGGGCATGGAATCCTCCTTCATTGAAGATACTCTAACCCATTTTCATTAATAATCTAGAACCAATACCCTTAACATGTTTCTCAATTTTTTTAATGGAATCATTCAATGTAACATTGGAAAAAATAACATGTGATGGATTGCTTACCATGCATAAAATATTCATGTTTTAACATATTTGGTAAATTAGGGTTCCCTTTTCTTGGTAGATTCTTTTCTCCTTTCTACTCCAACATCTAGTAGGAGCTTTGCTAACAATTCCTCCTTCACTAGTAAATCTTGTTACAAGTCTGCCATGATTCCCATGAAAAACTCCCCATGGCTAATCCATTTAATTTCAACTGATCAATATATGTTTCCAAGTGTGTCAATAGATATATTAGTCCTCTATTCTCATCTTGCACCAACATGTGGCAGTCTTTGAGCTCCTCAAGTATTCTTCTCAAGGATTCAATCATAATTGGTCTATGGAACCATAGGAACCTGCAACACTTTTTTAAACATATTTTCATATGATATTGATATACACATAAACTCCTATGTGTTAATAAAAAACTCTAAAACTCATAAGGAACTTGATGCGTTGATACCAAATTGATCTATAAACTCTCAAGTAACAAACTTGCTAGAATTCACAAAATCACAAACTATTATTCTACTTTGAACTTACTTTAAAATGATTGATTTTATAATGTGTTAAGATTGGTATAATGTTCATTATAAATAATAAAATTCTTGAAAACCATTCAAAACTAACAAGGAAAGGAAATAACACACAACATAAGGGTTTTAACCTAGAAACCCTAGTGTGGGGAAAACCAGTAAAAAGTATCAATTGTACATCTTCCTCTTTCTTCCTCAATGAAATGAATCAATACAAAGAGATTATAGAATATACAACTCCTCTTTCTATTATCTCCTATCTTCCAGACACTATGATTGAAGAAACACAAGAAACATAAAATAGTTACAGTTTTATAAATAACTTACTACTCAGTGCTCATCTCTCATACATTGACCCTCCTACACTCCCGTAGATCATAATCCATAATCATCGATTATTTTTACCTTTATTAATATCCCTTCTTATACACTCTTAAATATGATATTTCAAAGATCCAAACTTATGTAATGCCTAAGAATGAGAATATCAATTGGCTCATATACTTACTTTGATTCTTTAGTTAATTTGAATGAAATTATTGTTTAAAGAAGAGCAGTAGTTTTGAAACCACCCCTAAGGGTAATAAAATTACCCCAAAAATTGTTGAAGATAAAACATACTAATAAACCAATATAAGAGAAGCAATACTAACAAAATATTTGTGCTAAAAATGAATAAGATAAATGTAACACAATATTACATAATACGTAAGATTTTACCTAGGAAACCCTTACATGATAAAACCCAACATAGTATCCTCCTTACTATTGCATTAACTCAACTATCTTGCAATACAATAGCATAACTATCAGTTATATTTTACCCTACTACATATGTGGGTATTATAAGCACATCGATAGGTAAGCCTATGTAGTCTTACAATACCATGGGTACCAAAACCATTAACCAATAATACAACGCATAATAGTTACCCATAAAACTATAATTCATATCACAATCTGTATTATTACCATAGGTAGAAATACCTATAAAATCACCAAAACATGTAATCATTTTGGGAAAAAAAATCTCAGGGGCTCCTGCCCTAAACCCTCCAATTAGGGTGATGCCATGGATCCCAATTGCCATCCCTAATTATGCAGTACCTAAAGGGTGTAAAATATGCAAACTATACAACAAATATCCAATATTCTCCCACTTATTGAATCACTTTGCATTAGGGTTCATAGATGCATAATTTCAACATCTAAGGGTAGCCATGCCCATTGATCTTTTGTACCAAGAAAACATTTCAGTACTCACAATTTTAATTAGTTAAAAAATAACATTCTTATCTATGTCCACCTTCTCCAATAGTATCTTTTACTCCATTTCCATAAAAAAATGGTATTGCGCATCAATGTGTTTTGTTTGAGAGTGATAATCAAGGTTATTTTCCACCAAAAACACCCTCTAATTGTCATAATTTATGATTTTAGTGTTTTAAATAAACCCAATAGTGGAACAAAAACTTTTAAGCCAATCCACTTCCTTATTTTTATGAGTAGAAACTATGTACTCAACCTCTGTGGTGGATATGACAACACTAGATTGGCATTTGCTCATCCAACTTACAGCTCCATTGAACAAGTTGAACACACACAATGATAGATATATGTCAATCAAGATCTCTAACCTAATCAAAATCCATAAAACCATGTAGACTTAATGTCTTACTTTCACCAATATTACCCTAATAGCATAAAGCATAGTCAAACATCTCACACAAATACTTGAAAATCCTCTTCACCACAATCCAATGTTCCTTTTCTATATTTGACATAAATATGCTCAGTAATCCCCCTACATAAGTAATCTTAGGTCTGATACAGACCATTGCATACATTAGATTTCCAATAACACTAACATATGGGACTTGAGACATCTTCAATTTCTTTTTGTGTCTTGGGATACTATCTAGTAGATAGTTTTTTATGAACTAGAAAATGAAAACTCACAGGTTTATTTTCCTATATCTTAAACCTTTGCAATATCATCTTAGTATACTTTCTTTGATTTAACCATAATTTTTTATTTACAAGATCTCTTTTAAATTCAATGCCCAAAATAAATTTTGTAGGATCTAGATCCTTCATATCAAACAGATATGATAACTAAGACTTAACTTAATTGATCATTTTTTTATTTTTACGAATTAATAGCATGTCATCTACATACAACACTTTGATAACATAAATTTCACCTTCCTATTTAAAATACACACAAGGATTAACTTTGGTTTTTTTAAGCCCAAGTCCCAACACATCCCTCTCAAATTTATGATTCCACATCCTAGTGATTGCTTCAAGCTATAAAGAAACTTTTTCAGCTTGCACACCAAATCCCTTTTCCTTTACCTTATTGTTTGGATGCATCATGTAGATTTATTCCTCACTCTCATTTTGTATAAAATTTGTCTTTACATCCATATTTTATATTTAAAGATAAAATGTAGAAATAATAGTTAAAATAAATCTAAATGAATTTAACTTAACAAGAGAAAAAATATCACCAAAATCAATTCCCTCTACCTGAGAAAATATCTTTGCTATCAGGGGAGCTTTATGTTTCTCCATTTTTACCTCTGCATTATAATTTTTATTGAATACCCATTTGAAACCAACATGTTTCCTACCAGGAGTTAATTTCACCAAGTCCCATGTATGAGTTTTATCTAAGAACTCCATTTCTTCCTCCATAGCCTTCTTGTAAGACTTATTTTCCTTTGAGCCAAGTTCCTCCTTTATAATCTTAGGATCTTTGACGGTACTGATAAAACTAATAAAAAACACATGATATAAATCAAGTCTAAACCTTTATAGTATTATTCTAACTCAATCTAATCTTCTCAAAACTAACATTTCTAATCTGCATCTTCTAGGTCCTCCTCTCTACTTCATCTGAATCTTCCTTTTGCAACTCCATTTTTGATTCATCTTTTATAGTTTCTTCAAATTTAAACACAGATTCTCCTTCTTATAATTCAACATGAAACTATTCAATTTCATCATTTGGTTATCCTTCCTATTTTATAATCCCCTTTTACCTCTCTAAAGATAATTTTACAACTATAAATAATCTTCTTCATTTCTAGGTTCCACAACTTGTATCCTTTTGCACTAGTACTATATTTAATAAATATACACTTCATTGATTTGTGTTTAACCCTAATTTGGATTATTGAATCCTAATTGAGTATATAGGGTTAAGGATATAGAAATGATAAGTCAAAAAGGCGAATACCAGATCTACAACAGGGTAATTAATATACTAAACTGAAATGTATCATGTATTGAATTTATAAAAATGAGATAGTCTATAATGGAAAGTACAATTATACCAGATATAGAAATGACATAAAAGAGATTACTTATTTGGTTCTATGCTAATGTAGATCTAGATCTGGGATAGGTAAAAATTAGGTGGGAAGATAGTTCTAGAATACTCATAAGATTCTAGATCTTATGTCTCTGGCTCTTTGGATAGTTGTGTCGGCCTAAGATGGTTCCCGGTCGATGCTAGTGTTTTAGTTCAACAATAGTTTCCTCTATGGAATACTTGTTCAAATAGGTTGTGACCATTTAGATGTTTATGGGATTGAACTCACCTTTGCTTTGTTTCATTCAGATCTAGGTCATGGACTGTTGCTCCTAGTGAAATGGAAAAAACCTAGCTTTCCATCTTCAATGTGACCTTGAGGAAAAATGGGTTAGTGTTCATATGGTGTTGATCTAACTTGAAATGACCTCATTATCAAATGGCATTGTCTACATATCCAATACTTTAGAAGAGGGCCTCAGATTCATGTAGTTCTCCCTTACATGTTGGCTTGTGTATGAATCATGCAATGTGTGTAAAACAAGTACAATGGTCACCTAGCTTTTAACTTTACAAACACAACCTTATGACTTATCATTTAGTACTTTAGAGTTGTATTTGGGTTGTTACTTTGACTCATATTAGAATAGGGCATAATAAGAAAGATTTTGGTAACTTGAGTTCTCTTTTGGTCTAATTACTAGGTGGTAAATGAATGAGGTTTGATATTATATTTATACCAATCCTATTGGTAGATAATTCACATTAAAGTACTTAGGTTGACTATTATGATATATTTTATTTGAAAATTGGATGACTTCAAGGCACTGAACACTTAAATTGGGTCAGAATAGTAACGTTGATGTTACTGTTTATCCTGAACATTAATGTCCAGGGAGAAAGAAAGAAGGTACATGCTCAAAATTTATAGAGGTATAAGATAAGAACATTATAAGTATTCTAGATAAGATGAGATGTCTATCATCAATATAAGGATATATTTACTATGAGATATTCCAAGGGACATAATATAGAATAGATGTGAGGCTTGCAGAAGCAAGGCATGTGTAGAACTAAGAGGAACAACCAGGGTCTGAGTTTGTCAAGTGTATAAGATTGAGGTGCTACATAATCATAAAATATTATCTACATTTTACCTCCTTTAATTTAGTAATAAAATTGTTAGTTTAAAGGAAAGGAATAAGTACTTGGCTATGTATGCACACCTTGTCTTTACTTGAGTTGAATTTTAGTGCTTTGTTGGTGACCAACTTACAACTAGGAGCATGTTACAATGTGTCATTAATGCATAAAATTTGGGTCAAAAGTACTGTTGACCAAATTTGACCCTATAGGTCAAATTGGAACCCCTATAGGTAAAAAATTGAATTTTTAGATGTTTTAGGGATCTAATATTTTATCATGGGGTATATTATAAGTATTTTGATGTCATTTTATGCCCTTTTAGCCTTGGTCATGGTTAGATTAGTTTATATGTCATTTTGATTCATTTAGTAGGCTTTTAGGGGTCATAAATACAAGTGGTACATTTTTCAAGGTGTTCATTATGAGCATGTCATTGATGTTCAGAACTAAATATGGTGATTAGAAGATATGATTTATCAAATTTGTGCTCCAAGACATTTTGACAGTGTTTTCCAACATAGTCAAATCTGCAAGCTATAAGATGAAGATAAGTAGGCACTTTTATAATGCCTTATCTTGCACATAAGAAGGCTTCAAGACCAAATGGATATATGGATCAAATATCCTATGAAAGAGGAATGAATGTGCTAATTTTTAGGTCATGCAAATAAGTGCAACAAGAGAATGTAGGTCTAAAGTTAGCCTTCTAAGCAAAATGAATGGTCTCCATACTTAGACAAAATATGCACAAGGTCATGAAAAGTTGCCATGCTTTTACAAAGATAATCTATGGACATTTGTAAAATAAATAGATAGTAGATTTGTTATGGGTTTTCCATGAGCATTCTAGAGATATGATCTGTAGGTTCAATTGAGAAGGAATAAGCTCAAAATTAATTTATCTTTGCTCTCAAACTGGATAGGGTTTCTCAGTAAAACCTTAAGGGTTTAAGTCATGGCATCAATAGGAACTTTTTATTTTGATGGTGAATAGATATACTCAGGACCCAGTAGCTTAAGTTATAACTTAAGCCTTTATTATTGTTGCAAAATCAACCCCTTAACCTAGCAATTACAGGGTCGAGAAATGATCAAAAGACTTAATATTTCCTAAGTCTTAGACTTTATATTATGTCCTTGCTTGATGAATGGCTATCACTTAATTAGACATTAGATATCTAATAGAGAGTGATGAAATCAAATTGTTAAAAGGAGGTCTAAGTGAGCATGCAAGTGACAAATGTCACATTCATAGAGTTTGTCAGATAGATTTCAATGAGCATAAGCTTGTCAGAGTTAATGATCGAGCTTGTTAGAAGATTTGATGATGAGAGGGTGATCATGCAAAGAAGATATAATAGAGTGAATGGAATCAATTTCTATAAAGTGCTCAAGGTTTATCGACAAAGTGACGAGTTAAAGACTGAGTAAGTCTAAGAAGATCAACAGAGTGAAAGTAATCCAAATCTATAGGAAGCAGCGATACGGGATAAAGATCTCGATGTTTAACATCTCGATATAGATAAAGAACATAAATATTTGGAGATCCAATGACACATAGAATCTCAAATCAGGAAGATCGATGAGCATATTTTAAGATGAAAAAGCTAAAGTTTAAAAGCATACAAAGATATAATGAATAACATGAGCCTATTAGAAAGTGATTGAATAGATGCATTTTAAAGTTGAGTCATTTGATTATGGATCATCGGATCATGGTCCAAAGGTAAGATCAATGACTAATATTTAAAGTCATGTCTAGATAAATGGTTAGTTATAGGAACATGTAGGAACTTGCATATAAGCTTTATATCTAGACATACAGACAAAGTAACAGGGGTGAATGATGAAGGTAGTTTTTTGAGCCAACAAAAGGAATTTCATGCCACGTTTCAGGAGCTTCATGCCTTGAATTGAAACTTGTGCTTCCTAACTTTTCAGATCAATTTTACATTCCATTCTCATGCACATATAACTCATTTTCTCAACTTGACATGTGTCCTTGTGACCTTTGGACTTCTCTCTTCTCTTCTCTCTCTCAAGTTCTATAAGAACTAGCTATTTTGGCCTTTATAAATTATGATTCACTTTAGTATGGTGAATCCTTGCTCATTTGCATACCATGGATCAATAAAAACTACTAATTTTTACCTCTTTCATGATTTTTCATAGTGTGTTCACTTGAATGATATATCTTGCTTATGTGATGATTGTTGTTTCCTTAGCATTTTTGTCTCATTTGCTCATCTATTTGTAGTTAGAAAGCTTCTTCTTGTAGGTCATGTGAAGTGTCTTATGATGTGTCAAGGTTGAGTGAGTGAGTCTAATCAAATAGTGCCATTCTAGGCCTCTTATCTAGTCTTCCTAGCCTAAACATTCATCACAAACTCATAATGAAATATTGATGTGAGAAGATGTAGATTGGAGAAGTGTATATTTAGTTAGTCCCTTCTTCTCATGTGTAACATGTAGCTGGTTAGTCATCATCAACTAATTTGGTGTATCACCTCCTTTAGGATAGTTTACTTTTAGTTTTATCTCCCTTTTCCCTCAAAATCATAAGTTTAGTAGTGTTCTACAAGTGGTACATCAAGGGAGCTAGCCCCATCTAGAGATTTACCTCATTCTTAGGCTACCCATAGCCTAAAAGTGTTTCAATTGTGCCACTTGGATGAGGAGAGCTGAGACATCTCCTCAAAGGGTGAAAATCTAAGTGAAAACAAGTACTTGAAATAGATTAAAATCTAAAGAGCTTGGTTTAAGAGTACTCCTATGTGTCAATATAACCGCCTTGCCTATTGACAAGTTGTTTTTGTAAAAGATGTATCATTGTAAGACTCTAAAATTGAGATTAGGATAGATATAGATAAATATTTAAAGTGCATATATCCAATGTGTGTGTGTGTGTGTGTGTGTGTGTGTGTGTGTGTGTGTGTGTGTGTGAGAGAGAGAGAGAGAGAGAGAGAGAGAGAGAGAGGTTGGAAGTCACATGCCCCTAATTTTGTAATAAAAGTGAATTTTCACATGACAATTGATATTAGCTCAACTGTGCAACCCAATGACACTTATAACCTGGAGAGTTTGGATGATCAAATCTAAACTAAAAATTTGGTGAGATTGAGTGATTTAATCACCTCAACCATACCAAGAGGTGAACCAGCTATTATATTAAAATGACTCACTAAAGTCTGTACAAGTCCATAGGGTATCAGTTAGTGTAATAGTTTTAAAATTTGAAATTGATTTAGATTTTATAATATTAAGCACATGTTGCATAACATATGCATCTTAGATATGTCTCATGCTAAAACTATGTATAACAATGGTACCATGTATAAAATTCTACCATAAATGTGTATCAAAATCATATAATTATGCTTTAGACAATTTGAAAAACTATGTAAGTGTGAAGGATATGCTTCTAAAGCATGCCCCCACTATATATGGAGAAATCTAAAACTGATATAAGTATCAATGTGGAGGACATGTTTCCAAAGCATGCCTCCATTGTAAAGTGGAGATGTTGAATACTAAGTAGGTGTAGAGAACATGCTTCCAAAACATGCCCCCATTGAATTTTTTAATTGATATAAGTACCATACTGAATGAATGTAGAAATCATAATTTCAACCACTAAATCCACAAACTAGTATAAGTATCAAACACTAAATAAATGTAGAGAATATGCTTCCAAAGCATGACCCCACTATAATATAGAAACTATGAATGTGTGAAATCCATGTCCATATGACATGCCCCGACTAATATCTAAGAACCATGCAAAGTGTGGAGAAAATGCTTCCCAAGTATGCCCCAACTAATATGCCCCACCTTTAAGGTGAGGGAAAAATAGTACCTGGAAGTTACCTCACCTCAAAAAGGTAAGACAACTATAAATTTGTGAATGTAACCATGTAGCATATTGTATGCACCTAAAATTGCTCACTTCATTATTATTGACTAATATTTCTATTAGTCGACACTAATCTCATCTATTCTAATTCATCCTACTAATTAATCCCCCATTCCTAGCCATTTATTTAATAGCCCCCTTTAATAATTCTCTATTTCACTATCCTTAGTCTAATCCCATCCCTTCATTAATTCTATCATAATCCCTATTATTCTAATTTAATCCTAGTTATCCATTATATGGGAATTTTTAATTCCCATAACCCTACCTAACCACCTACTAACCTATTCCCTAGGTATTCTTACATCCCTAGGAATCCTAATCATCATTAAAGCCCTTCTAATCCTCCATTATCCCCTAAACCTATGGAGAAGCCTCTAGAATTAGAGAAGCTCCTCCAAGTCTCTAGAAGTATCCAAACTAGAGACTTCTAATAATTTTAAATTCTTCAAAATTCCCTCCATTTGCCTATTTAAACAAGCTCTCCCTCCACCCTCAAACCATCTAGCATTCTCATAAACAATCCATGTCAAACTAGCAAAAATCTCCTAAAGCCATAACAAATCCATGTCCAAACATCTATTGAATCCTCCATCAACAATCCAACATCAAACAACATCCTAATGCCAATCTAAGTCAAGGTAATCCATCAATCTCATTCTCTTTATCTTTTTGTTTTGATCATGGCTTAAAGCATTTAGGATTTAGGATTTAAGTGTAGGATTTAATAGTTATTCATCCAATTGCACTTGATTCTAATGGCTTTAGGATTTACTTAGGTAGTTGGTTATTTGAGTGGTTAAATTGTATAATAAATCCTTGAGCTCAAAAAATCTACATAATGGAAACCATGGCGGGACAAACTCCCTCCCAAGCTAACAATTTTGCATCCAAGTGTTATTTTTACTAGCCTACAGGTCAAAAATTCAAAATTTTGCATACCCAGGTTGCAGTCATGGGTTTGCACTGGTAGTTGCAACATTATCAAAACCAATCATGATATTACCCCCATAAGTCACGATATTATGTTAACCATCTATTGAACCGCTAACAGTTTGCCTAACCGTGCAGGGTTTTGTCTTCTGACAATCCTGTGACTCGATAATCATGATATTATCGGGTGAGTCATGAGTTTGCTTATCCTAGTTCTGGTATTGTTTTAATATGTTAATGCTCTATTTTTAGCAGGTCTTTATCCAAGGACAAAACCGTGACTCTCTTAATCATGGTATTGTGGTTAGTGTTGTGATTTTGTTAATATTTCCCATAAGATTTTGTTTATAGGCAAAACCGCTACTTCGTGAGTAGCGACTTTGACCTTCAAAGCATGATATTGCGGCCATAAGTCATGACTTTTCAAGCTTTTACATCATGTTTTAAGAAAACTCTTTTATTCGATCAGTCTATTAACCCCCTTGCATATTTATAGTAACACTTGAGCTAAAAAATGTAGTTGTTTTAATGCACAGAAGCAGGTTGAGATTAGGGATTGACATCGAATGCAACCGGTTCTCAATTGATCATTTGGTGTGTATTTTGTCGACCTCAAATCTGATGATCTTTTTTTGTCTCGTAGGGAGCCTTTGTTAATTATAAATAACAGATACATAAAAACAATTTCTGCTAATCATTGGTTTTCCTTTTTGTGTATGATTGTTTTTTTACGTAGGGTGAGATAGCTAAACGATGGCTGAGGCATTTATTCAAAAACTAAAAACTAGGCACGAAACCCGAGGCTCCCAACCATCGTTGCATCCACATTGGGTCCATAAGGAACGATATGACTGAAAGGAGCAAATACGTACCCAAAACAAAAACCATTTATCATGCCCAAAAATGTCGTTTTGCCTTACTGACATATGGTATTATGATCTGACTATTAGCATTTTTTTTATTTAGGAGGATAGAATATTAGAATTTAATGTCATTTCAAGATCTTTGTCTATTATATGTATTGCTAGTTAGTTGGTACACACATTTCTAGGAGCTTAAGTAAATCTGTTATACCTTGAGCCAAATATTTAGATTTTCAATTTTTTAAAATAAAACTGCCACTTGCGTTTATGCCCTTAATAGCGAAATTGCATTGTCTAAACACGATATTGTAGACATATTAACAGTTTTGTAAATTTGATCGATGTTATTAGCTGTTGAATTTAAACAAAACCTCTTTTTGCATTTTTGCCTCTAATGGTGATATCGTTCTGTGTAATTGCGATATTGTAGACACACTGATGGTTTTGTAATTTTGCCCTGATCCTCTTTTACTTTTGTCATTCTGACTATTAGTTGTTGATTCTGGAAACTAATAGGGCATATTTAAAAATTTAAATGAAAATCACCTTTTGAAAACTCTTAACTCTGCTCAATTTTAGTTAATTATCAATTTGTCTTTGTGGTCAAATTTTTTGAAAAAAACATCATAAAAATTTAAACTACAGTTTATCATTCCATCATCTAGATATAATCAATTTTAGGCATTTAGACCAATCTGTTAATCGATTGTTCCCGGTTCATAGTGTAATCTGAAAGTTTTATTGATTTGCACAATATTGCAACTATTGTTTTACTTACAGTAGCAGGTTTATCATTTTGAGTCATAGTTTTGTGGTTTAGGAGAAAATCATGATTATCGATTTTATAGTCATTATCAGTATTGTCAACCCTAGTCATAAGTTTTTAGGTCTAACTACTGTGTTGCAGGTAACTATCACAGTCATCTATCAATCATAATATCATCATTCGTAAGTAGCAGTTTTGACTGCCCAGTAGTTGTATTGTAATTTTTGGTAGTGGGATTGCCCTATGTAGTTATGGGTTTGCAAAGAGTCATGGTTTTACAAAAATCTTAAAAACTACTAATCTTTTTTATTGCAAGACCTATATATTTTAAGTGCCAATTAAACTACAAACCTATGTGCTTGCAGGGCATCGATCAAAGATCCATTTTGGCACTCTTAAAATCATTTTGGAATCATTTTAGTCCATTTCATCTTGTATATATCATTTTTAATCATTTTGTTATGTGTATATATATTTTATTGAATTTCTCCTTGTATATACTTGCATCAACATGTAAATAATCATTGTATCATGTTATTCACACATAGGTAATTAAATCGGTTAATTAATCGTATCATATGTTTTGCTCGTTTGTTAACCCCTCCCTTCTAGGATAACATATGGCATGGAATTGATCCCTACGCATGAGCTTAGTTTATATGGGTTAGTGATGTGGATTTCATCACTGTGCACTGACCAAACTCCATATTATGGTGGAGTCTAAAAATCAAGGACAGTTATCGTTAGGCTAAACGGTTGACCCCATACAGGTCATTCGTGAAGGGGAAGAGTTATCTCTCTGAACCAGGCATTAGATAGCACCATATATATAATTGAGACCCATCATACCTTCGTGTATATTGGGGACTCCCCTAGAGAACCCGTTCATCCTAGCATAGAACCTTTCGATTGTAACAAGTGTACCACTACATGAGTTAGTATCAGCTCTGAAGTAGCCATTAAGTGTGAACGGGGTTGAGAGGGTTTGGTTGATACTGTAATAGATCACTGGCCTACAACCTCACCTCTAAATTTATTATATGGTGCGGACATCAAGTTATACACCTTTGAGTTCACTAATCATAGGTTGTGGTTTGCTTGATTGGGTGTGTGTTGTGTTAGACTCATACTGTTTGTGAGTCGAGTTAGCCTTTACCTATCTAAGCCTATCTAGGTCCCTTGTACATATCACATAATTATCCCATCATCCTTTGTATATATCTTAATCAACATCCTAGTCATTATCTCATCATACATATTGCCTTTGTCTATACTTGTCCTAGTCCTATTCTATCTCCCATCTTGTCTAGTCATACCCACTCATCATTATTTATCACCCTATCCAATTACCTCTCTTAATTATCATCATCCTTATACCTATTACTTATTTCCCATATCCCATCTTACCTAAGCCATTCATCATTATTCACACCCCTTCCCATCACCTATATCTTATCTTATACATCCTTATCCAATCATCCTTTGTACCTATCATCTAGTGCATCTTTGACATCATACCATTGTGTATCCTTTTATTATCCTATCATAACATCCATTATCACCTTATTTTCATCCCATTTTTAGTCATACCCTCATCACCTATATACCCCAATCCATCTTACGTCCTTACCTAATTTCGTATCATTAACTACCTTTCTTCACCTTGTAAATATCATTATTCTCTTGTACATAGACCCACTCATCAATAGTCATCCCTTCATCAATAATCATATTGTAAATCCTAGTCTCATCCCCTTGTACATAATCCATTATCTTGTATATCATACTAGTCCTATCCCTTCCTAGTCTTACCTATCATTTTTGAGTTTTTACCCACCACTCACCCATCTCAATCATCATCTTGTCCATCCTTATCTCACTATCACCTTACACATATCATCCATTTATATTTTATCCCATCTACCATATTTTTTTAAACATATTCACTCATCCTTATGTCATACCCCTATTACCAACATCTTGTACATCTTTATCTCATTATTCTCTTTCATATATACTTTCTCTTGTACATCTTCATCATCATCCCCTTGTATATATATCATCTTTTTGTACATCCTTTTACATATCCCATACTATCTTGTCTTCATCCCATCCTAGTCATACCCCATCATCTTGTACATCCTTGCCTAATCATCATCTTGTATATCTTTGTCACCCTTTCTAGTCATACCCCATCATCTTGTACATCCTTGCCTAATCATCATCTTGTATATCTTTGTCACCCTTTCCTTATATATCCTTTTCATTATCGCATCTCCTATCTTAGATTAGTCACACTTTATCATAAAGACCACCTCATCCATAATTAATCACACCTCACTTTGACCTTGTCTTATCCATCACTCACACCATAGTCCTAATCATTCCCATATCATTTTATTGACATCACCCCCTTACATATTTTATCATAACCCATCACCTATCCTAATCCCATCTTTTCTTACCATCCACATTCTATCCTAAGTCTATCTCATCCATAGTCCTAATCATCTCCATACCAACTTGTCTCATTATCCGATCACCTTGTATATCCTTGTCTACATAATTCACTTTCTTGTACATCCTTTTAATCACATCTTATCACTAGAACCATACATCATTAGTCATCCCCTAATAACATCCTAATCATACCTTATCATCCACATCTTACCTTAAATCCATACCCGATCACTTGTCTTAACCTTTCCTTCATCACCCATCTAATCATCACCTCATCTTATCCTAGTTGGCTTCTAGGTCACATACAGGTCTAAACCATCCCCATCCCATATTATCCCTAATCATTTCGTTATCACCTATCATCCTACTTGTCCTTGTCTTATTACCTTCATCACATCATCCTACCCCATCCCATTTTGGGAAAATTTGTCTAAGATTTTGAGCTATTCCTTTCATCCATATCATATTATCATCCTACTCCACTATCATTTGTCCTTTGGTCAGATACTCATACCTAATCAATATCTTGTTAGCATCTTGTCACCTTGTTAGTCTCAATCTGGAAAACTGATTGATCTAATCTAGTCCAATCATCTTGACTTATTCATTACCAACACCCATCATATCATCCTCTTGCTATTTTTGAATAGTAGGCACCCATCACATTCCCAATCCTTTTACTAGCTTGACAACTAGGCATTCTTGATAAGTTGTTAGCACCTATTGCACTATCATTTGAAATTTGACCCTAGTCTGATACCATCTTGATCACATTTAGTCTCCCTCATCCTCATCATCATCTATCATAATATCTCATTCCTTTGGCCATACTTTGTGCAAACAAATCCTTTATCCATTGGACCCCATTATCATCCATCTTTTATCTGCTATCCTCATGGATTTGGACCTAGTTCACATAGACCAATACATATTGACCCATAAGGATGAAGTCCTTTTGAGAGCATTAGATATCTGTGCCTACCTACCATCTGGCCTTGATCCCATTCACCCCAAACCAACATCCCATCCACAATCCCTTAGCTCGTCAAAAGTAGTATTAGCATTCCTTGATGCGGTCACCCTAATCAATCAACACATCAAAGAGAATAAAGATGAATTACTCTTATGACTATGGAATATGGGTTCCCTTTTCTTGATAACTTTGACCCCATAATCCTAAAGTCACCTCCAAAACTAGTTTATCATCAATCCCCATCCCCATCCTATCCCATTCCACCATCCGCTAGTCCTCGTCCTAGCCATAACCTCTTCAATTCACAAATTTCTTCATTTTATAAATACCTTGATGATAACCCAGAACCAGTTTTCTTGTGGTTCCTTAAAATGGGTGTCCAATTTATCAAAGACCTTGACCATCCCCACCCCCCCCCCCCCAAATTCACCCCACTTTAAACCATTCTTGTCCATAGTCTAACTCCTCATTACCCCCTCATCTTACCAACAAAGGCAAGCCTAGCTCATCAACCTCCTCATCCCCAAATAAAATGACACCCCTATCATTTCCTTCCAAATTAAATGCCCAAAATCACCAAGTCTCCCATCCTTTATCACCCACCACCATGAAATTAGACCCTGCTCTTATAAACCAATACATAATGGCCAACAAGAATGAAATCCTTTTACATTTCATTACAATGGGTGTCCCACTTCCTGAAGGCATTGATCCCCTCTCACTCATTGCACCTCCAACACAAACCCCTTCATGCAAGTCCCCTTCCAAACCCTCATCTACTCATCTTTTTTAGTTATCTACCCCTTCCTCTACTAGCAAAGGGAATCTAGTCTTGGCCACCTGACCATCCAAGAAGTCACATCAAACTCCATCCGATCTAAAGTTCAATACTTTCACATCTTAGAGTGAAGTGGGTTCTTATACTCCCCTTCCTATATCTTTGGAACCCTTTTCCAATAACTTGGCATAGCTAACATGATGGTCTATCCACCCATACAACATCTTGATCCCACTAAGCCTAAGCCCTCCTGGTATAAATCCTACCGATACTATCTCTATCACCAAACTTTGGTGGTATTTCATCAAACAATGTCAAATTTTTTGAGATTATGTCTAAGATCTCATCGATCATGGTGACATAGTAATCAAGGATGAATCAAATGAATTTAAATCCCAGGGTGAACAATAAGAGGAATACCAAGATTTCATTCTCGATCACGATCAAGCCCTTCCACTTCCAAGCCAAGGTCAAGACATCCTATCTATCCTCTATGATCCCCCTATCTTCGACCCCTCATCCAATCAAAATAAGTTTATTCCACATATGCCTAGTCCTCCCATATCCCATTATTCCTTCCATGGCCCTCTCTTTGTTTAACCCATCATTAAACTATCATTTCCCTCTCACCCATCACATCCAATACCCTGTGTTGAGTGGACAATTGTGAACAATCACCCTTCTAGTAGTAACATCAATTCATATACACCATAGTTAACATTGAAATTAGAACAAATTTTATCTATATCTAGATCATGTTCTACACTAGCAACTGCATCAAATTCCTCATCATAATCTTCATCCCTCATCAATATTATAGTAGATGATGAAGTCATAATTGAATTCTTTAATGCTTTATCTATTGAAGATTTTTAGAGTGGATCTGATCCTACCTTGGATATGTGTCTTAATGATCCTTTTGAGATTCTTGAAGACACTTCCTCTGATGTTAAGGCTAGGGCTCCTAGTGACCTTTATAAGGACTATGCTATCCATTATCCCCTTAGTCCATCCCATCATGGGAATCCTCCACCTTTCATCCATCATCCATATATCTCACTCCATGAAGGGAACAAATAGGAACATGCATTGTTGGATTCCCCTCTACATTTAATATCATGTGACACAAATACAATAGTTTAAGACCATATTCCTAAAGCCATAAATCATGATCAAGTCATCTTTGATCTGCTAAATCAAAGTCAAACAAAGTCAAATCATCATCTTAATCATAAAATGTCTTCCCCTAGTGAAGCCCAAAGTATAGAACTAGGGGCATATCAAAGTCAAAATAATCATATATAAAGTCAAAATTCAATCCCCCTTGGTGAAGTTCGAAATTAGGCACTAGGGGGCAGTTAATATCAAATCAAATCAGCAAATAAAGTCAAAAGTCATATGGCCAACCATCCTCTTAATGTTTGAATTAAATAATTAGCAAATCAAAAGGTCTTGGATCCCTTAATCTCCTGGCACCAATCTAAAGAACCCCCTCCACCATATCTAATGATGTATGCAACCATTGAACCCCATTTCCACTCTTTATCCCATCATATCATTCACGATCACATCCCTCCTTCCCATCCTATATCTCATCACTAGAATCATGACATCCTACCATCCATACCATGTCACCAATCCCTGGGCAACATCTTCCCTCATAGGGGTTACAAAGATAAATAGTTAAAACATCTGGAGGATGCTAAATCAAGGATCAATAAAGGAAATCGAGACATGATCCTAGCATCACATATCTCTAGAATCGGTTTTGGTTAAGGATGTAGCTAGTATTAGCATCTAGCATCTTGTACCCATATCTAATAAATCAAGATTCCCAAAAGTTAAAAAATAAAAAATAAAAAACCATGCGTCTAATGGTGAAAACTAGTCTTCTTGTGCCTTGGGAAAGTACCATGATGAAAATTGGTTTTTGGCATCATAGTAAAAATAATAAATTGTCTATTGTTGTTCCTCAAAACTTGGGGACACAATCCACCTTCCTTATCACATCCCTTGTCCACCTTGTCTACATCACCCATCCTTATCCATCTTATCCCTTGGTCTATTGTCCATATCCCTTTGTTCCCATCATATCATACGTCCTATCTCTTCTTCCTTCCTATCTTGACATTTGTAAGGAAGTGTAAGGTGTCTTGAGAAATGTTCTCAAACCATATTGGCATATCCTCCAATGAACACTCAGTCCCATAAACATTTTGTTCCTTCATGGCATGGTCATCGGCAATCCATAGTCCATTCTTCTTTGGTCCTCATCCACCTTTCAGCATCACCCTTATCCTTCTGTCTTCATGTCCATCATTCCATTCATCCTCATCTTGGTTACTAAGCTTTGTATTCCCTTTGCTAGTAACCCCATTTGTATAGTGTACATACATATTCCAAAAAGTCCTAAAAATTGAAAAATGTCAAAAACCTCAAACAAAAGCATAAAATTTGAAAAAATCCAAAAATAGTCCATTGTCTCTTGTATTATGCCTATTCCCTTAGTTACATCCATCTCCATCCTGCTCCTATTTTCCCATATTTGTATACCACATTTTGTCTTGGAACTAAATTAGAGTGGTCACCCATCCCTGCATATCTTCCATCTCATCATATTGGCTAGGTCTTATCAACATGCATCACCTTGTCAAAGACCTTAATCTGGCACCCAACACTTCCTATCAAGGCCTTTTCATACCTGGCACCCATCCAATTACCCTTTGTTAGTATGGAACTTACTTTATCCCCTCATTATCCTATCATTGCCTCTTCATATAGAGCACCCATCTAATTACTCTTTGCTAGTGTGAAAGGTATTTGATCCCATCACCTCCTAGTCTTTTTTGCCATATTGGATTCTTACAGGGCCTTATTCATTGGTAATATTTGGTCATCACCTTCTTTGGACACTTTTTGATTTGATTACAATACCAAATTAGTATTCAAAGACCATTTCCTATCCTCCATCCTTTTATCCATAACTAGGGGCAACACCTCATCTTCATCCTAATCATCGTCACCTTATCCAAATCCAAGTCCATCCTAAGACCAAAATCACATCATGATCATCCAACCGACCATCCAATTACTCATCCTATCATTAGGCAAGACATTATGAAACTACATGTAATATTTGTGTGTGTGTGTTAATTATTTATTCTATTTATCTTGTTTGCATTTCATGTATATATCTTATTTATCTCATGTTGTCATGTCTCTTTTTGACTATTGGGCAATGAATGAGGATGCTATGAGGACACCAAAAGTTCCCTCGATGATGTAGAGTTTGCTATTTTCCCATTACACTTTGGAAAACGTCCTCTTGGTCATGATTATATCATGGGGCATACTGCCAAGTTCCATATTTAATGGATCACTTAGATTATGATGAGATTTATGACATTTATGATGGTTTGATCTCATCACTTATCTCACCATCCTCCTTTCCATAACTAATATCATCCTCTTGACCCATCTGACTAACATCCCATCTTTTATCCTCCTCTCATCATCCAAATCATTTCTTTCCATCACTAACAAGTCTAATCATCCTCACTCATCATCACTTTCTAATCACTAATCATCTCATTTCCTATCCTATAGTCAAAACTACATCGACTTGAGGTCTTTCTAGACTATGTAGGCAACACTTGGCCATGTTTCAATGCCCAAGCATAGCTCATCCATTATTTATATCATTTATCCTCATCCCCCAATCTTTTGGTCACTTGATCATATCAATTCTTCTCTCTCTTCATCATATTGATCAACTTTAACTTTGAGTTACACCCATCACTATTATTATCAAATCCTCATCTTATCCTAGCCCATAGCTCTCCATTGCATGTGTCCTTGCTTGGGATACATCTAAATCTTACAACCTTTAATCTAATCATCATCTTGTTTCAATTGATTCCCCATTGGGATGTGTCTATAACCATGACACCCATCATGTTTCTTCCTTGTGCATGTGTCCTTACCATGGGTAACATCAATTTGTATCTCATTTCTCAAGTCAACCTCATCTTCTTTATCTTCTATCCCACATCTGACATCCCATCCTCTCACCCCTCCATCTCATTCCACCCCTCCTTTCTTCTTTCAAGTGGCCATCCATCTCATTCTTCACCATATGTCCCCTCGAGAGGCATCATATCCTTTAACATCATTTACTAACATTTATCTACGAAATGGTTTTTCTTTGAAAGATCATTACTCATTCCACTTCGTTCTATTCACAATTCTCTTTCAAAAAGGGGCAAAATGCATGCACCTAAAATTGCTCACTTCATTATTATTGACTAATATTTCTATTAGTCAACATTAATCTTGCTAATGCCATCTATTTTAATTCATCCCACTAATTAATCCCCCATTCCTAGCCATTTATTTAATAGTCCTCTTCAATAATTATATCCTAATCCCTATTATTCTAATCTAATCCTAGGTATCCATTATATGATAATTTTTAATTCTCATAACCCCACCTACCCACCTACTAACCTAATCCCTAGGTATTCCTATATCCCTAGGAATCCTAATCCTCATTAAATCCCCTCTAATCTTCCATTATCCCCTAAACCTATGGAGAAGACTTTATAATTGGAAAAGCTCCTCCAAGTCTCTATAAGTCTCCAAACTAGAGACTTCTAATGATTTTAAATTCTTCAAAATTCCCTCCATTTGCCTATTTAAGCAAGCTCTCCCTCCACCCTCAAACCATCTAGCATTCTCATAAACAATCCATGCCAAACTAGAAATAATCTCATGAAGCCATAGAAAATCCATGTTCAAACATCTATTGAATCCTCCATGAATAATCCAACATCAAGCAACATCCTAATGTCAATCTAAGTCAAGGTAATCCATCAATATCAATATCTTTGTCTTTTTGTTTTGATCATGGCTTGAAGCATTTAGGATTTAGGATTTAGGTGTAGGATTTAATAGTTATTTCATCCAATTGAACTTGATTATAATATATTTAGGATTTACTTAGGTAGTTGCTTATTTGAGTGGTTGAATTTCATAATTAATCCTTGAGCTCAAAAAATCACCTACACATATAAAAGGAACATGTCTAGGTAAATGTATCATTGAAGCACATAGAACTAATGTGATCACATGTGGGACTAAAATACATGATAAAGATCATGATAAATTCTAGATAGTATTAGTGCAAGCTCAACAAGTAAATAAGCACACACACAAGAGCACTCAAAAACAATTCAAAAGGCAATGGTCCAAAGAGACTGCAAACAAGGGGCATGTTCAAATGCCTCAAAATCGAATGGATATGACTTAGTCAAATCTCCACAAAAGCAAATAATGACATATTCAAATATCCATATAATAAGCAATGACATTCAAATGTCTAAGATGCAATGACATATTCAAATGTCTAAAAAAGCAAACATAGGCACAGGGGCCTCATATGACGAAGCATTTTTAAATGCTCGAACAAGAAAGATAATATCAAGTCAAAACTCTTAAGGAAATGTGTAAAATAAAATCATAAGCAACTAGCATAAACATGTCATAGTGGTCCATGAATCAAATGTGTTAGAAAAAAATGTCAAGTACATAGCATATCAAGTACCATGTGCAATGTATAACCATGGATAATAGGCATGTGTAATAACTTATGTAAGCTCAAACATGATAGTGTAGAGTAATAATTGAATCATATAACCTATGTATATCAAGATCATAAAAGATGGATGCCCCCAACATCTTGGTGATGTTATTAGAAGGAAATCTCAATACCCATAAGTGTATCATGTATCTGTTTATGCATGTATATGTGTATGTAGGAGTAAATGATATGCTAGTCCTCAACATGGAACTAACACAAAAATGTCAAGGAGCCAATAGAACATGTAGGCACCAAAAATATTTTTAGATTTTTTATTTTTTTAATGTTTTTGAAGAGTTTTTGGAAAATGGAAAAACTATATATTTTTTCCATTTGAATTAAATAACTAACCATTTTCCCAATCGAAATGCAAATGACTATCTGGTAATTCAATTTTGTTATTCATATACCATCGTGTCTTACGAATAACTAAATGTTTAACCCTAATTTAGATTGTGGAATTCTACTTGGGTAGATAAGGTTAAGAATATGGTAATGATAGGGCACAAGGATGAATATTAGATCTACAGTAGACCAATTAATATGTTAAACTCAGATATACCATATGCTAAATTTATAAGATTAAAATATGCCATTAATAAAAAGTACAACTATCTTAGACATAGAAATGACATAAAAGATAGTACTTAGTTGGTTTTGATACTAATATAGATTTAAATCTAGTACAAGCAAAAATTAGGCAGGAAGATAGTTCTGGAATGGTCGTTAGATTCTAGATATGGTGACTCTAGCTCTTTAGATAGTTGTGTTAGCCTGAGACGGTTGAGTCAATACTAGTGTATGAGTTTGATGCTAGTGTTCTATATAGAATATCTTCTCAAATAGGATGTGACCACCCAGACGCTTCTGGTTTGACTTCATCTTCACTTTAGTGCAGTCAAATCTAGGTCATGAAATGTTACTCTTGGTGAAATGACAAAACCCTAGCTTTTCATCTTCAATGTGACCTTGGATAACAAAAGGTTAGTGGGCACATAGTGTCGAGCTGACCTACAATGACCCTGCTATCAAAGGGTGTTTCCTACATAGCCAATACTCCATAAAAGAGCTTCATATTCATGTAATTCTCTCCTATGTGTTGGCTTGTGTGTGAATCATATAATGTGTGTAAAGTAGGTACAATAGTCACCTAGCTTGTAACTTTATAAATATGATTTTATAGCTACTATTTTAGTACTTCAAACCTATAGTTGGGTTGTTCTTTTGACTGATATCATAATAAGACAAAATGTGAAAGCTTTTAGTAACTTGAGTATTTTTTGAGTACTTCTTAACTGCTCTTTTGTTCTAATTTTCAGATGGTGAATGAATGAGGGTTGATATTGTATTTATACCAATCTTATCAAAAGATAACTCACATTAAAACACTTAGGCTGATCATTGTGATACGTTTCATTTAAAAATTGGATGACTTTAGGGTACTAGACACTTGCTTCAAGTCAAGATAGTAATGTCAATGTCATTATCTATCCTAGACATAGTGTTTAGGGACAAAGAGAGTATGCACATACTCAAAATTTATAGAGGTGTAAGATAAGTACATTTTAAACATTCCAAGTAAGATGAGATATTTGTGTCATCAATATAAGGCTAGTTAGACTAAGAGATAGGCCAAGGGGCACAAGATAGAGTAGATGGGAGACTTACAAAAATAAATCATGCATAGAACTATGAGGAACAACCAGGGTCTGAGTTTGCCAAGTGTACAAGACTAAAGCGCTACATAATCACAAAATAACATCTACAATTTATTGTCCAACTTATATATATATCACAACCAAAAACCCTAAGCTGTTTGAGAGAGGGTTTTATCATTCTATGCTTCTTGTGGAGTTTTATTGATTAGGGCTAATGTGGGTGATCTATTAATCAGGTAACAAGTATTTGTAACTTTTTCTCCCCAAAACTTCATTTCTAAGCCTGTAACACTTAGCATACTTCTCACCTTATCCATCATAGTCTAATTCATTCTTTTTGCAACTCCACTCTGTTGTGGTGTATATGGAGTCATCCTTTTGCCTTTATATTCCATAGTTCTTACAAAACTACTCAAAAACATTGGAGCAATATTCTCCACCATTATCATGTCTAAAGACTTTAAACTTCTTTTTTGTTTGGTTTCAACAAGAACCTTAAACTCCTTAAACTTCTTAAAAACCTCATATTTATGCTTGATGCAATAAACCCATGTTTTTATCTAGTAGTCATCTATGAAAGACACATAATACAATGACATGCCTAAAGATGAAACTTTCTTAGGTCCAAATACATTTGTATGTATTAAATGTAAAATATCATTTGCTCTAGTAACAGTACTAGGAAAATTTACTCAAGTTTGTTTACCATATATACAATGTTCACAATAGTCAAAATCTAAAGGGAAATCAACAATTCCTCCAACCATACCTTTAGTTTTTAGTGATCAAAAGCCTTTATCTCTAATATGACCCATCCTCTAATGCCAGAACATTATATTTTTTGTAGGTAGTTTAAGGATTTGATCTATCTATTTTTAACCTAAAAAATAATTGAGCTATTACACCCATCACTAACAATGCTTGCCTCAAGATTGAACAATATTCTAGTGCACACTTCTCTTGCCAATACCATAGCTCCATGAACCATCTTGTAGCTTTCCTTGTTACATGCACAACCATGCCATACATCTTGCTTATAGAAATAAGATTTCTAACCAGACATGGAAAGTGCAAAACACTAGGAAGGGTTTTAACCCTTTCATCTTTGAACATCAACTTGACTCTCCCTCGACCAACAATATTGTTGGTTGAGTTGTCTCTAAAAAAGACATCACCTCCATTGATCTTTTCATATTCATAGAACCACCCCCTATGGGGGATCATATGAAAAGAGGCCCCTAAGTCAATCAATCATCATGGCATGCTTGCAAGCTTGATGCTACCAAGAATATATCCCCCGAGTCTTTACTGGGGTTCTTCATTTTTGTAGACTAGGAATCATCAATTGACACCCTTTTCAACTTTTTAAAATCTACAGTCTTTCTTAAAATGCCCCATTTTATCATAGTTCCAGTATTTCCTCTTATCTTTTGTTGTAGTCTTAGATTTACCTCTAGACTTTGAATGACCTGACCTATTATTGCCATAACTAAATTATCTTAAGAGTCGGGTAGAGATCAAATCAAAGTAATACACTTTTCTTCTTTGTCCATTTTAATTTTGATACAAATTAACTCACCACAATATTGAAGGTGTTCAAATCTTCAGTCACAGAGTCACCATCATTCTTTCTCAATGAGTACAATTTTATTCAAAGAAACAGTTTGTTCACTAGAGACTTTGTCTAATATAAAGTCCCCAACTTTTCCCATAGTTCTTTGGAAGTTCTTTGTCAACACATTCAACAAAACTAAATTGACATACATAATTTGATTGAACTATTTGTCTTTCAATCAATCTTTTCCCAATCTTCTACCTTCATATCTACAGGTTGCACACCTGATGTAGCAACTCACTGCTCTCTATCCACAAGAGGATCTTCCATCTTGAACTTCCATAACTCAAAATGTTGACTATTGAAATTGTCAATCTCTATCCTTGTGTTACCCATCATTCTCCTTCACACAAAGATTCCCACACGTAGAGCTTTCACTCCCAAAGTTATTTATCATAGGGGAAATATCTGAACTCTTCACGCAAAGCTAAAACCTAGCTTTGATACTAGATCAAGAGAAAATAGACCGATAAATCAATACAAGAGAAGCAATATTAACATAATCTTTATGCTAAAAATGAATATGAGAAATGGTACACACACAAAATTATACAATACAAAATATTTCACTTGGGAAACCCTTACGAGAAAAAACCCAACATAATTACCTCTTTCACTATTATATTAACTAGACCATCTTAAAATACAGTAGCATAGTTCTTAGTTGTGCTTTACTTTATTGCATGTATGAGTATATGTAGGCACATCAATACTTAACTAAGCAGTCTTATAATACCATGGGTACCAAAACCATGGAGCAAAAATACAACCCATAATGGTTCCCTATAAAACTATGGGTCATAACACCACCCAAATTATTATTATAGGTAGAAATACCTATGGGATCACCAAAACAAACATCTGATCTGAAAAATAATTCTCTGGGACTCTTGTCTTTGAACCCCCAATTGGGGGGCAATTGGCCACCCAAATCCCCTACTGAGGTGATGCCCTGTACCCCAATTATTGTGCCTAGATATATAGTACCTAAAGGGTGTAAAACATGCAAAGTATACAACAAATATCCAACATTTTCAAACCACATCTTAAAGTGACAAAACCACCACTTTATGTGGACTAAAGGGTGTAAAACATGCAAAGTATACAACAAAAATGCAATAGTTTCAAACCACAACTTAAAGTGGCAAACTGCCACTTCATGTGGATCAATGGTTTCATCATGCAAGAATGTCTTTCAACTTCCAAAGACCATATCTTTTAATTACGAACTCAAAATCACAAACCATTTTTTTTTGGAAGTGCATAACTTTTAGAGAGGAATCCAAATATGTAATGACATTTGATTTTTGGTGAAAAATACTATTTGTTTCAACTTCATCAAGTAGATTGTGTCTAGTTAGTTGTTGCAATGTACAACCTTCATAGTCAACATTCCATGTTTCCTGAACCCTGACATGTCCTTGGATTCTTTTGGAATTTATTGATGACTTACATTGATCTTTATAGATCAGAGGACCAAATACATCCATCAGGCATCTCAATGTGAAAAATGAAATTGCAATTACTGTAATATACATCCCAATATTATCTATTCTTGAAGACAAGAAAACCCTGCACACAAACGATTGATGATAAGGTGGTTGAACAATTATTAGGTGAGAAGTATTAAATAGAATTATATTTTGTGTCTATTGTGCAGCCATGCTCATAATGTTCACATTCTAATAGATTAAATAGCCCTTATTTGCCTCCTGAATTCGACACTAGCACACAAAAGCATGACAATGCAAGAAATGACATTATTTTTTAGACAATGATCCCCTAAAGGCTCGATTAATTGGATAAGCAAAATGTGGAAAGTTTCAATTTCACGTGTTTCTCCTTAAACAATCAGCATGAGACAGGCTGTTATTTGTGTAATATGAATGGAATTTCTTGCGTCTAGAGAAGAATGGGATTAAAATCCCTGTCTTGCTCGGATCAATTAATCATATGTTAGATGAAGAAGAGCAGGAAAGCAATCCAGCTCAGGTAGGAAATATAATATTTTGACTCTTATGATCTGGTTTCCATAGTCAGCTGCAGTTATTATGTTTTCAGTTGGTTCTCTTAAGATAGATATGCAGGATCCGGCCTTTATTCCATTATGGTATAATCCTCATAAATCTTGTTAGTTTTGTAGAGTCATGATTAGGAAGTCAACATAGCTTCACGTATTCTTTATAGAAAGAGATCTTTAAAGATAAGTTTAATAGTCAGTAGCAGTTTTGGACTGTCACAACTCATATTATGGCTTTGACTCAGTTTCTAATTTGGCTATGAAAGCAGGCTCCTTTAAAGATGCCTCATTTTGAGATTCAAAAAAAATTAACCTGAATGTCACAGACCTATGCAACTCTCTTTTAAATAATAATACTTGTAATGCTAGCCCTAAAATAATAATACTTGTAACGCTATAATAAAGTTAAACCTTGTTTGAGAATGTTTTAAGTGCGATACTGAAATTGCATGTCAACTAAAAGTAATCTTAAATAATGGAAAGGAACCATCCAATTATACTTCATTCGAGACTGTGGCTTATCATAACTCTTGTGAAGCTAGAATATGATATAAATAACTGTCTAAGTAACTTTCCAGTGCCTGGACATAAGTATGTTTATAGATATGAGTAGCAATGAGACAAGTGTATATCAATGTTGATTTTTTAGCTGAAAAACTAAATACATCTGGAAGATGGACTTTAGTATGTCTAGCACTAACCAAGACATACGAATTATGATTGCCTAGAAATAATAAAAGCATCATAGTTTACACAGTTTTTGAATCTTTCCGTTTGACCAACATCAACCAGCCAGTGAGTATCTGAACAGTTTTATTGCTTGGAACCATAGTTACCAAGTTCAGAAATTCGGATCTGTTCAGGAGGGCCAAAAAAATTTGAAATCCGAAGTTTTTGGGAAAAAAAAAGAAAAATTTGATCGAGTATATATATATATATATATATATATATATGAGCATAGTTTTATAAATATGTAACGTTGATAAATACAATGAAAAATATTAATAAAATAATATAAAATGTTGACATTATACGATATTTATGGTTTTTGGGTGTTTTTTTTGCACAGAAAAACTAAAAAAATAAAAAAAATACAAAACATATTTTTTTGAAAAAAAACAGGACCAACCAAGAAGAATTTTTCCTGATCACCCAGAAAATCGGGATCCGACCAAATTTTGGGGATCCGACCAAATTTTGTGCAGAGCTGATAACAATGTTTGGAGCACAGCCTTATTTTTTCATTTAATCCACCAACAAAAACATTTTTTCTGAGTCATGTATTTTGAGGATGCTGCAAAGTTGCAAACTAATGTGTTGTACCAAACACTTTACTCTCATCTCATCCAACGTTGAGAAAGCAATGTCAACTTTGTTTTCTTTGCAAAAAGTGTTAATCATAACGATATAGGTTACAACATCTGGAGTAACATAAGCCATTTTCATGTTTTCAAGAAGCTTCAAAGCCTCCTTCATTTCACCAGATTTGCAACGGGGATTAATCAAACGGTCATAAGTGACCACATTAGGAGCCAAACCTTCATCTCCTATCTTATTAATTGGTAAATGTGGAGTAGCAAGATCAGCTGCTTTACACAGGCCATCAGTGATTGTGCTGCATGTTACTTCATCAGGTTTCAAATCCCCTTTTGCCATTTTGTCTAGCATTTCCCATGCACTGCTCAACTCTCCTGTTCTACAGAACACACAAATGATAATATTTTATGTTACCAAATCGAGAAGACATCCATTTTTTTCCATCTCAGGCAGAAGTGTTCGTGCGTCACTAACCCCGTTAATCTGACATAAACCAAAAATCAGAATGCTGTAAGAAAAAGCATTGGGATAGCAGCCTTTAGTTAGCATCTCTTTAAACAAGTTTTGAGCCTTTTCCACCTCATGTGACTCACATAGACTGCATATCAAAGAATTATAAGCAATCACATCTGGCTGCAAACCCTTTTTGGACATGTCATGAAAACAATACCAAGCCATGCCCATCCTACCAGCTTTGCACAATCCATCAATAATTGCAGTAAATGTCACTTCATTGATAAAATGACCAAGCTTAATCTTTTGTACAAATACAGCGTAGGCTTCATCTATTTTTCCGATGGTGCAAAAGCCATCTATCAGGCCAGTAAGTGTAAGTATCAGGAACATAACCATCTTGTATCATTTTAGCTACTAATCCTAGAGCTTCATCTACTCTAACTTTCTTGCAGATTGCATCAATTAGGGTGGCATTTATAACAATATTCAAAAATAATGAGTATGTCTCATTTTGTGCAAGTACTTGTGCGCTTCCTGAATTTGACTCCACTTACACAAAGCATTTAGGAGAGTGTTATAAGTTATGACATTAGGTTAAATACCTATCTCTTTCATTTCAGCGAAAGGAATAGATTTACAGGAATCACCATCGTTCGCAAGACCATCTACAAGGGTGTTTTCGGCAAGAAAGGAATAGATTCACAGAAATCACCACTGTTCCCAAGACCATCTACAAGGGTGTTGAAGGGTACCACTGTGAGAGAAAGGCCTTTAGTTTTAGCAAAATAAAAAGGTCTCAGGCCTTGTTTGTGTTACCAGATTTAAAACGTTTTCTTTTCAACAATATTTCACCATAATTTGTTTTTAAGGACACGCCACATCTTGTGTACTGACTTTAAGTATTTGCATGTGGTTCTCATGCATATACGGAAATCATTCTACCAGCTCTTTGAATTGATCAAATAACATTTTCGCGATGTGAATTCTGAGTTTACAAATCCATTAAGTATTTTCAGTTGTATATCTTCTATATTAAAATTTCTTGTACTAATCTCATATTCTTTCAGAAACTGTGATTTCTTTACCTGTCATCCACAAATAACATATGATTTATCCACAATACAATCCCCAAAAATTTGTTGTCTTAATCGTTCTAATTTTTAGCAGCCACAGAAACAATCTTTCCTCTATATATTACTACTATAATGCACATAATTAGTTTTTCATCCGCAAATCTCTCACACAAACTACTAAAGCAAATGAGATACTAATTCTTAAAATCAGGAAACATGTACCTCTAAGTTGTAAAGAATTGATTTCTTGTAAATATCTATAGCGCGAGTCTTCAAAAGATATATTGCCTCATTTCTTCAACATCGGCCTTAACAACAAAATTTGATCATTGTGGAACTTACACCCATGAATTTTCCAACGAAATCTTTCTCCACTCTTATTTCCTTCTAATACTTGCAACAGATAATGAGCCAAGAAAAACGTAAAAAATGTGCCATGATCACAACTGCTTACCACACAATGTCACATTGCATCACCATAACCGCCTTTTAGTTGAAGAAGCAATTTTGTTTTGATTGTTCTGAATCTTCTCGTAATGCATTCTACATAATTAGCTGTGAATAATTTGTATCCTGTCTTTTTTCTGAGCAGTAGTTTATTTTATATAATTTAAAATCTTCATAAATAGCCCACCTTCTCCACAGATTGTGTTGAGGCTCCCAAGTCCTCACCTCATTTCTCTCTGCAAATATCTTAATATGAATAAAATGTTCTATTTTAATCTATTTTCTAGCCCAAATATTTAACGTGGTATTTAGAGCTAGAAGAAGAGGGTGAGAGAAAGCTAAGACTTTATTATTCTAAAAATAAATCAACTAAATATCAACTGATTATTAAATCAATTGTATGATTTTTTTACATCATGATATCTGCTGTAAAAGTCAAACTCAACAGCATCTATCCAATGATTTATATATTTAGAAAATCTAGCTTCCTAACCGTCCAAGGTACCCAACTACCTGATCACTTAAGAAAACTTTTATAATTAATAACAATTATTCACAAGGGTGTCTCATTATTGAGATACATGACCCTTACACCTTCATTAACTTTAACTTTATTATCAACATTTATAACCTAAACTTTTGAATCAAAATTCCTAACAGTAGAGAAAATCTGCAAAGAGGGAACATCTTATGCTGTTGATCAATCCATTTATCTAAACACTAAACAATTTGTGTGAAACGTATGAGAAAATTTATGCGCCTCTAGTTTTATGGTCTTCTTTCTATGAGCTCAACCAAACAGTATCTCACTAAACCTCAACAAAATCTTGGAACATAGTCACATTCAACTTTCTCTGATCATGTCACCACACACCAAGGAAATTGAAAAAGGAATTTCCAAGACTTGTTGCAACAAAGAACTCTCCATTTGAACTAGTCGGCCAACCCAATCCAAGAGAGGAGTTGCCCAATAAATTGTGTTCTTTATATGAGATAACGTCAATGCTATGTTAAGCAGATTGTAGTTGTATACAAAGGTAACACCAATTTTATATATCCAACACTTGTTCACGAAATCAAAAGATCCCAAACTCAAGAAAATATGATAATGGCAAGCAAAAGGAAGAGTATTTTAGAACAGTGAAGGCAAGGGATGTGAGACGTAGCAGGCGGCCGAGCACAGTTGATGTGGGTACATCTAAGTTTTTAATATTAAGTTAAAAAAGGTTTGAATGGATATATATAAATAATTTTTTAGTTTTTAATTTGTAAAATAAGATTGAAATATTTCAAAGTCCATACAAAATGACGAGGAATAATTTTAGTGGATTGTCAAAAAAAAATTGAAGGATTATAAATTTATCTATTTAATTTTTTGTAAATATATATTTAATTTTTTAATATTTTTTTAAAATATGAACTATATTTATTTTTGAAAGAAAATATTGAATAGATGATCTTCATAAAAAAATTGTTTGATGGAAGAAAAATGGCATTTAATTGAATGGATATAGTCGAGATCTTAATATTGAAGGTCCAAATGAATATCCTTTGGTCATGAATATTATTTGTGTCCTCGATATGTATGAAATGTTTATGGGTTATATTTTATGACCATATAAATATTTTTTAGCTTTTTAAATGTAAAATACGATTGAAATATTTCAAAGTCCATATAAGATGATAAGGAAAAAATTGGTGAACTGTCAAAATTTCTGAAGAATTGTGGGTATATATTTTTAATTTCTAGTAAACATATATTTAATCTTTTAATATCTTCTTTAAATATGAATTGTCTTAACTTTTGAAAAGAACTATTGAATAGATGACATGCATAATTTTTTTATTTAATGAATTGAGTTGACAGTCAAATTTAACCTTTAACCCCACCCATAAAATGATAGTTGATCAGTATGACGAACATGTTATTAACACTTCCAAATCTATGATAAATGCACCCAACCTCAACCATCATGGTATAAATTATAGTATTTATTAAAAAAATCCATCCCAATTAATATCATTAATAAGGTTTCAAAACTTTAATGTATTTTTTTTTTGAATGATTAAGTTCAATTTTTTCCTTGTTTGTGATTATATTAACTATTATCGTATTATCAAGTTCATTGTGTGCAACTTTTTTTTTTTAAGTGCACACATTTTACTTAAGTTTAAGTTGCCTTGAATAAAAAACTATATAATGGTCTTAATGAGATTATTTGATTTGTGTGTAACTTTCATACGGGGCTGCATACTCCTCACAAGGACTTTGAACTTGTCGAGCTTGAGGCATCTCACACCATGTGTATTTTTGTGATATCTTTGTGCACCAACACAACACCGCATAACATATTGTGCAACCATCTTATGCCGTGAAACCTCATGGTACCTATGCATGCTACTATAATGTTGTGCAACATATTGCACATGTACCTTGCACCACACAATGATCTAAAAACTTGACATCCACATGTCAGCTACTTGTTGCCATGTGGCACTCTATAATTCTACATCATGTTATAGAATCTGTCAACATGTCACGACACTAGATTTTGTCCAGTCATCACACATGCAACAAGGTAAACCAACATCCAGGTAGAAGATGAACCATTTCATAACTATTCATTTTTGTAACTACTCTCTTGGAATGATGTATATTTTGTAATCACCTTGCCCTTAAGGGATCGGAGATGAGAGAGATCACACATGTAAAGATAGGTTTTTCACACGCCCTGATTATCTAGCATTCCATATGCATTGGTAACTTGCATCCAATCTAGGAAAATCCTATGAAGTGTTTTGCCTTTTCATCATGTTAACTTGCATTCCCAATGTTGTTGCACATTGTAGACATTTATACTTTCCTTATTGTACCATTCTGCAAATACTTCCACATTTGAATGTGTTTTGGTTTATTATGTTTATATTTTTTATTTGTGCATTCTACAACTTGTAGATTGCTATTAAATATGAGATTGTATATTGCACTGACATCATGGGCCCTATGGTACAGATCATCGGTAACAAAACAAGAGCTTTCATATGTCTATAAACATTTAAGTGCAACGTGAAAATGTAGGATTACTAGTCAACTTTTTTTATAATATATATAAGAATGTCATGGCAAAATAAAGATGGTTAATGCAGAAAAAAAATTCACTGAGGCATCCAGACATCAATAAACTCATTCAGGTTATTCTCGAGGAGTATTGTGTTGGTATAATATTTAGTATATACCTTTCATTAAGTTAACTTAGGTAGTTACCTTATATAATAAGTCTAGTTAATTTGTGCACATCTCAAAGCTTAGAATAAGAATATGCATGCATTTAGTGTTAGGGTACTTCTAAGTAGGCCAATCACATGTGTTACTTATGTGACCAATAGCAAAATGGGAGTAGAACTTGATGTTAACACGTACACCTCTCATCTCATTATTGAAATATATTTTTGCAATTATTTTAATGAACAATATATATTATATTGTTACCTATTTTCATTATCTTGCAAAGTGTTTTTGTGTTATTAGAGTAAGTTTATTCTGAGGATATTTTTTGAACTTTCTCAATCTCTACATGGTATTCGAACAAGTCTCCCACATATAACAATTGTAGATTTTTGTCATCTTTTAGCATGCTCAACATTCCCATATAACTTCTCCAAGTCCTAGCACATTTTTTGGCCCCCCATATTTATAGGTTTCCAAAAATACCATCTGGGTTTTTTTTGTTTGGACCAAACTAAATTTTGAGGTCATTTTTGAAGGTTCTTCTAGTTTCTAGAAAAGTATGGTTATTTTGAGACAATCCTAACTTTTTTCCTAAAAACATTGGGAAAATAATTTAAAAAAAAAGTTGTTGGCCATACAATTAATTTTTGGTGGATTTTTTAAGTTGGAGACTTCAAGGAGAAACAAGGACTAGAAAACATTTTAGTAATGTTTTTACATTTTTGTGCAGTTCAAAGACCCAAATCATATATTTTCAAATTATGCATTCTAAAATCCATATGGAAAGTCTAAATTTATAAAAATTAGATAAACATAACTCTTATGTATTTTTTTTGAAGTTGTTATTGTGTTTGGAGGAAGCCCTAGGATCATCCCTAGGCCTATGACTCTTTTGGTGACTCATTGGTTCTATTGTCTAGATCTTCTACTCTTATTACATATGCCACCACCACCTCCTCTCCTACACCACTCACCTACTTCAGTCCCTTACAAGCTTTCTCGTGGGCATCCATATGACCGCCCGCTTTACCAAAAGCCTTGACCATAATTCTAACTACACTTGTGGCTAGAGAGTTAATTGCTAGCAAATAGAGGTAGTTGTTAGACAACCTTGACCACCCAATTATCCCACATGACTGACCATTAGAGGATTTTTAGACCCCAAGGGCTAACCCTACACCTTTGGGCTCCTTTTTTGACCTATTTTCACTTCAGAGGCAATATTTTATGATTTAGAAAGGATATAAGGGTATCTTTTTTGGTTGGAATCCTATTTACAACATAAATATTTTGGTAGTTTTTTTTAAATTTTCTATTTGAAATATTTTTCCTATACATTTTAAGTTCTCCTAAAGGTTGTATTATTATTATTTTTTGGACCTTCAAAGAGCCATACCTTTTGATTTGTGCATTAGATTCACTAACATTTTTTTTGAAAGTGCATGATTTCTCTTGCTCTCCAAAACTATGATTTTAAAATTATTCCTTTCTATACGAGGACTATAAATTTTAGCACACCTTTGTTAATTTGTACCTATAAAACATATATAAAATGCACTATTTACAAAGTTCCACCTATTTATGTTAGGGGTTACCTTTTGGTGCATGAATTAGTTTTTGGGTGGGTTGCAAGGCATGATTTAAGCTCCATCTTGTCTCTTGCTTTTGTTGCATTTCCTTTTGGGTATTTCATTTGCTTGCATTAATGGTTGAATCTAAGTTAGTTGAATGCTTGACTCTTCATAATGAAAGATGAAATTGTTGTTGCAATAAAAATGGTTTTGGTCCATCTTGATAGATACACTTCTAGTTTTCACTAAGGAATGTGAAAATTTTACATATGCAAACAAACTTGATGAAGTAATGAGCCTCACTGGTATGCTTGTTTTAGATGTTTTGTTGTTCTACATCATGGAATGTGACACACCAAAATCAACATGGGATAAATTTAATGAATTCTTTTGGAAATTTAATGAACTTCAAGGTTTTCCCCTGGATGTTGAGTTGTCTTTCTTATGCCTGATGATTTTCCTTTTATTGAATACTTTCTTGCCAAGTTCAAGTCCATACTCTCACAATTAAAATTCAAGGGATGAAGAGTATATTTTCTGAGTTATATCTAAGTTAAAGGGCCCATTTCAATCCTTTTCCTCTACCTTTTGTTCCTCCATGGATGCCCTAGGTGATGCCTTTAAGTTGCAATATTTTGAGACATTTTGTGAACATCTCACCAAGGAACAAGCTAAGTTTGATAAACATGATGTTATCCCTAATTATAAAGTATTGGTTGTTAATTCACCTAAAGGTGAAGGTAAATCAAAGACAAATTTTAAGCCTAATGATAAGATAAAACATACTAAGTATTCCTTAAAGTCTACTTTTAAGTCCATTAAGCCTCCTTATTCTAAGTTAATGAGTCTTCCTCTGTGTCCAAGAAGTCTAGTGAAACTTGTCCCTTTTGTAGCCTAAAAATTCATTGTGAGTCCAAGTGTTCAAATATAATGGAAGCAATGGAGGAAGTAGTGAAACAACACAAGGTTACCACCTCTTGTCCTCCTCCTTCTTCCAAATCCAAGTAGAAATCACTTTTAGATTAAGCATTGATTTTTGCTTCAAACATTTGGATACTTGATTCAAGAGCTTTTCATCATATGACACATTCACATAATTTTCTCACACTCATACTTTTAGTATCACTTCACATATTGTAATTTGGGATTCTTCAAAGATAGATGTTTTGGTTTATAATAATACATATATAATTTCATATAGTCTATTTATCATCATTCTGCCTTTTGAAATGTATCAAACAAATCAATATAATATGTTTGATGTTATTTTCACATTTCCCTAATGTGACTATATCGATTAGCTTGATATAGTCTAAATTTTCCATTTTAAACCTAATTGAATCAACTGCATTGATATATTCTACTCTAATAATCTACCAATAATGATACATTTTCTCTTTGATCCACATTAGTTTATTCAATATAGTTCATTTTGACCAAAACATTAAACAACTACATTGGATTGGTTAATAAAATTTAGTTTTAGTAACCAATCACATTTTCCTATCAAATTTGTAATCCAATTAATAATCATGAGGTTATATATTAGTATTTTGATTGATATCCTCAACCACTCATATTTTACATGGATTTATATTTCCTATCCATCTTATCCACCATTGAACCTAATACTTCATGGTGCAAGTATTCCCAACATCCATCTAGATTCATCACATGTAACATGGTTGAAATAACTCAAAATGGTGATCTAGATAATTCCATCATTTTTAGAAACCTTGATGATAATATAATTTATGTTCCACATAAAAATATTAATTTATCTAAACTTCTTTGAACAATCAACAATGTTCTTCTAGTTCCTAAGATTTCTAATAATCTTATTTCCATATATTAGATTTTTCATTTTGGAGATAAAAAGATTGTGGAATTTTCTCCTCGTATTTTTGTGATAATAAAGTTGTTGAATCCATAGGTAGTGATTTATCTAGGTGTTGTTAATCATGGTTCACGCTCATATGTTTTTTATGGTTCTGAGTCTTCTTTAGGATCATCCTTTGTTGATCATTTTGAAGCTTTGAGAAAATTATGGATTGGACATTGTGGGAACTTACACATATGGTATTTAAAATTTTTGACTTCACAAAACATGGTGTTTGGTCTTCATAAGGTGTTTAGTACTAATGGTTTTTGTCAAGGTTTTGTGTTCTTGGCAAACATTGTCAAGATAATTTTCCCAAAGCAAAAGTTAAGTGAGCTAAAGGTCCCCTAGTTTTGGTGCATTGTGACCTCATGTCATTTCCAATTCCTTTTTTAGGGGCCAAGTATGTACTCACCTTTATAGATGAATTCTTTTGTCACACTTAGGTGTACTTTCAAAAGTACAAGAGTGAGGTCTTTAAGCATATCAAGGACTTCAATGCATTTGTTGAGTAGTCTTCACTTCCTATCAAGAATATATGCTCAAATAATGTGGGGAGTATGTGACTAAGGCATTTTAGTAGTTTTGTACTAGGTAATGACATTCAACATTTGTACACAGTACCCTTGTCACACCTCATTTATGGCTTATCCCATAAAAACTTTAGTATCTAAAAAAAGGCTTCATTTTTGGTTTATTTAATTCATGTAGTACCACTTCAGTTAAATAATTGTCATATTATGAAAATATTTGATTTTGTGTTGACAAATGATGGCATGTAATTAATGTTGTACTAGAATGTTAATAATTGTAGTAGCATTTCTTAGATGAATATAGTAGCATTTACTGTTAGATATATTCATGTAGTGGCACATATTTAATTTATGTTTCTTCAGCTATTGATATATAATTATCTCAAACTAATTACCACATGTGGGCTTGAGGTGGATGTAGGACAAGATTTTCCCCCTAGCAGTGTTTGTACCTAGAGGGAGGGCATCATAGAGGAGAGGAATTCAGATTGAAGCAGATATTTCCAAAACAAAGCCTTGGAGAACACCACACATGCACAACCTTATTACCCACCTGACCAGTCACCCTTATCTTTATCATACTGGAATTGCTTGAGTTTTTGGTACTTGTCATAATTGTTTTAGTCGGCTGATTTGGTTGTTTTTGTTATTGTTGTGTGCTTATTTTTAGCTATTTGATATGTTAAATCTTAGTGTTTTAAGGTATTAGCAACAATGAATGCTACTTATAATACCTTAAATGGCATTGTCCACTTATGATATTCCAAGCAGTGGATACCACTCCTAATGGAATATGTTATAACATTTAATTGTGATGTTATCATGATAAATCTATTTTAAACTTATAGACACAGGTGAGGGATAGGGATTTTAGTAAAATTTTGGATATAATGTTATCTTATAAATAACACAATGGTTTTTACATGGAATTAAATTATGAAGGTGGATCTTATTTTATTTCTCATAATTTTTAATCGTTAATAAATTGCCCAAAACATTTTCAAAATGACCATTTTTTTTTGGCAACTTGGGTTCTTTCAAAGGAATTATTCCATGAGGAATAGCACACAAGTTTGATTAGTTGATTTGGAAAAAAATTCATTTATATTATTTTAAATGCCTTGGTTGTTTTAGACTTGACATCTAGGATTCTAACTACAACATGAATTTTTAGAATCAAACTAAGAGGGGTACTTGAATTTTGCATAGGCATATATGAATCAAACATCTTTCTTAGATCCCTTACATGATCCATGCCCTAAAATTTGACATTTGAGAATGGATATTTAAAAATATGAGTTTCTATTTGGGAAGAAGAGCTGGAGTTTAATTTAAGATATTGGAAAAGAAAGAGTCATGATGGTTGGCTATGTAAGCCTAGAAGTCCATTTCAAGCCATGATTTAAAAGAACATATTGAGGAAGCTGGGGCACACAATTTTTCTGAAAAAATAAGATAAAGACAACGATAATTTGGTGGAAGGATTTATGTGGGTTTCACTTAAAAGGTTTTTCATCCTTTTTCTAATTGTGTTTCTAGGAAAGTAATTATTCTTTTATTCTACTCATTTTTTAATGCAACCACATAGTGGGCTTACCCCAAAAAAAATGGATATTGTTTTTTTTTTTTTAAATCACTGGTATTTTATATGATTGTAGGATGTCATGATATAAAATATTAGGATATTGTATTTTTAGAATCATTGGATTTACATATGGTTGTGGGACACCATGATAAAATAAAAGATTGTGAGATTTTTTAAATGGGGGAAGCAATTTGGGAAGAATATAAGAGAAATTATCAACTTTATTTTGGTTGTATATGTATGTAGTTTGACCCTCATTTAGGCTATTAAATGTCATACTTCAGGCATGCCTCAGATAGTCTAATAATAAAAATAAATTCATAATTGAAACTCATGTCAAGAGCTTGGTAAAAAAAACTCTATGTTTCATCGACCCTCTTCTTCAATTAAAAATGTGATTGATATTCAACCCTTTTTTATGTTATTTGGATAAATTCAAAACAACCTAGTTGCTACATGTTTATTTCTTCCTTTGGAAACTTGAGGTCTACACATAAACGCTCAACTATGAATTTTGAAAAACACCTTTATCCTTGTTGTTTGGTTGTAGGTGAGAAAGGTTACCAAATTATGCTTATTTTTTATGATTATGGAGTTTATAGACTTTCAATAGAATCTTGTCCTATGATCCATGCAAGCTTAAATATTTTCATTTTAAATAAATTGTATCTCATGCTTCTATAGCTAAATATTATGAATAATTATTTCATGATTAATTTACTTCATGAAGGATGAATTCCATAACTTTACCTAACATGTTAAGATTGACCCACGGTACCTTCAGGGGAATAAAGTATATCTTGTTAAAATTTATACTTGCTCTCCAAAACTATAAATGCCTCAATTTTGAGTTGTGCTTGTGGAATTAATACAATCAATGGAATTCTCAGGGTCCTAATGAGATTAAATCTAAGCACTAATTTATTGATCATGAATCAAAACCTATGAACTAGATGTTATCCATGATTGGTAGAAAAGACAATAGAAGAGCTACGCGTGCTCTTATTACCTTACAATAGATGACTATTGGGTATTTGGTATTAAATACAATATATACCTACCTTTGGCTAAATTCAAATGTACATTATATTCTCAACTTGAAAATACACTTGTATGTTTTATTTTGTATGAACCTTATTCTAACATACACATGAGTATTTGGTTGCCTTCAATTGTTTTACAAATATTTATTCTCCATGTGTGAATTTGAATAATATAAACTAGATGTTGGGACTATGCTAAAATATCAATAAATTAGTTTACTTGGAAACTATCTCAAATAATTAGACATGTTATAGTTGATTTATTACGTCGGTTTCAAATAATGCATCATGCTTGATTACAACTTAGATTTGTGGGAATTAGAGAACAAATTCAGATAGAGATACTGTTATGATTTTTCATTATAGATGTATGAGTTTTATATTTTGTCTAAAATAATGAGTAATACCTTGTCTCATATGTTTGTGAAACTTATCCATGAATTATAAAACCATAAGATGTTGTACCCAACAATGGAAGTCAAGGTTATAATTGATTAACGAACACCTATAGTTACAATTTAAGATTTTGAAAAAATTGTGTATAATTTTGTTACTCAATGTTTCGGATCATCACCCATGATCCTTCATTAGGAGAAAACACTTATGTAGAACAGAAAACCCATGCATTTTAAAAGTTGAAGAAAAATCTAGAAATCATTAGAGGTTGGAAAATACCAATACTTGGAAAATTCTAATTTGAAAAACACAATTCAAATCCATAAAGAAAGTTTTTCAAATTAGAATTTTCTAAGTATGGTATTTTCCACAATGGCTCGATTTTCCTTAAGCTTTTAAGAGGCATGAGTTTTTTATTCCACATAAGTTTTTTCTCGTGATGAAGGATCATGAGTGATGATTTTAAATGTTGAGTAACAAAATTATATACTATTTTTCCAAAATCTTAAATTGCAACTATATGGACATGAAAGCATAAAATGTTTGACCTATGGTTATGTTGATGATTCCTACATGGGCATGCTTGTAAGTGTGATGGCATATAGTTAAAACCCTTCTATGTCATAATATTACTTAATAATAACTAATTTTTATTGATCTTGATATGTGTGTGTGTGTGTGATTTTTGTTTCTAACCTTATTGAGTTATGATCCTTTTAATAAATTTTTAGTTTGAGATTCTTGTTGGGCTATTTACTTATAGAAAGGTTTAAATGACACTTGTGATCTAGGAATTTCAATAAAGAGAGGATGGTTAGTATGGTGTTATTTCTAAAATAAAACAAAGTGAAATAAACACACTAATATCATAACATCTCTAGGCCTAGACACTAGGGAGAGCTTAGTTAACAAAAGTAAATGATAAACACAATTAAAAAGCAAGGAATCAAATACAAGAATTATTTCACCTTCCTTGGATGCTCCAAATGCCTTTGTAGTAGTGGCTTGCTTGGCTTGTGCTCATGAAGTCCTTGGCAATGGAATCTTGGCTACCTCCATCTCTACTTGGCACCTTTGGCTTGTAGCTTGGCTTGGCTTGGAATCAATTTGGCATGGTAACACTAGGTACTTGAAGATTTTGGAACCAATTTGGCATTATAATTTTGCATCAAGAAAGCTTAGAAATGATGTTGTGAGGCCCCTTATTTATAGATTTTTGGATTTGATCAGAATCAACCTCAACCATCCATCTCAAGATTGAGATGTGTGGTTGAGGATTAATTCAATTTTTAGAATTAAGTTTGTAATTATCCTCATTATGAAATTGGGAGGGGAAATTAAGAGGCATAGAGGGCATCATGGAAGGCATTGATGATGCATGGGAGGCATGAATCCTAATATTTGTGGCATTTATGACCTAGGGATGTCTTCCCAAGAAATGAGTGCTAGAAATATTGTCATTGATGCCAAAGGTCTAGCATTATTGGTGATAAAGGTCCCATTGCATTTAATGATGTTTTTAATAGTAATATTATGGCTAATATGTGTTAATATATATTTAATATTAAAGAATATATTTTTGGTTGCATAAAGTCAAAAGAAGGGCCCACGGAGAAGTTAAAGGGTCACGGGGTAAAGACAAAAGAAGAATGGGATGCATTTTCCCATGAAGAGTCATCTTGAGGAATTCTAAGAGTCACCAAGTGAAGATAAAAGAGGAAGGGCATAATTTATAATGAAGGGACACTTTGAGGAATATGAAAAGTAACCAAGATAAAGATAAAAGAGGAAAGGATGCTTTTTCTTATGAAGGGTCACCATATAACTTTTCAAATGCAAGGATACAAAGGGTCATGCAAGTGTGGTGCTATTTTCCATGAGGATTGAAGGGTCACAAAGGGTGAATGAAAAAGTTCATTTGGAAAGCTATAAATAAAGGCTTGAGAAGCAATTTGTAATTGTTATATCTAGCTTAGAAGAGTAGAGAAAAGAGAGGAAAGAGATATTGTAATGTGTTATCATTTGTTGAGAAAGTAACCTTGAGAGATAGTTGTGTGATATACACAAAAGGGGTTCATGATCCTATGGGTTGGTGCTCATGAATAGTTATTGTGTTGGTGCTCAGCAAAGGGGTTAGTGCTCCTGTGGGTTGGTGCTCATGAATATTTATTGTGTTAGTGCTCAGCAAAGGGTTGGTGCTCATGTGGGTTGGTACTCATGAATAGTTGTTGTGTTGGTGTTCAGTAAAGGGGTTGGTATTCTTACAATTTGGTGCTTGTGAATATTGTAGTTTGAGTTGGTGCTCATTCATATACTTGAGATTGTTCTCCATAGTTTTTCCCATATTGGGTTTCCACGTTAAATCTGTTGTCTCTCTCTATCTTGTGTGGTGTTTATTATTTCAGTTTTATTACATATCTTGAATGTATGGTTAAGTGTAATTTGATTAAATAAAAGTTCATGAGATTTATGATATACTTATTCACCAACCCCCCTTAGTATATCCCATGATTAACAATTGGTATCAGAGCAGGTTCCTTCATAAAGGGTTTAACAGCTTGAAGGTAGATCAAGGAAAGCACAAGATGACCAAGTAGTGAAAGAAGGAGAATCAAGAGCTGAAATATATGGTTGAGGATATTAAGGAATAGGTGTGTATCTTGGATTATAAGTTGACTATAGAAGCAAAATAAAATAAGATATTTATTCAAGATCTTAAGAATCAGGTAGTGGTTGTAAATTCAAGTTTGAAATCAAAAGAAGAAGAGATTATATTCATGGCCATACATGAAGATGCCTCTATAATCAAAAGTATAGATGATCAAGAAGAAGAATAAGATGAAGCCAATTTGAATATAGAAGGAGAACTCATTTGTGCCTTAGAAGAGTTAGAAGTCGTTGAGAAGAAGAATCAAATATTAAAGCGCTAGATCGAAAAAAATGAAAAAGAGTCAAAGGAAATAATTGAAGATCTACAAGCACACTTTGAAGAAGCCAAGAAGAATGAAGAAGATCTAACGACATAGTTTAAAATAGTAAGAAAATAATATGAAAAGTATGTTATTTAAATTGCTTCTTTAAAATCAAATCTTGATAAAACAAATAAAGCAATCAATGATAGAGTAGTCAATGATTCAAAACTTGAGAATAACACTAATATGTTGAATAAGATATTAGAAAGCCAAAAGGAAATATCATATAAGATAGGTATTAGATTTGAAAATAAAAAGAGCTATGTTGAAGCTCTTACAAAAGAAGAAACAGAAAGGGAAGAAGTGAAGAATACGGACATCTCAAACAAAGAGGGTTGGAGGGAACAAAGCTACAAAAGGCAATCAGGTCAAAGATACACAAACAATTCCTATTTTTATGGGTACTATTTTTATTCTAATGGATATGGTCATAAGAAATTATAATGTAGAAAAAGATCTAACATTTTCATAAATAAGGAGAAGAAAAGTCATGTAGAGTCAAGCAGAAGCTACAACTCTTTTGCTCCTCTATCAAGCTTTGATGAAGAGTCCATAATATGCTACAAGTGAAACAACTTTGGAGACATAGCTCGAAAATGTAGAAGTGTGTTTGAGTCAGTCAAGAAGGACCAAAGTTTCAAGGCTTCATTCATTAAGAAGAAAGTTCAAATAGCTTCTTGGCAAAAGAAATAACTTGAAAAATCTATGTTGGTGCAGACAGCTTTACATGTAAGAAATGAAGAAAATCCATGGTTCATTGACAGTGGATGTTCAAGGCACATGATAGGAGACAAGAAAAAGTTCATAACTTTGAAGAAGATCAATGGTGGCACAGTGAAATTTGGAGACAATGCTACTACCAAAATTGCTAGAAAAAGTACACTAAGTTTGGATATGGTAGAATTAATAATGAAAAAAATTTATATGTTGAAGGTCTTAAGCATAATATTTTGAGTGTAATTCAAATGTGTGAATAGGGGCACACACTAAAGTTTTATGTAGAAGGTTGTGAAATTAGAAGAAAAGATTCAGATGTATTGGTTGCAGATGCTTAGAGAATAGGCAATAACTTGCATATGCTATCGAACATCAAAGGTCAAAGATGTTGTTTGAGTCAGATTGAAGAAAGTTGGCTATGGTACAGGAGAATGGGGCACATAAATTTTGACAATATTGTCAACATCATCAAAAAGCAAGCAGTCAGAAATCTTTGAAAGATTACAAAGCCATCTAACACACTTTGTGAACCTTGTCAGCATGGGAAGCAGGCTAGAAGGAGGTTCAAAACAAAAGAGTACTCGACCACTTAGATGCTAGAGCTTGTTCACACTGACCTATGTGAACCTATGAGAACTCAAAGTACTCAAGGTGAGAAACATTTTATGTTGCTTATTGATGATTTTTCACGTATGACTTGGTTAATATTTTTAAAGAAAAAATTAGAAGCTTTTAGACATTTCAAAGAATTAGTTGAGAATGAAACTAGTTTGAAGATTAAGTGTCTAAGATCAGATCAAGGAAGAGAATTCATTTAGATAAATTTATTAAGTTTTGTGAGGATCATGGAATAAAGAGACATTATTTAGTAGCCAAAATTCTACAAAAAAATGGAGTAGTTAAATGTAAAATAGACTAGTTCAGGAAATGGTGAGGACAATGCTAAATAAATCTAAGGTAGCAGATAAATATTGGAGAGAGGTAGTTGCTAAAGTAGTGCATATTTAGAGTATATCATTATTGAGATTCAATAGTTACAAAACTCCTTATGAGCTATAGAAAGACAAACCAGCAACAATTGATTATTGTAGAGTTTTTGATAGCAAATGCTTCATAAAGAGAACCAATGAAAAACTTGGTAAGTTTGAATCTAGAGCAGATGAAGGGATATTTCTTGGTTATTCTTTAAAAAGTAAAGCTTATAAATGTTATAACAAAATAACCAAGAAAATTATTGAAAGTGCAAGTGTCAAGATAGAAGAAGATGGAACACAAAGAATCAGTAATCCAGTAGACATTCTTGAAATCATTGAGGAGGAAGGTTTTAAAGAATCAGATGAAGATGAGGAGAAGGAAAAAAAGGGAACCAAAACTCCATCCAAATATGTTCAAAGAAATCATAATGAAATTGACATCATTGGGGACATAAATGAAGGAATTCACACCAGAAGAATGATGGTAAGTGAATTTGAGCAAATTAATTTCTCTTTGTTATCAAAAATTTAGCCTAGAACTTTTTCAAAAGCTAGACATGATAAGCATTGGGTTAAGGCTATGGATGAAGAATTAAATCAAATAGAAAAGAATGATACTTGGGAATTAGTGCCTAGACCAAAAGATCACAATGTGATAGGAACAAAATGGGTTTATAGAAATAAGTTGAATTAAAATAGAGAAGTGACAAGAAATAAAGCAAGATTAGTATGTAAAGGATATGCTCAGATTGAGGGAATAGATTTTGAAGAAAATTTTGCACCAGTGGTAAGGTTAGAGGCTATTAAAATATTTCTTGCATATGCAGTGTTTAAAAATTTCAAAGTGTTTTAGATGGATGTCAAATCTGCCTTCCTAAATAGGAAGCTTAAATAAGAAGTCTACATTGAGCAGCTTAAGGGATTTATTCTCTCAAATATTAGTAACCATGTATGCAGATTGAAGAAAGAATTGTATGGATTGAAAAAAGCTCCCACAACTTGGTATGCAAGACTTGATAAGTACCTACACGATCAAGGTTTCAAGAGAGAATTTGCTAATAGTAATCTATACATCAAAACAGAAGGTGAGCACAATTGATTATTGTGGTATATGTTGATGATATCATTTTTGGAAGAAATATTGAAAAGAGGACAAAAGAATTTTCTGATAGAATGCAAAAATAATTTGAGATGTCTATACTTGGAGAATTGTCATTTTTCTTAGGATTACAAATATTTTAGTCAGATAAAGAAATTTTCATATCTCAAAGTAAATATGCCAAGGAAATATTGAAGAAATTTGGTTTTGAGGATTACGCACCAGTTGGCACACCAATGTGTATAAGAAATAAGGTGAGCAAGGATGAAGATTCACCTGTTACAGATCAATCTTTGTATAGATCTATGATTGGTAGTCTTTTATATTTAATAGCATCAAGGGTAGACATCATGCATGCAGTAGGTATGGTTGAAAGATATCAGTCATCTCCTAAAGATAGTCATGTTCAATTGGTGAAAAGAATATTCAGATATATCAAGGGGACATTGGATTACGGATTATGGTATCCCATAGGTAAATATTTCACTTTGGTTGCTTATACAGATTCAGATTGGGCAGGGTGCTTGGATGATAGAAAGAGTACAGGTGGAGGAGATTTCTTCCTTGGTAATAGCTTAGTATCATGTCTAAGCAAGAAGCAAAATTTAGTATCACTTTCTACAGCTGAAGTAGAATATATTGCAGTAGTATTGTGTTGTACTCAAGTGCTTTGGATATAGCAAACCTTGGAAGATATCAAGGTAAAGTATGATGAACCTATTTCTATTTTTTGTGATAACACAAGTGCTATAAATATTTTAAAGAATCTAGTGATGCATTCAAGAGCAAAACATATTCTTATTAGATATCACTTCTTGAAAGAGCAAGTTGCAGATCAACAAGTTAAAATGGAGTATATCATTACTATAGAGCAGATTGTAAATATTTTCACAAAGGCACTACCAAAAGACACATTTGAGTATCTATGAGAGAAGTTGGGAGTAACTTCTTTTACTTCCTGCCATTGAGGTTCAGCATCAATTGAGGGGGAGCTAATTGTTAGCTCCATGTAGGCCATTTTCCATTGATGTCAAAGGAGCAGAATAATGGGTACAGGTACAAGTGCAAAAATAGGTATAGGGAATAGGTACAGGTTAGTACAAGAAGGGAGAGTTACTGTATGTTTTTTAGATGATAGTATGTGTAGGTTTCAGGATGTGGCAGTTTTAGGATTGAGGTTGCCATCAATGACAAAGGGGGACATTATTGGAAATATTTTTATTGATGTCAAAGGTTTAGCATTATTGGTGATAAAGGCCCCATTGCATTTAATGATGTTTTTAATAGTAATATTTTGGCTAATATGTGTTAATATTTATTTAATATTAACGAATATATTTTTGGTTGCATAAAGTCAAAAGAAGGGACCATGGAGAAGTCAAAGGGTCACGGGATAAAGACAAAATAAGAATGAGATGCATTTTCCCATGAAGAGTCATCTTGAAGAATTCCAAGAGTCACCAAGTGAAGACAAAAGAGGAAGGGTGCAATTTATCATGAAGGGACACTTTGAGGAATATGAAAAGTCAATAAGATAAAGAGAAAAGAGGAAAGGATGCTTTTGCTTTTGAAGGGTCACCATATGACTTTTCAAATGCAAGGATACGAAGGGTCATGCAAGTTTGGTGCCATTTTCCATGAGGATTGAAGGGTCACAAAGGGTGAATGCCAAAGGTTATTTTGAAAACTATAAATAAAGGCTTAAGAAGCCATTTGTAAAATGTAAGAGAGAGTATGATTTGTAATTGTTATATCTAGCTTAGAAGAGTAGAGGAGAGAGAGGAAAGAGATATTGTAATGTGCTATCATTTGTTGAGAAATTAACATTGAGAGATAGTTGTGTGATACACATAAAAGGGGTTGGTGCTCCTGTGGGTTGGTGCTCACAAATAGTTGTTATGTTGGTGCTCAGTAAAGGGGTTGGTGCTCTTGCAAGTTGGTGCTTGTGAATATTGTAGTTTGAGTTAGTGCTCATTCATATACTTGAGATTGTTCTTCATAGTTTTTTCCACATTGGGTTTCCATGTTAAATCTGGTGTCTCTCTCTATCTTGTGTGGTGTTTATTATTTTAGTTTTATTACATATCTTGAATGTATGGTTAAGTGGAATTTGATTAAGTGAAATTTTATAAGATTTATGATATACTGATTCACCCCCACCTCAGTATATCCCGTGCTTAACAATGAGGTCACTTGATGATGTAGATATTCAATATTCATTTCCAAAAATAAGTTTTCAAAAATTTTACATGGAATTATTGATTAGGCCTTGATTTGGGTTAATTAGCTCTTAAGCATGATTAAGCACATTATGCACAATTTACCGAAATTGATCAGAATGCCTTATTATTGATCCTAAATTTGATTGGATAGAAATTGGAAGGCACTATTAGATGCATTGAAACCGTATTCCCATTTAGAATGCTACCAATAATAAATAATAAAGGCATGCATCTTGTGTAGAAGATTTTATAGGAAAGATCAGTCCAAAGCATGTGGGTGCAAAATTGGCATTTTGACTCAAAATATTTTGATCAAAGTTAGTTGGCTCATAAATTGCATTACCCCATTTAATGATACCCTAGCCAAAATCGGCACTTTAATATGTCAATTTCACATCATTAAGCGTGTTTTAGTATTTTTAGGCCAAATTATGCATTTTAGGTGGAAATTGGTCAAAAGCCTGATTGGAGGTTATCAATGGCCAGATTTAGGTGTCTATAATTTGCCCCTATTTAGAAAGGCATTGCAAGCTATAAGCATAGTAACATCTTCTCAAAGAATGAAAAGGTCGTGTATGCCTAAAAATGTAATGATGATAAAATAATTGTAAGATGCCTCCTTGAGGGAATGGTTAGCACAAGTAAGTTGGCAAACGGTCCCTAAAAAAAAAAGTGAAATGAGGGGACAAAAGAAAGGAAATATGATGGGGTGAAAACACAATGATAGTGAAAAAAGTAATCAAAATAATTGAGAATGTAAGTGGGATGGTGTACAATGGTTTGCCAAAAGGCAGTTATAAACATTATACCCTGATAGGGGCAACATGGTATGATAACACAATGATTTGCCCAAAGATGGTTATAATCATTGAGAAGATGGAGCTTCCCCAGTTAGGATAGACAAACAAGGTAATAATATGCCCCTATATGGGCAAAAAAAGTGAAGTGGTGACAACACAATGATTTGCCCAAAGGTGGTTATAATCATTGAAAAATGCAAGTGGGATGGTGTGAAATGATTTGCCCATAGGTGGTTATAATCATTGGACCCTGATTATGGCAAACATGATAAACTTGGCCGAGGATGATGATAACTTAACACAGAGGGTAATGATGAATTAGAATAACCTACTAGTAGGGAGATGCTCATCTGAACTAATAAAGGTTTAAATTTTTTCATGGTTAATTACTCTGTTTGAGATATGATTGGGAGTGGAATCAGGATATCAGTGCTAAAGAGATGCCATCATTACTAAATAGACTTCTTGAAGCTAAGGTTTGTTTTATCATGTGATGGTAGGATTTATGATATAATATCATAAAAAATTGGCCAAAATAAGCATAAAGATTGACTCTCACAATCCAATAGTCAATAGAAAACAATGCACCAATGATAGAAACCATGATGACAATGTAAACATATGAATATGGATGGACAAGGAATCACCCAATGAACACACATAAATTGAATCAAGTCAACAATGCTAAAATCAAATAAATAGATAGACAAATAAACAAAATAAGCAAAAATAAACAAATAAACAATGTAATAGAAACAAAACGATCATTGCCCCTAGAAAATAGGTGACAACGGAACAAATGAACAAAATGGGGGAATAGAAGAAAAGGAAGGGAGTAGCTGAATTGTCTCCATATGCACTAGGCAAGTGGACACTGCCTACATAGTTCCATGGATGTAATATCCAATAAAAAACTTTAGGCCATATGTAGTTCTCCTAGGGAATGGGAAGAATATGATAACTGAGGAAAAAAATAGAATGGATGTGATAGAAGAATAGGAATGGTCTTGCAAAATGGCAAGTGTGTGAGATAAAAAGGCCAAAAAAGATGGGGAAACTAAATGACAAGTGATTTGCTTGTAACTTAGTAAGGGTTCCCAATATTCTTAAGGCAAAGAAGTGGTCAATGTTTTTATTCTTTTCTAATGATTTTTTAAATGTTTTTGGAATTGTTTGAAGTATCTCAACTCAATCAAGAATGACGAGACACTAAATGGTTCAAGATCAAAAAATGATGAGAGGATTCAAACTGAGGTTGCTCATAAAATGGTGAGAGTGTGGCTTAGGTTGCTCATAAAATGGTGAGAGCATGACAGAGAAGGGTGACAGAGCTGACCTCAATAAGTATTGAGCGTTGCCTATATAGTCCCAGGGTAGGATCTCAAGTCATTGTAGTTTCACACTTATAGTGAAGGAATTTAACCAGTGCAGTAGTCAATTTAAACAAAATAAGCATAGTTAGTAAAAAGACACAGTATGGCATAGGAAGTGGCAAGTTGGTAAGTCAAAGTTTAATGTTGTCCCTAGTTTTCCCATAGGTGGTTATAACCAAGATATAATGATATAGGTCAATGGTACTAATTTTCCCAAAGGTGGTTATAATTAGTAGCAAGACTAGTGATAAGAAGGACTAACAAACAAAGGATGCAACTGCCAAAATTTTTATAACACTATCCCAAGATATGCTCCCTATCTAAAATACTTGAACTAACTGATGAACTAATTAGATACCTTGACGTTGAAACTATGTAATGAATGACAAAAACCAAGGTCAAATAGGCTAAGTTTTTATAGTATACTAGGTCGATAGGTCAGAAGCAGAAAGTGGTCATGGTGAAGAGAATGAATAAGGATGGTATTGGCATAAAGAAGAATAGTGATAAAATGGCATAACTAAAATGGTCCTTACAAAAAATACACCTTAGCATTCAAGCATAGTATCACTTGAGATGAATAATATTCACTGACTCTAAAAGTTCATTCTTATTTGGTGTGACAAGCCTGTATGCTCATGATCCATAATCTTTAGTGATGATGAAAGGCCCTATCTAATTTGGTTTGAATTTCCCTTTATGTTTCTTCTCGGTCGTGGTAATCTTTTAGTTTTCTTTAAGATTAATATCACCAAGTTCAAATGTTCTATACTTAACACACTAATTATAGTGGCCTTTGAGTTAGTTCTGATATACTTGAATATTTTTTAGCATGGTTGTGCATTTTTCATCAAGCAGATCCAACTCTTACAGGTTAGCTACTTGATAGTCATGATCATCTAGGACATGCTTGAAAGAGATGTGTCGTGAAGGCAATTTGACCTCAATGGAAAGGATGGCTTCAATACCATAAACAAGTGAGTATGGAGTGGCTCCTGTGGGGGTACGATGATTGGTATGATATGCTCAAAGGGTAGGGAATATTTGGAGGTGCTAATCATGACCAGCATCATTGACAATCTTTTTGAGAATGTTGACAATGGTTTTTTTGAATGCCTCAGCTTGGCCATTACCTTGAGGGTAATATGTTGTAGAAAAAAATTGGGTGATGTTGTATTTAATACATAATTGGTCTACATCTTTGTTCTTGAATGATCCTCCATTATTGGATATAATTTCAAAGGGGATACCATAGCAATAGATGAGATGGTTGAAGATGAATTTGGAAATTTGCTTTTTAGTCATGTAAGTGAGGGGCATAGATTCAACCCACTTAGTGAAATATTCAGTGGCGATAAGGATATGTTTATGGCCATCAGATGAAGTGGGGATAATCTTGCTAATGAGGTCAAGTCCCCATGTATAAAATGGCCATGGTGTCAACATTGGTTTCAGAAGTTTTACTAGGGCATGAAATAGATTAGCATGTCATTGATATTTGTCACACTTTTTTATATATGCAGTGGCATCTATGTCCATTGTGGGATAATAATAACCAATATGCAAGATATTTTTGGATAGGACTATCCCACTATAATGAGCTCCACACACTCCTTTGTGAACTTCCCTTAATGATAGTGTAGACTCTATCCAAGTTAAAAAATGAAGCAGAGTTTCATCAAAACTATTATGGTAAAGAGTGGATACAAGTAGAGTATAATGAGCAAAATGATGAATGAAGGCTTTGGTTTGTTTTTTAGAGAGGTTAGGTGGTATAAATTAGTCATGAAGGTAGTTGTAAAGGTCTGATTACCAAATAGAATTAGGACCAACAATATCACAAATCATAGCAACGGTTAAAGGTTCATGAGCTGGTGCTGATAAATTTTTTACAAGGAATTGATACTCTCTATCTTTATCTATTTTTTGAATCAGAGAGCCAATAGTAGCCATAGTATCTACAATTTTGTTACTAGCCCTTGGTATGTGCTCAAACTTATTGTTATCAATTTGATTTTTAAGAGTGTCAACCATAGCTTTATATGGAACCATCTTGTCATCTTTGGTCTGAAAATGATTTGTGACCTGATTGATGATTAACTAAGAATCACCATAAACTTTAAGATGAGATATATTCCAATGCACTACTTGTCAAAGTCCTACAACAAATGCTTCATACTCAGCCATGTTGTTTGTACAAAGAAAGTTGATTATGAATGATTTAGGGTTTAGATCCCCCTATGATGTAATAAACAATAAGCCTACCCCTGATCCATGTGCAGTGAATGAACCATCAAAATATAGTTTCCAAGGCTATTCCTCAAGGGGTGTGTCCATGATGGTCATGATGGATTCATCAAGAAATTGAAATGTGAGTGGTTAGGTGTCTGTGAAAGGTGTTTCAATAAGTTGATCTATAAGAACTTGTCCTTTGATTGCCTTCTGATTGACACACTCTATGTCAAACTCACTAAGAAGCATGATCTATTTAGCTATTCTACCTTGTAAAGATATTTTAGATAGTGGATAATTGAGTGGATCTACTTTTGAAATGACCACAGTTTTACTATTCAACATGTAATGATGTAGTTTTTGAGCTGTGAAAACCATGGCTAGATAAGCTTTTTCAACAGGTGCATAGTTATGTTCATATGTAACCAAGGTATGACTTAGGTAGTATACAGTATACTCCTTTCCTTTATCATCATGTTGAGCCAAGAGTGCCTCTAGATCATGGTCGATAGCTAATAAGTATAACAAGAATGGCTTTCCTGGCATAAGAGGCAATAAAATAGGTGGATTGACAAGATAATATTTGAGCTATTGAAAAGTTGTCTGGTAGTGATCATCCCAGTGAAATGCAGCTCTTTTCTTTAAAATATGTATAAATGGATGGCACTTATCTACTAATTGAGAGATGAAATGTTGGATTGACTGAATCTTACCTTGAAAACTATGGAGTTGCTTTAAATTGGTTGGTGGTGGCATCTCAGTTATAGCATGGACTTTAGCTGGATCAACTTCAATACCTCTATGAGACATGATGAAGCCAAGTAATTTGTATGAGGTTACACCAAACACACATTTTTTTGGATTTAGTTTGACTTTTTACTCTCGTAGTATTTCAAATATCTTGCACAACACTATTGGATGGTCAACCCTAGTTTTAGAGTTTCCTAATATGTCATCGACATAGTCTTCAATAATATCATGCATCATATCATGGAATATGATAGTCATAACCCTTTGATATGTAGCTCAAACATTCTTAAGGACAAATGGAATCACCTGATAACAAAATGTTCCCCATGGAGTGGTGAATGCTATTTTATACTAATCATCTAGTGCTATTCTAATCTAATTGTATCCTGAAAAATCCATCCATAAGTGAAAGCATTTCATAACCTCCCATGAAATCAATGATCATGTAAATATTAGGAAAGGGAAAATCATACTTAGGACAAACTTTGTTGATGTCTCATAAATTAGTACAAATCTAATCCCTTTAAGCTTTTTACTAATAGGTATAATATTAAAGATCCATTTAGAGTAGTCAATGGATCGGATACATCCTACTTCTAAGAGTTTTTCCAACTCTTTCTTTACCAATATAGCAATGTGAGTATGCATCTTACATAGATTTTGTTTTACTATTTTGGCATTAGGATTAACCATAAGGTGGTGCAAAACCAATGTGGGGTCTAAACCTAGCATGTGAGAATAGGCCCATGCAAAAATATCCACAAACTTTCTCAACAGAGCTGCAAAGACATCATGTTATTCTTTAGTGAGAGACGCTCCTAATTTTATCCATTTTAGGTTAATGGAGTCCTAATATTTACCTATTTTTTATATTTGACTAGAAGGGTTGAACCGTCTTCTAGGATAGTAGGTAATGATTTGAACTATTTAATTATGTCAGGGTCCTTCATTAGGACTTGATCTTTAACTTCTCCTACGCATGATGAATCTGAGTCCCTAAATGGGAGATCTAACCATGTAACAAAACTAGTTAAAAATTCTTGGAGAATTTGATCAAATACTTCTTTTTTCTTAAAGTTAAACTCATATCCATAGGCCAGTTCATCATTGGTGGTCTCCTAATCTAAATTCAAAGAAGAATGAATACCCCCATCTAATGGTACCTGAAATAGGTTTTCACCACTAGATTGGTATTTATCTCTACTTTTTCCCTAGTCAAAAATCACCTCAAAGAGGTTTTCACTTTGGGACCTCAATGGTTTACTTTTTGTTTGGCTAAGAGTGTTCACTCGCTTTTCAAAATAGGCTATAGGATCCAATCTGATTGAGAATCCTAATTTGTGATCTCCCAATGGAACATTATCTCTAAGGCCTAAAAAATCATAGAATGCCTAATCATTATAGAACTCATAAATTATAAGATTTGATTTTTGTTAGTCCCAATCTATTAGTTGGGGATAATATAATGGCAATGGATTGCAATGAATGGCTTGGGTAAGGGTACAAATGACATTGTTATCAAACAAGTTGGTTTTAGCTAGGTCATCAAAGGTGAGGCTGTGATCAGATTCTACTTCACTATTGGCATCATCATCACTAGTCACTGGTGATGGAGTTTGAATAAGATATGTGGGGTCACCCCTAGGAAATTTAAATCCAAGTCCATAATGTCTTTCATACTTAGTCATGGAAATTGGCTCGATGGTTCCTTTTTGATTCAGTCTAAGGCATCTTCCTTTATAATTGTGACACTCCATGATCCTATTAGGAATAGGATACTTGGCATTTTTATAACAATCAACTAAGTTTTCATTGTATAACCATGAGTCATCCCCTTCAAGAGGGTTAGGTCCTAGGCCAAATGTTGGTACAAATATGACAGGTCCCTTATATTTATTCTTTTGTTGCCAATGCATATGTGGGATGACTTTAGGTCACCCAAAAGTTTTTAGATTCTAAGGAATATTGGTGATATGAAATGTATCATGGGTCACATATTCTCCCAATCCATTATTTGAAATGGTGAAATGATTGGAAGATTTAAGAGGTGACATGTGGGAAAGGGAATCCAAAGTATTAAGATCTATGCAATTATTTGGTGGAGGATCAATAAGTATGGCCTTTCCTTTATCCTATTTAGAACTTGGATTCATACCATACTGATAATTTTATCTTTGAAATTTGGCCTCAAGATGCTTGCAATGTTCATATGGGTGTAAATCTCTTGGAATATTCACTTCCATCCTTGAGTGGGAAAATTTCATACATTGGTGCAATATTGATGGGACTGCATGAATATCATGTAACCAAGGCCTACTTAAAAGCATATTATATGATAACTCAAGATCAAGCACATGGCAAAATGTATCATGGGTCAAAGGCCCAATGATAACTAGAAAACCAATGGTGCCTTGTGATTCTCTTTCCTGATTATAATAGGCTTTGATAGTTATTGTTTCTAGGTGGAGATCTACCATTATGTACCCAAGAATCTTAATGAGCTTTAGAGACACTATGTTGAGTCCAAATCCATTATCGATAAGGACATGTTTCACTTTATGACATATGATACAAAATTATATGTACAATGGGTTATTATGGAGTGGGCCAAGGGAAGACATATCACTTTGGTTGAATGTGACTTGTTGGGTTGGAGCTAGGTGTCCAACTAAAGCTTCAAATTTATCAGGGGATATGTCACTAGCAATAGTGGATTGGGTCAAAAACTCATTCAAGATGTTCTTATGGATTATTGATGTCTACAACAAATATAAAATATAAATTTTTGCTGGTATCTTCTACAATTGTTCCACAATATCAAACTTCTTGTCTTGGTCAGTAGTGAATGGTTTATTCTGAGGTTGAATGGTCAATTGGATGATAGGCAAAGTGGTGGATGGTTTTGGGCATGAGATATTAATATTTGACCTCTGAGCTATGATTGCATAATCAGGATTAAATACTAGACCATTATTGCTAACTGATGCTGAGAATAGTGTGGGACCAAATAAGACAAGTCTTGATTATCAATGCACTTGCATGTGGTCATGTGTCAAGGACAAGTTATCGCTATAAGATCTAAAAGGGGAAGTCCTAGTTTGTTGGTTTGATTGTATGCACTCCTAGGTCAAAGAAGGATTATCCATGTGATTTCACTGAATGTTGTTATTTAACAATGGTTTAGGTTGGTTAGTGTTTGGTCTAGGATTAATGGAGATGGTATTAATGCTACCCCCTGTAATATGATCTACAACCCTATTGTAGTCATGTGTAATTACATGGTAGGTTTGTTGGTTGTTACCATTCTAACCTTGGTTTTGTCCATTATTTTGTCATTCTGGGTTCTGCTACTAATTTTTTTGGTTTGACCTTTGTTTTTGATACTATTGATTTTGCTGCTACACTGATTGTTGTTGTTGTTATTGTTACTATTTTTTTTTTTGATTGTTATGTCAGGGAAAGGGGTTTTGATAAATTCCAAGAGTTTTATTGGAAGTGGAAGCACCATTATCTAATTTTATCTCCCCATTCTCCAACATATTCTCAATTAAATGCTTGATCTAGACACATCTTCATATATTATGCCCATTGATTTGATCATTGTCACATAATTCATTTTCACGATACCAATCAAGATAAGGAATGCCTTAAGAATAATGTTTCAGTATATACGAACTAATCAAATTAATGGTAGCAAGCTTACAAAATATATATTCAATAGGTTCTCCTAGGTTACTAAAGACATGACGTGTAGGGAAGGTTCTTCTAGGAGGAGGGGTTTGTAATGGTAAATGCTATTGTATTTGTTGTGCAAGTTTTTGTTGGTGTGCTTATGGCATCAGTTGGAGAGGTTGTTGGGTAGGAGTAAGTTGAAAAGGTGGTGCAGATGATGTCTACATAGTTTGGACATGATGAGATTTAGTTACTCCATTTCCCATAACATTCCTATTACGGTTGAATTGCTTTAGTCTTTTATGGTTATTAGCTGGTGTTAGTTGTGATGCTTACACTTGGATGGGATGTTGGTCATTTCCCTAATTGGTACCTTGATTTTTATTAGTTGAATTAAGCTGATGACTCATTTATTGATGAGCACCCTCTCGATCAACAAACCTTTATCAATGATTTCTTTGAACGTATGCACACATTATAGTTCCAAATGATAGGCTATCTCACTATGAATTTTTTTGGCAAACACAGTGGCTAATTATTTATCTAGTAAAATATGGGTGAAATGGCTTGCAAGGGCTATCCATCACTGTAAATAACTTGAAAAACACTCCCTAGTTTTATGTTTTGCTTGTGTTAGGTACTAATAAAATATCATGCTCGAGATTATAGAAAAAGTGTTGCATAAATTTATCAAAAAGATCATCAAAGTCCATTACTAAATTCTTGGGAAACTTTAAAAACCATTTCAAGGCTTTTCTAGCTAAGCTCCTTGGAAATAATAGCAAAAGGTATATGTCGCTAAATGCCACTGGTTGACATGCGATAAAGAATTTGATCAAATGGGCCTTATGATCACCTTTCCCTTTGTATTTATCAAATTTTAGTGGTTCATATCCTAGAGTAAATGTTATCTACAAGTAATCCATGTTGAATGGATAGGAACATACGTCATCCAATTTGAACTTTTTGGTCTGCTTCCTAGCCTGAATGGCAGTAATTACATCCTTCATCCGTAACAATTCTTTGGATAGGAAACTAGATGGAATATTAGTTTGAGGGAGAATTTAGGTTTGGATATATGGTTGGAAGGTCACAAGTGGAATAATTTGACCAAGGTATGATGGAGATACCTATTGGGGTATATTGGTTTGGTTGGGTAATGGACCAAGAATACGCATATGTGGATTGGGATGTACTTGAAATTTCACATTTGTCTATGCAATATTCTGGTTTGGGTTGGTGATAAAGGTCTGACCTAAGGGATTTTATGGTTGGGATGGAGGGATATAGTTATACTATGCCTACTGTGTTTGAAAAAGGACATGCTGAGTGGAAACTTGTGGACCAAGATCCTGTCTCTAGATTTGTGGCACATTTTGAACCAATGGTTGTCTAGTAGGTACCTGAGAAACATGAACAACTCCTTATTGCATGAATCCCTATGAGGAAGTGAAAGTAGGTTTTAGATTTGACATCTATCATTGATCAATATTTACACATTATTGACTAGTTATTTCTTGGTTTTGGATTGGTATATTATTCTATGACTAAAGAGGTATGCCCATCTTTACCTGGTGGGGTAGAACATTTTTTGCCCCTGATTGAGGTGGTAATGTATTCATCCTATATTGCATTGATACAATAGACTATCTCTATTATTGTGGAATACTACTTGTTATCTGTTGAGGGGGAGTATGATTCACCATATTTTGTTGTTGAGGTGTGACATTGGTCATTATTTGATAACCTAATCCCATAGATTGTACACTCGAGGAAGCAGCTAGTTGAGGCTAGGGTGTAGAAACCCTTACTCCCTAGTATGATGATCTACTCATGGGATTAACTATAGGAACATGTTATTGGCTAGTTGTTTGTGCATTAGTATCACTTTAATTGGGACTAGACATTGTTTACACATTGTCCATTATATTTGGCTCACTATTCAGTGTAGAGGCCAAAGATACTTCTTCTATAATGGTCATATGCATCTAGTTATCTATTGAAGTGGTTTGTATAAATGGGTCAAAATTTAGATTCTCTTGTCCAGTTAACTCTATCAACACTCTTGTTGAAGGAACTAGGTTAATGAGAGGCTTACTTACCATGTTCATCTGATTGAAATCATGTGCTAGATTCAAATATGTTTGATATGATGTCTGCATTTGGTTAAAGTGATCTTCCATGATGTTTTTTCTCTTATTAGATATATTAGGATCTTGGTACATTTTTTGGACTAGAGCCATAGGATTGATAGAAGAAACCTGTTGATCGTAAATGATATTGTGGGGCACTCCTACTAGACATGGTAAATTTTCATGGGGGAAGTCTTCTGAAAACTTAGCCCCTACCTCTATAGATATAACCAAAATCTCATCTTTGTTCTCTAACAAATGTCACTGAAATAAAAATGGATCATACGTGGAAGCCATATTAGTATAATATGACTGTTGAAGTACTGGCTCGTCCACTATAGGTATTATAGATAAGTATTACATGGTTTGTTCTTGATTCTGTTCTGTGTAAGGTGGTGTGTTAACAAAATAGTTAGCCATCAGATCTTGAATTTGTGCCCCCCTAATTGAGTATTATAAGAGGGATAAAAATGCATCTCATAAACAATATTATCTGCATAGGGGTCTTGCACTATTTATTCTTGCGCAACCACATTACTAATCCCTAGATTGTACATGAGTCCACTACAAGTGTAGGAATACATGTTGGGATCCATAGTCAATGCTTTGTGATAAAAGGTCAAGGAATTATACAAACTCTAAAAAATATATATATTTAAAATAGATGATGTTCCAACTCTGTCTAGATTTGTCAAAAGGATTAAAAGTTTTATGCAAAGTTTTGTGAGGAAAAAAGCTAGTGTCAAGTATCTAACATTTCACTGTTCATACAAAGATAAGCAAGTAAATGAACCTAAAATCAAAATGCCAAACTCTAAAATCAAAGTGTTTTAAAATAGTCTAATCTAGGAATTTAAAAGTTGCTAGGTCTTTTTGCCAAACACAACATCAAAATCTAGGCTCAAACAAGGCATGTGTTAGGACTCTTGGCCACACGGCATCAAAAGCTAGACTTTGAAAATAGATGAAATTTTTAATCTAATGGATTTGAAACACTTCTAACAAACACTAGGCATTTGATTCTTACACATGAACTTGGTCAACTAGGTATAAGGTATGAAATAAAAGGCACTTTAGCTATAGTTTATTTTTTCACAAAAAATGGTATAAATCTGGGTTCTTTTGGACAAACAAGCTACACAAAAGTGAATAGTATAATCATTTTAGACAAAAGATCATAAAAGTACACTTGGTGGTCTAAAAATGTAGGAACATATTAGGAATTCTATGCAAGAGGGTTTATAAAACAATGTTTGAAATGTTTTGGGCAATGTAACAATGCTATACTACCCAAAAAATGTGACAAACAAGGTTTGTTTCAAAAACTCTCTAAGGCAAAGATGTTTTCCCACAATTTTGATAGCATAACACTACCTTTCTTGACTTAAAATGTTGTGGTGTATAGACTTAACGTGCAAGTTTTTAACACAAAATGGCTTGATTCTATTAAGTGATGATAATGATTATGTGTTTTAAACGACCTTCAACCCAAATTAGAAATTAAACCTAAGTTCCCTCAAGTTAAGTGAAAATGGTGAATCCACTTAACACATCAACCCTATAAACTTGTAAAGGTGTAATTCTGAATTTGGATTATAAGTGAAAGACTTAAACAATGTTGCTAAAGGTCTAGACTTAATTGGGCAACATAATTATGCCAAAGTGGATGATATGACTCTTCAAGCTTTTGATGAACTTTTGAACAAGTCAAATTGATGATCTCACATGGGAAGCATAATGCCTCTTTGGTGGTGTTCATTTAACCCCTTGGTCTTAGTTGTAAACTTTGAAAACATTCACCAAATCATCTAAGTCCTTTGTTAAATACCAAAACAAGGTTCCTAATTGATTTTTAAGCATGCAAAGGTGATTTAAAGATATTTTGAACAAATATCAAGCTTGGTCCTATAATAAAATTATTAGCATGTCCTTTAGCTTTGAAGTTCTTTTTAGCTTGAAACAATGAACTTTGAAAAAGTAGCTCTCAAGTATGTGTTTTTAGAAAAACATAGTGACCGATGTTGGTTATTACCACTGACGTTGGTTACTCTAGCTAACCGAGATCTAATCGATGTCAGTTTTTCTAACTGACATTGGTTAATTAGGTAACCAATGTCGGTATTACTTACCGACATCGGTTACTGTGTAAAACCATGGCAAACAAAAATGGCAAAATAAAGTTAAAAAATCAATTTGTAAGAGTTTTGAAGGTTCAAATAAATATTTTATAGATGCTAAATGATCTCCTTCATGTGTAGGATGCATCTTGTCCCACTGGGCATGCCATTATGTGATATAGGAATTTGACTCAAGAAAGGATGGTTAGTATGGTGTTAGTTCCAAAATAAAAACAAAGTGAAATAAATACACTAATAGCATAACATCTCTAGGCCTCGACACTAAGGAGAGCTTAGTTAACAAAATCAAATGATAAACACAATTAAAAATTAAGGAATCAAATACAATAATTCCTTCACCTTCTTTGGATGCTCCAAATGCCTTTGTAGTAGTGGCTTGTTCAGCTTATGCTCATGAAGTCCTTGGCAATGGAAGCTTGGCTACCTTCATCTCTCCTTGGCACCTTTCTATTGTAGCTTGGCTTGGCTTGGAATCAATTTGGCATGGTGACACTAGTTGCTTGAAGCTTTTGGAACCAATTTGGCATCATAACTTTGCATCAAGAAAGCTTAGAAATGATGTTGTGAGGCCTCCTATTTATAGATTTTTGGATTTGATCATAATCAACCTCAACCATCCATCTCAAGATTGAGATGTGTGGTTGAGGATTAATTCAATTTTTGGAATTAAGTTTGTAATTATCTTCATCATAAAATTATAATAAGGAGAAATCAAAAGGCACATAGGGCATCATGGAAGGCATTGATGAGGCATGGGAAGCATGAATCTTGATATTTGTGGCATTTGTGGCCTAGGGATGTCTTCCCAAGAAATGAGGTCACTTGATGTTGTAGATATTCAATATTCATTTCAAAAAATAAGATTTAAACAAGTTTCCATGGAATTATTGATTAGGCCTTGATTTGGGTTAATTAGCTCTTAAGCATGATTAAGCACATTGTGCACAAATTACCCAAATTAATCAGAATGCCTTATTATTGGTCTTAAATTTGACTGGATTAGAATTGGAAAGCACTATCAGATGCGTTGGAACTATATTCCCATTTATAATGTTACTAACAATAAATAACAAAGGCATGCATCTTGTGCAGAAGATTTGATACGAAAGAGCAATCCAAAGCACGTGGGTGCAAAATTGGCATTTTGAATCAAAATGATCTGATCAAAGTTAGATGGCTCATAAATTACATTACCCCATTTAGTAATACCCTAGCCAAAATTGGCACTTGAATATGTCATTTTCACATCATTTAGCGTGTTTTAGTGTTTTTAGGCCAAATTGTTTATTTTGGGTGGAAATTGGTCAAAAGCCTGATTAGAGGTTATCGGTGGCCAGATTTAAGTGTCTACAAAACTAGGCATGATTTATGCTAATTTTAATGATCTTTTTAAGCTCTTTCAACTAATTTTAACCTTATATATACTTATGAGAAACAAAAAAAACTTTTGGTTAGCCTTGGAATGATAGTATGAGAAAGAAAATAAAGCTTATAAGTGAAACCCCACCTTTTAATCCCAACATTTCCTTATCTATACTTATGTTTTTAATTGTTGTGTTTTATGATGAGTATGGTGTGAGATAGTTGTCTTGTGGACATAGGACCCAATTTCACTATTATGTGCTTATGGATATTGTTAATCTCTATATGTGGGTATGTGAAATGATTTTGCCAAAGTAATGATATTACATGTTTCATTTTCCATCCATTGTACTTCTAGTTCACATATTAGTTAGTATAGTCAAAAGATAGTAGAATTACCTAGTTCTACTTGACTGACTATATGTAATTGTGGTTGTAACTCTTTGCACATAATTTTCAATGATTCTTTATTGAATTCCTTTATCTGCCTCCCTTTTTGAATGGAAGGGCCACTTCTAGTTTGAGAGATGTATGAGGGACCCATTGGTCTATGGTTGGAGAAAAAACACCCCAATTATGATCTCTCTCTCACTTGTACGGAGTTTAATTAAAAGGCATTGCATGCTCTAAAAGGTTTACTAATGGTTAAAGAGTCTAGAGGGTGAGAAGCCCAAAGTGATGGATTATATTCACAATTACTACCCCTAATAATAAATGTTTAAGGTGCTTGTGTTCCAAGTGGGTCCCTTGCCTTGTGATTATTTATTTGAGTGTACTATTGATATTGCAACCTGTCAACAAAAAGTAATCTTCAATAATAGGAAATAACCAATTATGCTTCATTCCAAACCATCATATATAACTAGAGTTTGTGAATCCATAATTATATACATAACATTATGTAAGTAAACTTTTAAAGACTTTTTGTAATGTCCCCAAATGGGACAATTAGGCCAAGATGGGGTTTCCAAATAAACCCTAAGATAAATGTGAAATAAAATCTAAATTCTAGAAATAAAACTAGCAAACCTTAATGCCAATCAAGATGCAATATATCCTCTTCAATGCTTAATTCAAACACAAACCCTAGGTGCCAATGAGCCAAGGCTAAATACTAGATTCTAGCCACTAATCAATTCAGATTTCCTCTCATAAAAATGTCAAATTAATGTCAATTTATTCCCAATAAATGTTGTAATAAAATACCTCTTTCACTGCTCCTTGTGAGATGAGTTTATCACCAATTTTGGTTCCCTTCAAGTTTTATTTTATATGAACTCACAACCACTTGATACTTGCTCCAAATAGCTTTAAAACCTTATAAAATGTTGAATAAATACACTAAAAATACTATCAAAGATGTAGCCTGGAACGCCCCTTGTTAGATGCTCAAATCCACTTCAAAACCTCTTTAAACAAATTATTACCCTCAAAATATTAGCAGTTATAATTAATGATGATTATTCAATTCCAAACCATCATCTAATTTAAATAATAAATCTGGAACTAACTATAAAAATAGGCAAAAAATATAAGGATCAATTTACCTTGTTTTATGGTCAAACAGCACCCTACAATGTCCACAAAATTCCCCAAAGAGGATCATTCCACTTGGAAAATATAAAAAATAATTCCCTAAATGATCTAGGGTGTTAAATGGCCCTCACAACCCTACAAAACCACTCAACACACATCATCCCTGCTAGAATAAATTAATTAAAATACCTTCAAACACTAGAAGAGGGTTTCAATGTAGAACAACTCTCTAAAGAAGGGTCTTTAATCCACCAACAAGTTTTCCACCCTAAGAATGGCTCCTAACCATGCAAACAACCTCTAAAAGCAAGTTGTTTCACTAGGAAAATTATGCAAATAATTTTCTAAATTAATTCCATTATTTCTAGCTCTTAATAATTTATTATTTGCCTTAATCAGCTAAAACTTCAAAAATTCATATCTCCCAGAATATTGAGAATTTCAATGCAAATGTTAACTCAAATGATCAAAAAAATAGTAGATTTCAAATAAAATTAGAATCAAAATTTTCCCTCTATGGGAAGTCCTTCAAAAGTAGTTTCAAAGTTACAAAAAACCTAGTTACAGCCCTAGATTCTTCCCAAAATCAACAAAACTCTTCATACCAACTTCGTCCACTTCTTTGACCTACAAATCATGAATTTCCAGCTCTCTGAAGGGTTTGTAATAATTTTTTGATGAAGGTGGTGTCCAAAAACACCTTTTTAGATATTTTTTCATACAAATATGCACAATCGTAGCACAATTATATACTTTGAATTGAGTTACCTTGTAGAAGGATGGATGGTTTCATCCCTAAACTCCTTGGTGTACTTGAAGGTTTTCATCTTCAAGTCACTTTTTCAAACTTGACATACTCGTACAAGAATTTCAATATCAAAATAAGCACAATCTTTGAATGAAAAACTCACCTTCTTTTTATATCCATGCCCCAAGTGTGGTGCTCAAAATAGGAGGGAAACTCTCCTTTAAAATATTAAAATAATCTCCTTATAATTACACTATAGGCCTTAAGTACCCATGACCCTTAAAAAGGCTTCAACTTAAGTGGAAATTAGATTATTATTATTTATTTATTTTAAGTATTTAAAAATACTTTTTTTTTAGTAATAATATTATTTAATTTCAAAATGGAGACATTACAATCCTCCCAACCCAAAATTTCTTGTCTTCAAACAATTTCAATATCCAAAGAGATGTTCAAACACACCTTATGATGCAATGTCATGGGAAAAAATCTTTGAACTGAAATTTGGACCTATTTTTTGGGGGTTGCCCCCCGAGTGTTCCAAGTGTCAAAAGAGTCATCTAATTACTTCCCATGTCCCCATGCTAACAACTCTCTCAATACTGAGTGGTGTATGATGGATTCTATAGCCATACCAAGCCAATTATTTCACCCAAAAAGTGTCTTCTTGCTGCCCTGTATGTAGAAGTTTGATTGTACTATCCTCAAGGTAGGTAAACAAGTAAGGTTAAAGCCACCAATTAGCTTATGAGTTCTTTTGGGCCATAAGGGAACCTCCCAATCTTGCCAATGTCTCACCTCCATATTAACCCTTTGTGAAGAGTCCTCATCATGTGTAAAGTGAAGTCCAACCAAGGCTCTCCCTTCTAGTGGCTTATATGCAAGTAAGTGATGAATTTGTCATCAAGGGAATGATCAAGATACAACCAAATACACTGTTGTTCCTTACATATTTCATCATTTCCTTGTGCAAACCATGATCCCAAAAGATGTCACTCTCAAAACTTATGAGTAGTTGTAAATATGCAATGAAATCAGCCATATAGCTCTCATAAGGGGGTTATGGTAATGTCAAAAAAAATGAGTTTTTTTATTTTAAAAAATTAGAATTCAATAGTCCACTAATTGTTCTTGGTTTGAAGGGTGCCAAGTTCTAAAAGTCAAATTTTATGAATGTGATAGGTGTAGACATCCAATTCCGAACACCATTATTTTGAAGTGTCAATCTTACTCAACATTTGTGAAAACGCACAATTTAAGCCAAAATCACGTAAACATGCTAAATAGATCAAGCTTTTCATATACAAGTGTCAATTTAGGCTAATGTGTCCCTGAATGGGGTAATGCATTTGATGTGATTATTAACTTTTCTCAAAACATTTTGAGTCAAAATGATGAAAATACATTTTAATGCTCTTGATCACTCTTTTCCCCAAATTCGAAAGCACATGATATGTGCATGTGTTATTTTATGTCGAAAACATCCTAAATGGTATATTTGTCTACACACAACTAACATCATCCTTGAATTCCACTCCATTCAAATTACAACCTATTAATATGACATTCTAAACACTTTAATTAATTGTGTGCAACCAATTTTCAAAGAATTGCATAAAAATTGATTAATCTCACTTAGACAAATTAAACCAAATTATGAGCTTAAGTAAGAATTCCATGGAAGTTATTAAATATTTTTTTATCAAAAGTTGATTCTTATTATCTGCATCATCAAATGAAATTATTTATGGGGTGGCATCCATAAGCTATAATGCAACAAATATCAAGCTTAAGGCCTCCCATGCCTCTTTAATATCCTTTCCTTCCAAATATTTATGATGTTATTTATAGATTAATTATACAAAATTGGATTAATTCATGTCCACACATCTTGATCTCTAGATGGATGGTCATAGTTGATCCTGATCAAATTCAAAAATATATAAATAGGAGGGCCAAGACCACCATTTTTAAGCTTCATTTGTGTAAACTTATTATGAAGAATTCTCTCCATAATTCATTTGTGAGTGGTGTTTATTATGCTTAATTTATAATAGGATAGCTTCAATATAGGCAAAACATTGATTTTATATCATGAACCTATTTTATTTTATATTCTTAAGATGATGGAAGAGATTTGCCTTGCATTGTTGATGAAGACTTGAGCACCAAATCAAGGGAAAAATCACAGTTTAAACCACATTTGGATGGTGGCATGATCTTGGGAAGGTATTATGTATGTGCTTTATTTCATTTTCACTTTATTTTTATTAGTAAACCCCGTTGAATATGTTGGATAATTTTGTTATGTCTTATCCATTTCCTTGAGTTTTCATGACTAATTCTTGATCTAACCAACTTTGTAATCCATCTCTGCATCTTGGCATGCCAGTGGGACCACATATCCCATTCAAGCAAAGAGAACAACTTGATAATTTTAGATTTCCTGAAAAGTCATTTAAAATCCTTTAAAATCAAAATTTCAAGCTTATTTTCCCAATGTTTTTGGTTTTTTTGTTGATACACAGGTCACACAATGACTGACATCGGTTATGTGTAACCAACATCAGTATTGGCTAATTGGAATCGATTAGGTTACAGGGGAAAATATGGTAGAAAAATCACATTTTAGGGCTTTATTAAAAATTACAGGGTTTCATTTTGAGTTTTTAAGTCTTTGTTTGAACTTTATTTGTATGATCTAGAGCTTTTCTAGAGATTTTATCCTAACTTGGGCTAACTGGTGTTTTTTGTGAAAAATCTTTTTTGTCTAAGGATTCACAGGTGACCGTTATCGATCATTTTGAACTGACATCAGTTCATTTATGATTAACATCAATCTTGCTACAAGTGACATTGGTCACTATTAAGAGACGTTGTTCTCTATGTAAGAAAAATAGAGAACCCAAGAGCAAGGTTTTAAGACTTGTTTGTTTCATTGAAAAAAGTGCTTCAAAGTAGGGGGAAACTCTCTAACTTTTTTCAGGACCCACATGAAAAAGTGCCAAATTTGATAATGCTTAAATCTTGAAAACTTCTATTTGGTGCTTAAAATGAAGTTAGATGGTTTATTTAGTTTTTTTTTGGAGTTTTTCAAAGGTTTTGTAAACTAAGGCCAAGGGGCCAAAAACTTTAATAACATCTCAATTTGGTGCATAAAATGAACAATCAATTAGATTTCAAATTTCTTGAAGTGTTTTGTTTTATGCTAGATCATATTATACTTGTTTATTTATTTTTTAACAAAATGAAGAGTGTGTGTACGCTCTCTCCCCATCCTCTTTAGGAAACTTGGGTGACCAAAAGTGCCTTTTCTTTATGATTGTGCCTTTGTCCAAGGCATGAAAATAAAGTTGTATAAGCTCTCCCTAAAACCCGCATGGTCTGGGTGATCTAAAAATAACCTCTAAAGTCTTTTCACTTAGTTTTATTTTATACAATTTGGCTTGTGGAGGAGAGTTCATAGCTTCTTCACGAGTTTTTTAAAGCATCCTTAACTCATGGTTTCATCTCCTAACATTGTTTCAACCCCATTCCATGATGGGTTATATAAACCAAGGACAACCCACTGGGATGTTTGTTTGAGTGGCTAAGTAAAATTTGTTAGTGGCAATCCAGATCAAACTGTAAGGGGAATTTAGACATCATACTACACTAAACAATTAATAGATGTAGTGGTTATGAAAAGGACAAGACCTTTTCACAACAATTTGATTGATGTGGATCCAATTGATGTGAGGTATCTCTATTGTTAGCCATGATTGGGACCATCTAGACAGTTGAAAATTTAAGTTTTAGATAACCCCACTTACCATGGACATATTCTTAATGTAGGGTGGGTATCTCAGAGGTCCATGTCATCATACAATCTTTTGGGAGAAGGGAAGTGTAAAAAACCCTACTACTTCATGCGCTTTTAGATTAACACTTAAAATCTTCCCAAGAGCACATATATAGATGGATTTCAATAATATGATACAATCTTGTAAATTTAGGGCTTAGGATGATTTAATTATTTGTATTTATCTTTTCCTTTACTTACTTGGTCTTAATTTGAATCTAAAACTTGCTTGTAAACAACGCGTCATAACCAAACACATTTTTTATCCACCATTTCTTGAAAAAAGAGATGTTACATTTGTCAAATCCAAATCATCTTTTGCCTTGTTCAAATCCTCATCTTAAACATTATGTTTGTCTTTTATCTAAGCAGCATTTTTATGCTGCCCATTTGAGTCTAAACCACTTTCCAAAAACCTTTAAGTCCATTGATAATTCAAATTTGGAATCGTACCTTTCTAAGTTCTAGACCAATTTGTTAAATTGGTTTACCATTTGCACTTGGTTTGAGTTAACTTGGATTCAATTTCCCATTTGGATTGAAGGTTGTTTATAGACTCATCACTATCATGTTGATCATTATGAACTTAGGTTATCTTGCATGTTGCTTACACTCTAAGTTCTAGAACACATTTTATACTACCTTCTATTACCATGTGGTAGTGTTGTGCTGCCCATTTGGTCTTAGTTTTATACTTAGGAACTCTTGCATGTTTTTGCATCTTGATTTTCTTAGTTTGCATTGTCACATTCCTAATCCAAAGGGCTTTTTTCTATTTTTATAGTAGCAACTCCTCAAATTTGAACTAGCTTTTATGATATTGACGTATCTCTAAACTTATGTTTGGTGTACTACTTTACACTATAATTTTTTCAGTTATCATACCCTCTTTTGATTTATATTATTTCAACCCTACCCAAGGTTGAGTAATTTTATGAGCATATTACTTTAATTGTGTGGTACTAAGTCACCTTCTCTTTTTATAGTCTCTTTTGTACCTTGTCACTTGTTTAGAGAAAATCAAAACACACTTTGTAAACATTCACCAAATATTTTCCAAATCTTGATAAATGTAGAGAATAACCTTTTTAACATGACTCAAAGGTACACTCATAGTGGGGTCCTTACAACCCTACCTATGAGGAGTAGCATTATTATGATGGAAAATAAAATTTTATGGTCTTTAAAGACATTCCCACGAATGTAGGATCTGAGGAAGATTATCTTGAATATCAACCCCAGGAGGATAAAGATGAAGCAATCCTAAGTTTGATTGAATCTAATGCTAGATTACCCTTAAAATTTCTTATGGAACAATTACATACCTTGGTTAGAGAAGGAGATCAACAATAAGAACAATCCCTCACACATATTACAAAAACAAACATTGTGTCTTCTAGCAAAGGGAAGGAAATACTCATAGAGTCAAAACCAAATAAATAAGATCTTATCACCAAGATTAAGAAGATAAGTCAATGATATGCAGACTAACTTATCGTAGACTTTACGTACTCTTTAGTTGCCACTTTTATACACAATGATGCTTCCAAGGAGCAAAGGAATGTGATTGAACCAATGCAACAAAATTTAATTGAGAACACAACTATGATGGATCAAAATTTCTCAATTGAACAACCTAAGTCTCAAGAGGTTCCACAACATGTTTATCCAAACATAGAATATATATTTTTTAGTCATCAAGAACCTATTGTTCCTTCATAGAATCAAGGACCAAAACATTTAGTATGTATTAAAGAGATTCTTGAAAATAATTTGACTAGTTTTTCTCAACCAACATGTACATTGGTAAATAGACCATAGACTCCCCAAAATCAACATAACACTTACAACTCAAGGTAGTCAATTTCAAGGAATGTTTATCAGCTTAGGAATCAAAGGCTCACTTACTCAAATCAATATGTGAACCAAAACAAGGGTGCATATCATAGGGTATATATCCCTAACAAATCCATGAAATAGGGGCACATACCACCCCAATAGAATTATGTTCTACCCATGAATGCACCAAACATGCAAGAGTGGAATTCTATGAAATAAATTGTGTCATGATTAGAGATAGGTATCAAAGTTAAGAATTAGAAATTTGATTAGATATGTCCATATCCATTTGATTTGAGTTTTCTCCAAATACCCTTTCTAACTCATTTTGAGGCCCTCAAATTTAATAAATACAAAGGAAATGGTGACCCTTGCCATCACATTTAGGAATTCTTTGTGTTATGCCAAGAGATTTCTTATAGTACCATTTATTTATTTCGATTTTTTCTAAAAAATTTATCAGGATAAGCATTAGATTGTCTACTTAAGTTACCCAAGGGATCAGTTGAGGATTGGAATGACTTATCTGAAAAGTTTGTCAACCACTTCTCATATAATATTGAACACGAATTGACCATTGTTAACTTATGCAAAGCTAACGAGTGTGATGGAAAAAGCTTTGTGACATATCTACAGTGGTGGAGAGCACTAGCGGATCACTTTCAACATGATTTTCTAGGCAAATAATTGGCAGACATTTTTTAACATAAATTACACCTTGAGGTGGTACACCATCTATGGCTTGCTTTCACTAACACATTTTAATAAATTATAGACAAAGGGGTGCAAATTGATAAGATGCTTATAACCAAAGGCCTTATCAAGATTTATGCATAGGGTCAAACTTCAAATTAGACCCAATCACTAGTTCAAATAGTTGTGCAAGAGAAACCTATGGGCTTCAATAAGAAAAGAACATGGTCAGAAATGGGATGATTGAATCAAGACATGTATAAATTGTGCAATCTATCGGATCCAAACATATAATTTTATCCCCCTAATCCACTAGCCAATTTGAAAAGAGTTCCTCCATGGAAGACATTCCATAATCAATTCAGAGTCTTTATCAAATTAGGAGAGCCTATTGAGTCAATGTTCCAAAAGCTCATAGTAGCTAAACTAATTGCATGGCCTATACCAAGGCCATTTCTTGTAGATTAACCAAAGATAAATTGGTATAAGGAAAATGAATTTCGTAACTTCTATCATGTTGTTAGTCATGGTGCTTATCATTGCATCTAATTACAACACATTATTGAAGATCTAATTGAAAGTGGTGAATTTGAGATTAAGCTTGCTCCATAATACACTAATCAAGATATTAGAATCTACAAGGATCCATTTCTTTGACATAATCAACAACTGCCAAGGAACAATTAGAACCAAGGATGAAATCAGAATTAAAGACAAAATCAAAATCAACATGAGCATAATCATGATCATAATACCCATGATAACAACCTGGGTTACAACAACATGCCTTATGACTATAATAATATCACGAGATGCATTTTTATAAACCACATTTCCACTATTAATGTTAAATCTTGTGAACCATCCCGTACTCCTCTTGGTACTAGACCCATTGTTATAGGGTCAGCACCATTTCTCTCTAGTAATGTTGCATTGAGTACATGCAATTATATTGCACCTCCATTTGCATTGGTTACTATTTATGGTCCCCATTCTTCCTCTAATTATAATGGCTCCTTGTTGACTTGAAATTGCTCCAATGCAACTAGATGCATGTGAGTCACTCTCCAAGGCCCTTTGCTTTCATCTTCTAATTAAAATTATTCCTTGCCACCTCTAGGTTGTGCAGTCACAACTAGACACTCGTGAGTTACTCTTCAGGGCCCTTTTCCCTCTTCTTCCAACATTGAACCTAACATGAACATTGTGCCTTCATATCCAAAGCTAAATACTATACCAACTAAGGCTAAACCATCCCATCCTACTATTAAAAAGACTTATAGTCTATCATACCAACTAAGTAAAACCCCTGCATAAATTTCTATTTTAGATATTTTACATATGTCTAAAGTCCATAGAACTATTTTGAATGACCTTTTGCAATAATCCATTGTTCCCAATGATATTAATCTTGAACTATTCCAAATATTAGTAGGACATTTGTCTTCATGTCGATAGGTCATGTTTGATCAAAAAGACATGTCCACCCTTGGTCCCAGCCATAATAACCCACTGTATATTGATGTCATCATTAAAAACCATAAAATCAAGCAGGTTCTTATAGACAATGGTTTGGGCTTGAATATAGTATCCCTCAAACTGATACAGAGATTGGGCTACACTACAAAATACATTCAACCAAAGATGATCACCATAAAGGCTTATGACAATGTTGAGAGGGAGTCTTTTGGTACTATTTATTTGTAGATAATTATTGGGTCTGTTTCCCACCACACATTATTACATATTATGGATAGTTATTTGCCTTATAACATACTTCTTAGACGTCTTTGGATCCATAAAGTACAAGCTATTCTATCCACCTTGCATCAGTGCCTCAAGTTTTCCCCCACAATGGGATTGAGATCACTATTTTGGTCGATCTTTAGCCTTATAAGTATTACAAACACCTTAAGGCTGAGTATCATAATTATAACTATTGTTCATGTTCTAAATTCATTATAAATAAGAACAAATAAATAGTTTTAAATTGATCAAAATCTAATTATATCAACCCTAGTGACCTTGCATCCACTTAAACTAATCCATTTCTTACAAATATTATAAAATAGGTTGTTATAAAAGATGTGGGCATTTTCGTGTACCATCTTAAGGATGCCTTCTATGTTTCTACATTATTGAAGTCTCTAAAAACATTTGGTAAATCTAAAACTTCAAAAGTTCCTAACAGACCCAACTTGATTTGGCAACACAAGAAAGAAACAAAGAAACCACTTATGGTATTTATACCTACTACTTTGCCAAAATAGGATTGAGAGACTTTCACTGAAGGAGACTGGTTATATTCTGATAACATTGCTGATTATTTTTAGAATCTAAAATATCCCATCCCTAATTAGATCATGATTTTTTTTTATTATACAGGAAAATGCCTTAGTCCATGAGCATAAGGAATCCTAGAATCTTTATCAATGAGAATACCTAATTTGAATCATGGACTTAGATTTATACCACCTGGGGGTGACCTCGTGACTTTTTATAGTGATTCAAATCAATTAGAAATAATACTCCTGGTAGCGATGTAGCATCCCATTATAGCCTTTTTGATGAGTTTACTGACATAGACCTATTTGATTCAAACATCATTATGACTATAACACCCCATAATTCCCTATACCTATTCCATGCCAAAATCATTGATTGGGACCTACAAAATTTGATCATATGCCTTGATGAATTTGAAAATGAAGAATCAATTACAAAATACATGGGCCTTAGAGATGGATTGCCCATTGATGATCATAAATAAGGCTTTGATTTTTCTTTAGATCCTTTTGCTTACTTTGGGGAGCAAGAATTTTTTTTTATTCATTAAAAATATAAAACATTGAGATCTTTGGGTGAAAACCTCTTTAAGACACTCATTGATTTAAATAAAAAGACAAGCCCTTGAGTGAAAACCTATTTCAGGCATTCACGGATGGAAAATTTCGCTCATCCCCAAAAGATGCTCAAGGTCCATCAAGCCCAAGATCTATAACCAATACTAGCATCCAATCAAAATAACAATAGGTCTTTGAGCATCTCGCTCTTGAGTTTCCTAAAATATTTTCTAGTTGGCCATTACCTAAAATGGTAGATTCATATTTGTCACATTATCTAGAGCTTTTGGAAGAACAAAAAGAAACTGTAGTATAAGATGATCATGATCACACCTTGCTTACAATTCTAGAAGATGGTTCCACACTTCTTGTGGAAAACACTACATAAGTGAACTTGGGAACATATGATGATCCCAAAATTGTTTACCGTAGAGCTTCCCTTATTGAAGTAGAATGAGAACACATTATATCATTCTTGAAGTATTTTATTGACATTTTTGCATGGCATACTTTGACATGCTAGGCTTAGACCCTAATTTGGTTGTGCATTGACTTGTTATTCATCTAGATGCGAAAACAATCAAATAGACAGTGAGAAAGATGCAACCATGCATTGCTCTTTTGGTAAAAGTAGAATTAGAGAAGTTATTAGGATCAGGATTCATTAAACCACTGGACTATTTCGAAAGGATATCTAACATAGTTTCAGTTAGCAAAAAGCCATAGGTATATGTCTTTGTATTAATTTTAGATATATCAACAAATCATGCCCCAAAAATGATTTTCTTTTATCCAACATCGACATGATCATTGATTCTACTGATGGGTATAAGATGTTATCCCTCATGGAATGATTTTTTAGATACAGTTAGATCAAGATAGCCTAAGAAGATCAACACAAGACTATGCTCACCACCCCATGAGGAACATTCTATTATCAAGTCATGTCATTTGGCTTGAAGAATGTTGGAGCCACTTATTAGCATACCATGACTGTCATCTTCCATGACATGATACACAATATTATTGAGGACTATGTTGATGACATCTTAGCTAAATCAAGAACATGTGTTGAACATCTTGACATTCTATGAAGGATCTTTGAGAGACTTTGTGAGTACAAAGTCCATTTGAATCCCAAGAAGTATGTCTTTGTTGTCACATCTAATTTTTTTCAGGTTTTATTGTATCACAAAGAGGGATCAAAGTCAACCCTACTAAGGTCAAGGCCATTGTTGAAATTCCTCCACCTTGAAATCTTAAACAACTTTAAATCCTACAAGGAAGGATCCAGTCTATTTGCATGTTCATTTCATAACTAGTAGATAAGTGCCACCCATTTACACATATTTTGAAAAAATATATCATGTTTCAAAGGGATGAATACTGTCAATTAGCATTTGCAAATCTCAAGATCTATTTGGCCAGCTCGATAGTTTTTAAACCACCAATACCTAGACAACCATTGTTTCTTTACATTTCAGTGATCGAGCATGCACTGGGGGATCTTTTGGTCCAACATGATGATCAAGGTAAAGAACATGTAATCTATTATTTAAGATGCAAATTTTGGATTATGAACACAATTATACACATATTGAGAAAATGTGTTTAGCTATGGTGTTTGTGTCAAAAAAAATTTGACATTATATACTAAACAATAAAACCATTATTTTTGCTAAGGTGGATCCTCTCAAATTTTTATTGTCCAAAGCATCTCTCATAGGATGTATGGCCAAATGGGTCATGATATTAAGTGATTTGATGTTGAGTATCAAAATCAAAAAGCTATCAAGGGGTAGGTTATCACTGATCAACTTGCAGAGGCCCCTATTATAGACACTCAACCACTCAAATTTGATTTTCAAGATGATTCTCTTATGACAGTGGAAGAAATGTAGCATGAAACTAAATAATGGAAACTATATTTTGATGGTTCCTTCACTTCTTGTGGATCTAGAGCTGACATATTTTTTATTACATTGCAAGGGGATCTGATTCCCAAAGTGTTTCACATTAATTTTCATTATACCAATAATATGGTTGAATATGAGACACTTGTAGGACTTCATCTTGCAGTACAGAGGGATATCCAACATTTAATGGTTTATGGTGATTCACAATTAATTATCAATCAAACCACATATCAATATCAAACTAGAGATGACAAGCTTGTTCCTTACAAGTATATTGTGGATAATCTCAAGTCTCATTTTAAATCTCTAAACTTTGAACAAGTACCAAGGGCCAACAACAGATATGTTGATGCAATGGAAATGATTGGATCCATGATACAAATTGATAGTAGTGCTAAATATTATCAGTTCCTGATTGAAAATTTTCTACAACCTACACATGTCTTGCTAGATTCAAAAAGGGTATATGTTATTGTTGGTTCTAATCCCCCACTTGAACTATGTTGGTATCAATATTTTTATAATTACTTCCATGATCATGTTTTTCCACTTGACCTACCTAATAATCAAAAAAAAAAAACTTCATTCTATAGCCCATTATACCCTCCTTGACAACATGCTTTATTGCAAAGGCTATGATGGAACACTACTTCATTGTTTATCTTCAAGAGAATCTAAGCTAGCACTTAGAGAGGTTCATGAAAGAATGTATGGGGCCCACACCAATGGTGTAGTATTGGCTAAAAATATCCTCAAAATAGGTTATTTTTGGCCAAAAATAAAGATAGACGCTTGTAATTATGTGAGGAAATGTGTTCCTTATCAACAACATGAAAATTTGATACACGCATCTTCCTTATCACTATAGCCAATCACGATACCATGGTCATTCTCTACTTGGGGACTCGATCTCATCAAGAAAATAAACCCAACATCTTTAGATGGACATAAACATATCTTAACTACTGTCGAGTATTTTACTAAGTGGATTGAGACCATTTGTCTCACGTCACCAAGAAGTAGATATCCAAATTCATTCATTACCACATCATCTGTCGATATGGCATCCCAGTGTAGACACTAAAAATCTACACATCACGATACTGAATGTCAAAAAACTTCTAGACCACTTTAGGACCCCCTTGGGACCAATTTGACCCTTCGACTCCCACCCATGATCAATTTTCCTAGCTGACTTAACCTAGATTTTACCTACTTTTTCACTTCACCCTCGATCACCAATGGTCAACATGATCACCGATGATCACCTTGACAATTGACGATCAGGTTGCAACTCCTCAACCACCAACATGAAAGCCACCCACCTTGATTTTATAAAAATATGTCATATAAATCCATGTGTGAGCCATTGTATGCATGAGTTATAATTAAAACATGTAGTTAACATCTTTTTGTAACCCTCTAGGCTTGCCTATAAGAAGAGAGGAGCAAGGAGATGAAAATGATCTGCAATTATTACCAAGAGCTTGTGCATCTAGAGTTCTCCTTTTTATAGGTCAATGTCCATCAGCAATCTAAGAATCCAACCACCACATCAGAGATCCAACTTGCCATCGCCACTCCATCATAGCATCAAGTATCATTACTCTATTAGAATCATATCAGACTCCACCAATGAGTCCACCACCTCAATAACCCATCTGATCAGCCTTCTCTAAGCTAAGTATTTATTTTCTAGTATTCAATTACTTTATTTTCCTTTTGCCCTCAGCCCAACATGAATCCATCTTTGTGATCCCATCAATCTAACCATTTACCAACCCATATTTACACATAATAACCATCGATAACTATCTCAACTATTGATGATCTATCCAATCATTGACGGTCACCTTAACCATCGATGGTCACATCAATTGTTGATAGTCACATCAACTACCAACGGTCAATATGTCAAGAAATTTTAGAAAGCTATTTCCACCTACCTACCTCCAACCAAATCTAATTTTTTGTGTCCCTGCTTATTCACAGACCCTTGCCTAATTTTTTGAAACAAACCCAAGCCATTTAGCACTAGTATTAATTTACTTATTGTTATATCAATCATTTTAAGTTTATTTCTTAAGCAAGCATTTCTTGTGTTTGATTTTAGTACCATTTGATTATTAATGCAAGTACTTTCTATTCTATTTTTCAAACTTAATTGTTAAAATATATGTGGATTGATATCCCCCAAGGAAGCTCTTGCTTCTAATATCTAGCTAGCACTAAGCAATTCACCTAGCTATCTATCTAACCAACCATTTGTTTTAGTGATATCTTATTTGCAGGTCATCCTCCCAAGCCAAAGAGGATTTCTTCATGATCATCTAATTCCACATGTGCATAATTAAACAAGTTTTTTCAGGCATACCCATATTTATTTTCATCTTCTTCCTTTCTCAAAATATAAGGATAAATTCATTGAAATATTCTAGCTTGCCCAATGGGACCTTGAGTCTTTACTTTGGATTTTTTTCTTTGCATTTGTATGCTCTTCTTTCTATTTATGCTCATTAACAAAACTAAAATTTTATTTTGGGTTTAAAATCAAGTGCATTCATTGCTTGCTTCTAATTTAAGCTCACTTTTAGTTTAAAGCATAATAATTTGATCATAACATCACTCCCTGTTGCACACACTAAGCCAAGCCACCTTCATCAATTAAACATCAAACAAACTTGAGACAAGGTCTGAATTGAATTTCATCACCTAGAAGTCACCTTACCCTTTCTTGGTGATCATACTTGCAGGTCATTACGAAGGGGAGAACCAACTCAGCTCTCTGGTTGAGTATAAACTCTAAAAATTAGTATATATTGGCTAAGCACTTGACACCCTTATCATTGTGGTGTGTGAAGTGAGGGGGTAGGCCCCAATACCAAGCCACATATTTACTCCCAATATAGATCCTTTTGAGCACCTAAATAACCCAAAACCAACCATAGTTGCTTTTATAGTACTTGATAGCCAAACTTCTATCACACATTATTATAACTTAAGGCATAAGCCGGAAATGAGATTAAAATTAACCATATGATCTTAATGTACTCTAGCATGTGTTGTATTCCCTTGATCATTTTCTTTTTTTCTCTCTATTTGAGTTGTAATATTCTTTGTGTTTTCCTTTCATCCTACTTACATGGTTCTTACTCATCAACAACGAAGAGAGTTAGCAAGTCAAGACCTATCTATAAATTATCCAGTCTCCTCTGCCTCCTCATCTATGGAGTATATCTCTGATGCTAAGAGTTCTCCTCATCATTTTGATGCTTCTAGTGTGCCTTGAGTAGTTTCCCAAGATGACCCAAAGTTTACTACCTTTTTGGATAATAACTTGATATCCTTGCAACATTATCTTAACATAATAGCTCATCGTACACCTATTTTAGTACCACCTACCGATCCACCCTACAACATGTCATTAGGATTTTTTGGCAACTCTTTTATTGCCATTATTACCACCCAACCATTATCTACTCAAGCATCTACCTCAATTGGCAACCCATCTAAAAAACCATGTAGAGTAAACCAACTCAACCTTATAGCACCCGAACACCTCCTAGCCTGACTAACAATTCTTCCAACACCACTACCACCCAACACTTACATACCCATACTCTAATTAATATTGGATTACCCACTACCACCATCACTATCATTCCTCTGATTACCTCTACTCTGCTTCAAAATGTAGTGGAACCCATACTACATTGTCATTTGTCACTACCAAGGCTATCACTTATCCCTTACCTATGACTCAACCACCCATGCCCACTTAGCAGTACATACTCTCTACACAACCACCAGTGATCACATATTTGTATGTGGCTTCAACCTAACCACCTATTACCACTTACCCATATGTTAAAACTTCTCAACCTCTTATAAATTATCAATATTTCACTCAACCCCAACCATAGTATGTACCTTACCACCCTTCCGGTGCACCACCCCAAACAAACCTAATTTAAATACTCATGGACAAGATGAAAACTCTAGAGTTATCCATCTCTAGGGCTCATAATCTCCTATCTTATGACTAGATCTGTAATGAGCCCATCCACCCATTTGTGCCTATCAAACCATATCTTCCTCAATAATAACTTCCCAAGTTCTCCAAATTTTAGAGTAAGGAGGATCCCTAGTAGCTTCTTATGGCATTTAGGCATTCATGTTATTTGATTTCTTATGATGATTCCCTCCTTATCCACACTTTTCCTATGTCTTTGTCAAGACTGGCATTAGATTGGTATAGTGCCTTAACCAAGCATTCCATCTTCTCCTTCACCCAACTGGCTCAAACTTTTTTGTATCACTTTTCGATAAATATCTTCAAGAAAGTTTCCATCACTGACCTCTACTCTATCTGACAATTTGATGATAAATATATTATTGATTTTGTAGCTCATTGGTGAATCCTAATCAACCAACTCTCATTTTCCTTACCCTAACCCAAATTGATCAAACTCTTTGCTCAAGTATGTAACAAGCACATCTTTTCCACATTACATGTTCAGGTCTTTTGAACCTTTGATGAGGCTTTTACCATGGCACATAAATTAGAGAATTGAGTCATGAATGAAGGAAAGCTAAAATTGAAAAATAAGAACTCTACCTATAAAACCAATTAGGTTTCCTCCTCTAAACCAAGAAACCAAACCAATACTAGGACCAAAATCAAGGGAATCATGAATGCAATTATCTTTAAATCTGCCTCTCCACCATCTATTAACCAATTGGATTCCTTTAGTTCCTCAAAGCAAAACACAAGGAACCAAAGCCAAAACAACTAGAAGCAATGCACCCTACTTGGGGAGTCTTATGCTTCAATATTGGAGTAATTATTGAATGGAAATATCATACAACTTACCCCTATCAAACTACCTCAGTAATTTGATTCTTCTTGTCCTGCATGTAGTTGGTATAATGAGAATGATCTATGTGCTTTTTATTGAGTAATCAGGTATGATGTTAGTATGTGTAATACCTTCAAGAGTGTTGTTCAATCTCTCATTGACAAGGGAGAGATTGTGTTGGATAACCCAAATTCACCTCAAAACCAAACCCTTGACATCTTTAGGGCACCTTTTCCAAACTATGTAGCCTACCAAGAATGAGCGAAATGTGGTTAAGTACTCTCATGATGCCCATACCATCAACATGGTTCTTGGTACACTCGTTGTTGAAGAACCTACTAACCAACCTATCTATTCCTTACCCTCTCTACTTATTGAGGTAGTGGAGTTACCTTCTCCTCTTTAGGAAACCCAAACCAGAGAATCCCCCCTTTCTCCTTCTCCACTTATTTAGATAGTGGAACCATCAACCCCTTCTTTGATTGACATACCAAAAAAAGAATCTATTTTACCATCCCCCTTGACCATCGATAAATTTGCTTCCCTTTCAAAGATCATTCTCGAATAGGAATCCCCCATATCTATACTACCCAAAAGGAGTCACCCACTCAAACCTTGCATCCTTTGATTGAGGAAAAGGACAAGGTCACCATCCCTTTGCCTCAACCTATGGGCTTATCTTTTAGGTCCACTATACAAGGAATAAAACTAGCCTACAAACCATTCTTTAGGTTAGTACAAAAATTAGAATTTTTCTCCAAACCTGACATGGATCGTGCCACCTTTTGGTAGTAATTAGGGCTACCTTATATCGCCAAGCAAGAACCTCCAACCATGCCTTTGGTAGACTAACCAACCACTTTTGCTATTTGAACTCCTACCTTATTAACCATTCCAATAGCAATTTATACCAACCCAATAATTTCTAAGCCATCCAAAACACCTAAACCCCAAGTAGCCAAATCACCTTCTCTAACGAAACTAACCTAGCCAACCAAGAACCTTGGCACCTTCTCTACATAGACGCTTAATCACCCATCTGTGAAAGTGGAGCTTACCTTATCAAACCCAATAACTAAGTGCCAACTTAAATCAACCAAGGGAGTATAAATACCAAAGGTCTAGAGATCCAAACTCCTACCTCCCTCCACCTTGCCCTCTAGCTTGGGGCCTCATCCCTCCACTCTGATTAGAAATTTAGTTGTCCCAACTAAGACCCAACCACCACTATTGGTTACACCAACACACTTGCTTTCAGACACACCTATTTTAACTGAACTATCAATGACCAAGCTATCTATCTTGAAACCTTCTACCTCTATTTTATCAACCTCTGCCTTATGAAAACCAAAACCACCAACCAAATGCACAACCTTAACCAAAACGTCAATTACCAAACCCACTACCAATAGGAATTTCACCTTACCAACCATGACCAAAACCCCTAAACCCTCTCCACCTTTAGACGAATCCTATTCTACCATTTTTTAGATGTTATTGCAAGATTATTGCTTGAGCCTACCCCCATTAGATCTTTCAACCCTCTTAGTTCAAAACCCATCTAGTACAATGACCACCACGTGTGCTCCTATCATAGGGCACTAGGTCATAACATGAAGAAATATAAAGCTCTCCAAACCACTATACATTAGCTCTATGATGAGTATGATCTATTAACATATGAACCTCCCATGATCCCTATACCAATCTAACTGATAACACCTCCTACCCAACACCTACCTGCTCCTTCACACTCAACTCAGAGTGATGAAGAATCAGACCAATATCCTACCCCAACTCTTCCCTTTTTTCATGTTATCCATGTGGTCACATGATCACACACTTATCAAAAGGATAAGGGGAAGGACAAAGTGTCCATCTCATGGACATACCCATCTTCTACCTCCCAAAAAAACCCTACCCAAACACCTTCGCCTTCACCCAAACCTAATGTATTTATCTTATGTGCCTCTCAATCTAACCCCTTTGAGTCATTGAGTTGATTAATACTTCACCTCATCATCACCAAGCAATGATCGAGGCATTGTAGTTAGTGGAGGTCCAACCTAAAGACCCTCAACCTCTGGCAAATTTTATTGGTGCCCTCCAAATTTCCAACCTTGTCACCTTTAAGGATTCAAAAATACCTTCCATCCATCTTGATGACCTAGATCCCCCTCTCTTTATTATTGCTTACGTCAACCAAATCCATATTAAATGGGTCATGATTGATGGGGGAGATAATTTTAATATCATCTCCTTCACGTTGATAACCAACTTAACCTACCGAATAATATCATGTCTAAATCCTTGATCGTCCTTCGATCCTTCAATGACACCATGGCCACTACACTGGGAACCATTGTCCTTCATATCTTTTTAGGACCCCACACACTCCCTGAACTCTTCTATGTAGTGGAAGGTGAATTTCAATACAATATTTTTTGGGGATGATCTTGGATCCGCTCTATGGGTTACATCCCCTCTACCCTTCATCATTGCATTAAGTTTGAGCATGAGGATTAGGTCATCACCATACAAGCTAACCCAAGTCCCTTCTCAACATGTAACATGACCTACCAACCCAATGATGTCCTCTTACCTCCATCTATCACACCCTCGATAGCCAAAGACCAACCTTCAACCATGAAAGTGGAAATCATATCCTCTTCCACCCATGAGACATTTATTATCTCATCCATTCCTTCAAACCAAATCTCCACCATCGAGCCTTTGTAATCAACATTATACCACCTTTCACTAGGGAAATATCATATCCTTACCCTTGATGCCTTCCCTACTCCTCAAGAGTATGGGAAACTTGACCACCAATCAGGATATGACCCCAATGTTGGAACCATTGTTCCTTTTAGACCTCCCCACTATCAAACCCATTTCATTTATGGGGGACTCAACAAACCCCTTAAAACTTATACCACCTCTCTTTCACCCTAATCACATACCGTTATCTTATCATACCTAGATAAATTGAGCTTCACCAAAAGATACCTCCATAGGTGTGCTTAGAAAGGATTTGGTCTTAGATGATATGAGCATGACCCACATGAGTTGGTTTCTATTAAGACTAGAAAGCCTCATGAGAAACATGGCCTCAGTTTCATCCTACCCAAAAAGAAGACAACCAAACCATATATCTTCACCATTGTTGAAGAAGATATCCTTTCCTCACCAACCTTGAACCAATAAATTATAAAAATAAAGGGGCAACCATAACCATCCCTTTGACCCATCCTGAGATGAGAGGGGATGAATCCCCTACCATTAACATTATTTAGTGCTAAGATGATGATTCCATTCTCACCTACCTTGGTGCACCGGATTCTTCCATCCACAAATCCCTTCCTCTTGAGGCTTCGACCATGCTAAACAAATCTACCATGAATATCAACTTGGGTACTCTGGAGAACCCCTACATTGTTAAAATTATCCAATTATTGAATTTCAAGGAACTTTGAGGTTTCTCCTCTTTCTTTCAAGACCACAACATAGCATTCACTTGGTCTGATAGCGACATGCATGGAATTGACCCTGTTATTTCTACCCACAACATAGTCACCCACTATGATGCCAAGCCTATCAAGAAGAAGCTTCGATGCATGCACCCTCACATAGCCCTTCTCATCAAAGAAGAGCTTCATCATCTTCTGTTTGTTAATTTAATTCAACACATTGATTATCTCAAATGGGTCTTGAATGTCATGCCTATCACCAAAGCCATAGGGGGACTATGAATTTATGTGGACTATCATGACCTCAACCTTTCTTGACCTAAAGATGACTTTCCCTTACCAAGCATCGATTAGTTAGTTGATCTTACAGTTGTCCACAAGATGTTATCTCTCATATATGGATTTTCAAGTTATAATTAAATCTTGATTGCCCTTGAATATCAGTGCAAAACCACCTTTACCACCCCATGGGGAACCTTCTACTATAGAGTCATGCCTTTCAGACTAAATAACACTGGTGTAACCTATCAATGTGCTATGACCTATATCTTCCATGACCTTATCCACAAGATTTTAGAGGATTATGTGGATGACCTCAAAAATCCAAACTCTTAAAGGATCATTTGGCCATTCTCAAGATCATCTTTGAGTGGCTTATCCATTACCATGTACACCTAAACCCCAATAAATAAAATTTTGGGACCTTGTCATGAAAGCTTCTTGGTTTTATTGTCTCCCTTCATAGAATCAAAGTCAATCTTGCCAAGATCAAAGCCATCCTTGACATGCTTCCTCCAATCAACCTTAAGTAACTCCATAGTTTACAAGGGAAGCTCCAACCCATTCATCGCTTTATCTCCTAGCTTTCAAACCAATGCCAACCCTTCCACCACCTTATAAAGAAGGATGTATCTTTCAAGTGAAATAGTGACTATCAAAAGGCCTTTGAAAAGAACATTGGTGCAACCTATCAATGTGTTATGACCTATATCTTCCATGACCTTATCCACAAGATTGTAGAGGACTATGTGGATGACCTCAAAAATCCAAACTCTGAAAGGATCATTTGGACATTCTCAAGATCATCTTTGAGTAGCTTATCCATTACCATGTCTACCTAAACCCCAAGAAATGAATTTTTGGGGTCTTGTCAGGAAAGCTTCTTGGTTTTATTGTCTCCCTTCATGGAATCAAAGTCGATCTTGCCAAGATCAAAGCCATCCTTGACATGCTTCCTCAAATCAACCTTAAGCAACTCCATAGTTTATAAGGGAAGCTCCAACCCATTCATCACTTTATCTCCTAGCTTTCAAACCATTGCTAAACCTTCTACCATCTTCTAAAGAAGGATGTATCTTTCAAGTGAAATAGTGACTATCAAAAGGCCTTTGAAAAGAATGTTGGTGCAACCTATCAATGTGTTATGACCTATATCTTCCATGACCTTATCCACAAGATTGTAGAGGACTGTTTGGATGACCTCAAAAATCCAAACTCTGAAAGGATCATTTGGCCATTCTCAAGATCATCTTTGAGTGGCTTATCCATTATCATGTCCACCTAAACCCCAAGAAATGAATTTTTGGGGTATTTTCATGAAAGATTATTGGTTTTATTGTCTCCCTTCATGGAATCAAAGTTGATCTTTCCAAGATCAAATCCATCCTTGACATGCTTCCTCCAATCAACCTTAAGCAACTCCATAGTTTACAAGGGAAGCTCCAACCCATTCATTGCTTTATCTCCCTGCTTTCAAACCAATGCCAACCCTTCCACCACCTTCTAAAGAAGGATGTATATTTCAAGTGAAATAGTGACTGTCAAAAGGCCTTTGAATCACTCAAAAGGTAGCTTTTGTCATCCTCACCCCTCCTAAGGATGACTAACCTTTCTACCTTTATATCTCTGCCACTGACCACTCCCTAGGGGTAAGGCTTGCTCATCAAGATGAACAACATAAAAAGCAAGCCATCTACTACATTAGCCACATGTTTGTAGAGTATAAGACTTGATATACCCATATCGAGAATCTTTGATTAGCTTTAGTCTTTGTGGCCACCAAACTTTACCACTACCTCCTTAACAACAAAACCTCTATCATAACTAACATTGATCTACTCAACTATATGCACTCCAAGCCATACCAAAACCAATGTATGGCCAAGTGGCTCATGATCTTAGTAAATTTTGACCTTGAGTTCCTTTAGTAAAAGTCAATTAAGGGGAAATTCATTACCGACCAATTGGTCAAAGCACCATTAGCAGACAATCAACCTCCTGACAGGTACCTAGAATATAAATGCTCTAATACCAATTTGTTGGGGATCAACCAACAAACTTGATTACAATTATGCAAGCAACTAATGAGAAATTAAACCAAAAAGATAAGTAACTAGAATCAGAATTAGCAAGGAACAAGATATACAAGAAACCACCCTGAAAACTTGTATTAAACTCTTTACAGAAGGAATACAATTGAAGAAACTTCTTTTCTTCCACACCTCTCTCAGATGTAAAGATCTCTTCCTAGATCTCTTTCCTTCAAGAGTTACAATCAAATCCAATAACCTGGATTGATACACGTATATTTTACAATACTGTTACATACCAATACACTAATGAGCTATGAAGATTTATCCCAATATATAATATTAGGAAACATGAGCAATGCAATTACAACTATCAGATGCACCTCTCTAAACAAGGTCTCAACTCAGTCTTACTTAAAATAGAGATGCGGACTTAAGACTAACACTTAATCCTATCATGCAAACATTCTATTCTATCCACAGAAATAGCTTTCTAGATGCACAAGTAACTGACATCGGTTCCTACCTATTTGCCTGTGACCAACATCGGCCGATCCCTGACCAACGCTGGCATCTCCTGGTCTACTCCTGACTGACGTTGGTCGCTCCTGACCGACGCTGGTGACTGTGTAACTCCTACAACTTTGCACAACACTCATTTGGTGAAGCTTTTAGCTCCACACCTTAACAATCTCCCACTTGGAGATAAACAGTTGCACCAGTACCTGTACAACAACATCTTCTAGCTCCTCCATCTTCAACTCAATCATGAAGACCAACAAAAGTTGAATGAAGATTCAACTTCTCTTTTGTTACCGGCTTGGTTAGCATATCCACAAGATTCTTATCTATATGGATCTTCTCCAACTTCAACTCACCATCCTCCAATACCTGTCGTATGAAGTGGTACCTTAGCTGTATATGCTTGGTTCTTGAGTGAAAGGCTAAATTCTTAGCCAAATGAATTGCACTCTGACTGTCACTATACAATCTGCAACTCTCTTGCTCCTTTCCTAGCTCTTCCATGAACCGTTTCATCTATATCATCTCTTTGCTAGCCTCTATGACTGCAATATATTTTGCTTTTGTAGTTGACAAGGCAACAACCTTCTGCAACTTAGAAATCCAGCTAACCGTCGTTCCACCAACAGTGAAAACATATCCTGTGGTGCTCCTCCTACCATCCAAAGCACCTACCATATCTGAATCTACATAACCATGTAGAGAATTATTTGAACCACCATAGCACAAATGCCTACTGCTAGTTCCTCTTAGATATCTAAGGATCCACTAAACTGCTTTTCAGTGTTCCTTGCCTGGATTGGCCATATACTTACTTACAACTCCCACTGCTTGGGCAATATCTGGTCTAGTACAAACCATTGCATACATTAAGCTCCCAACTACAGAAGCATATGGAACTTTTCTCATGTACTCTACCTCATCATGTGAATTAGGACACTGTTCTTTACTCAACTTAAACTGTCCAGCCATAGGTGTGCTTACCGGTTTTGCATCCTGCATATTGAACCATTTCAACACCTTGATCACATAATCCTCTTGAGATAAAATCAACTTGTGATTTTTCCTGTCTCTCTTAATATTCATGCCAAGGATTTTCTTTGCTGCTCCCAAATCCTTCATGGCAAATGTGTGAGCTAATTTCATCTTAAGCTCAGAGATATACTGCATGTGTGATCCTGCAACCAACATATCATCTACATACAACAACAAAATAATATATCTACCATTATCCAATCTCTTAAAATACACACAATGGTCAGATTAACACCTATTGTAGCCATGCTCAGTCATAAACCTATCAAATATCAAATACCACTATCTAGGAGCTTGCTTGAGACCATACAAGCTTTTCTTCAATCTGCACACTAGCTTCTCCTTACCTTTGACCTCAAATCCTTCCAGCTGATCCATATATATTTCTTCATCCAACTCTCCATGAAGAAATGCTGTCTCAACATCAAGCTGCTCAAGATGCAAATCTTCAATAGCAACTAAAGACAATACAATCCATATAGAAGTCATTTTAACTACAGAAGAAAAAATCTCACCAAAGTCAATACCTGGTTTTTATGCAAATCCTTTCACTACCAATCTGGCCTTATATCTCATTTGTCCATTCTCACCTTCCTTCAATCTGTAGGTCCATCTGTTCTTCAGTGTCTTCTTTCCTGCTGGCAGCTCAACCAAATCCCATGTTTGGTTCTCTTTCAAGGAATCCATTTCCTCAACCATGTCACGCTCCCACTGATTCTTGGATTCTACCTGTATTTCTTCTTCAAAACTCTCTGGTTCTCCACCATTAGTAAGCAATAAATAAAATAATGAAGGGGAATATCGAATTGGAGGTTTACTTACCCTTTCTGACCTCCTGATGGGCGTCTGAGACTCATTCACAACATGCTATCTGCCTAAATTATCTGACAGTGACTGACCTCGATCACCTCCAGGCCTGTTACTGGCCGATGTCAGTTCCCCATGACCAACCTCAGTTTTTGCCTGGCTGACATCGGTCACTATTTGACCGACATCGGTTTCTATCCTACCGACGTTGGTTCCTACTTGGCTGACGTTGGTCTCTGTGTTTTCTTGTAAGTGATTATTTCTTCTTGCGAGCTCATTTTGGACCGTCACCTCGTCCAATTCTCCATTGCTCTGCCCAGATTGATCCAACTTCTTCAGATGATCACTATACATCACTTTTTCATTGAAAACAACATCACGACTCCTAATTATTTTGTTAGTTCCTAGATTCTAAAACCTGAAACCAAAATCTCCTGAGCCATAACCAATAAATGTGCACCTCATAGACTTAGCATCCAGCTTCTTTCTATTTTCCTTATCAACGTGCACAAAAGCTTCACAACCAAAAACTTAGAGAAATGAGAGATCTACCTTTTTACCTGTCCATGCCTCTTCTGGAATTCCACCATCTAAAGCTATAGAGGGTCCTCTGTTAATCAGGTACACTGTTGTGTCCACAGCTTCTGCCCAAAACTCTAAGGGCAACCTAGCATGCAACCTCATACACCGTGCACGCTCCATTATTGTTCTGTTCATCCTTTTAGCAACTCCATTTTGCTGAGGTGTCCTTGGAACAGTCCTTTTCTTGTGTATTCCATGCATATAACAATACCAGTTGAACTTGTGACTGCAGAACTCACCACCATTGTCAGATCTCAGGCACTTCAATCTCCTACCTATTTCATTCTCAACCATAGCTATCCAAATCTTAAAAGTCTCAAATACATCATATTTCTTCTTAATACAATAGACCCATACCTTTCTTGTAGCATCATCTATGAATGAAACATAGTACTGTGATCCTCCAATAGAAGCAACCTGAGCCGATCCTCACACGTTTGTGTGAACAAGCTGCAACTTATGCTTCTTCTTTGTTGACCCAGTCTTGAGAAAACTCACTCTCTTCTGTTTCCCAAAAACACAGTGCTCACAAAAATCCAGATCTATGCTTTTCAAATCTGAAAGCTTACCTCTTGACTTAAGAATTGTCATTCCCTTCTCACTCATGTGGCCAAGCCTGTGATGCCACATCTTTGCATCTAGATCTGAAGTAGATAATACAGAAGGAGAATTGTTAGTAATGCAATTACATAAATAGAGAGTACCTTCTCTCTTACCTCTAGTTAACACAAGTGCACCCTTGGTAACCTTCCAAGATTTAGCTGTGAGAGTTATTGTAGAACCCTCATCCCCTAACTTTCTTGTAGAAATCAAATTTATCTTCAAGCTGGGAACATGCATAACATCTCTCAACACCCATGTGTTGCCATTCTGCATCTTTAGCTAAACTTTACCTTTGCCAATCATTCTACATGGCTCATCATCCCCTAAGTACACTATTCCAAAATCTCCTTGGACATAGTCACTGAAATATTCTCTGTTGGGGGTAGCATGAAAAAATGCACCAGAATCTAAAACCCAAGATTCTATATTATTATGTAAAGAGAATATTAAAGCATCTTGTGCAATACCTGCAATCTTTGCTTCTTCTTTTCCTTCATGATGATTGTCCTCCTTAGGCTTTGACCAGCAATCTTTGCTTATGTGCCCTATCTTTCCACAATTCCAGCAGGTTGTCCTCCTGCCATTTCTTGATTTGGATTTTCCTCTCATCTTTGACTTAGACCTTGATCTCCCTTTCTTGCTCTTCTCTTTTTGCCTTCCCCTGCTCTCAAAACTTAAAGCGTTCCCTGATGTTTCCTCTGTGCTTTTCCTGCGGATTTCTTCATTCAAGATAACACTAACAACATCATCTACTTTTAAAATATTTGAAGCAGAAGCAGTATTGCTAACTGCCATTACTAAGCTATGCCAGCTCTCAGGTAATGAGCATAAAATTAATAGAGCTTTTATTTCATCATCAAACACAATTTTGACTGAACTTAATTGATTTACAATTCCATGGAAATCATTTAGATGATTAGACACAGATCCACCTTCATTCATTTGCAAATTGAATAACTACTTCATAAGGTATACCTTATTTGAAGCTGAGGGTTTTTCATACATATTTGCTAAAGTAGACATTAACTCTACCGTTGACTTTGCCTGTGATAAATTAGATATCACATTAGATGCCAGACTCAGTCTTATAGACCCCAGAGCCTTTCTATCAAGAAATTCACATTCTTCATCTTCCATGTCTGTGGGCTTCTTTGCAATCCCACCTAACGATAAGTATAGATCCTTTTGATACAGATAATCCTCTATCTGCATTCTCCATTATTGGTAATTCTTGCCATTAAACTTCTCCATTCTCAATTTACTTTCTTCTGCCATTGCTTCTCCCACTCAAACAAAAATCCCTGTGAGTAACCTATAATCAATACACACTACATAGATCTGAACCACCTGTTAGTGAACCTGAGCTCTGATACCAGTTTGACAGGTACCTAGAACATAAATGCTCTGATACCAATTTGCTGGGGATCAACCAACAAACTTGATTACAATTATGCAAGCAACTAATGCGGAATTAAACCAGAAAGATAAGTAACTAGAATCAGTATTAGCAAGGAACAAGATATACAAGAAACCACCCTAAAAACTTGTATTAAACTCTTTATAGAAGGAATACAATTGAAGAAACTTCTTTTCTTCCACACCTCTCTTAGATGTACAGATCTCTTCTTAGATCTCTTTCCTTCAAGAGTTACAATCAAATCCAACAACCTGGATTGATACACATATATTTTACAATACTGTTACATACCGATACACTAATGAGCTATGAAGATTTATCCCAATATATAATATTAGGAAACATGAGCAATGCAATTACAACTATCAAATGCACCTCTCTAAACAAGGGCTCAACTCAGTCTTACTTAAAATAGAGATGCAGACTTAAGACTAACACTTAATCCTATCATGCAAACATTCTATTCTGTCCACAAAAATAGCTTTCTAGATGCACAGGTAACTGACATCGGTTCCTGCCTATTTGCCTGTGACCAACTTCGGCCGATCCCTAACCGACGTTGATATCTCCTGGTCTGCTCTTGACTGACATCGGTCACTCCTGATCGACGTCGGTGACTGTGTAACTCCTGTAACTTTGCACAACGCTCATTTGGTGAAGCTTTTAGCTCCCCACCTTAACACCTCCTTCTCTTGAGTTCCCTAATGAGTCCATCATGACCCTCTCTTAGGTGGATTTCACCTATCAAGTCACCATGTTCTTTGATGGATCAAAATGTTAATGTGGTGGGGGAGTTGGTATCATTCTTATTCCCTTTGATGGTGAGCCTCTTCCTTTATCCTTCAAGATTGATTTTGAATGTACCAAATATATAGCTGAGTATAAAGCCCTAGTGATAGGCCTTCAAACTGCCTTAGCCCTAGGAGTCAAAAAAATCAACATCTTTGGTGACTCCCAAGTTATGGTCAAATAAATTAATGGCTCTTACTAGTGTAAGAATGATGTTTTTCAATGATACAAATAATTAGTTGATGAACTCTTAACATCATTTAAACACTACCACATCCAGTCAACCCCATGATCTACTAATAAGTTTGTTGATACCATGGATTCTCTTGACTCTCATATTCTATATGCAGCCTCTAATTTCAAGCTATCTATCATTATCCACAAATTTACCCAACCTTTATTTTTCAAACCAGATTCTTCGACCAATTTTAATGTGGAAAAGACCCAACCTAACCTTTGGTATCAAAATAAATTTGACTACCTCAACCTCGCCATCATTCCTTTTGGTATTTTTAGGAACACCCAAAGAATGTTTATCTAGAGTACCTCACATTATACCATGATGGGTGGAATTATTTATAAATGTGGCTTCAATGGTCTCCTCTTTTGTTGCCTACATGGTCATGAAACTTCTCATGCTATCAAGGAAATGCTTGATGGTATATGTGGGGGACACTTTAGTGGCCTCGCTATAGCTAAAAACATCCTTTTATTATGCTATTACTAGCCTCCCCTTAACTAAGACTACTGTGATTATGTGAAAAAATGTGTTAAGTGTCGACATCACACCAATTTACATCATACATCTAACCATAGTCTTCGAGTTTCCATTAATTTTTGGCCCTTCTCACAATGTGATCTAGACCTTATTGGTAAAATCAACACCTATTATTCATAACAACACCATTCTATCATCACTACGACTGAATATTTTACCAAGTGGGTAGAGGCTATTCCTTTAATCTTGACCAAAGCAGAGAAGATTTTCAACTTTATCAACCATCACATCATCTACCGCTTTGGTGTTCCTCACAAGATTATCATTGACAGTGGTAAATCATTTAAGAACCAGAAAATATAAGGTCTATGTGACATATTTGACATTAATTTAAGCTTATCCTCACTCTATCTCCCTCGAGTGAATGGACAAGCCAAGGCCTCTAACAAAACTCTTAATAACGTGCTAACTAAAATGGTCAATGCATCTAGTCAAAATTGGTATTTACACATCCCTTTTGCCTTATGTACATATTATACTAGCATTATAACCCATATGGGTGATATACCATTTTATATTGTGTTTTTAATGGAGGTCACATTGCCTCTCAATGTCCAAATACTTTCTCTTTGCTTATTTTTTCAATATCTCATTTCTAAGAATGATTATCATCAGTACCGCTTAGCCCAACTTGAGCTACTTGATGAGCATTGCTTAGCCACCCTTACCCATCTTCATGTCTATCAAGAGTGTGTCAAGCATGCCTATAACAAACACCTTAGGGTGCGAGAATTCAATATCAGAGACCTCATCCTAAAGGAAAATTAACATGTCACCAATATAGAGAAAAGAAATTGGGGCAAGTTTTCTTTCAATTGGCTTGGACCCTATATCATTACTCATAAGTATGGATCAAGATCTTATTGGTTATCTTCTCTTGAAGGTAACCTATATCTTGAGACCCTTAATGATTTGCATCTGCATTTATTCTTTTGGTAAGAGGGATTAAGTTCACCTTTTATTTTACCTTAAGTTCATCTCTTATTTTCAACCACATTTATCTCCCTATTTTTGGGGCAACTTTTTAAAACTAAATCATGTGATTATTCATCACATTCATAGCCTAATATTTAACAATGGGTAGCATGGCTCTACCCATGGCATAATTTTCATGGGACTTTCTGCCTCTTTTACCTAGATGGATTCCCATGATCGTTGTCACCTAAACCTCTTTACACCTAATCAACCTTTTTGTGCTTCTAATTTTGCCTTCATAAAGGTGAACCCTTAATCCCATATAAGAAAATATATGTCAATAAAAAATCAAAATCCAAACCAATATCAATCATGGGTCATTCCTAGCATTCGTAGACGACTCTCTTGAAGGACAGCTACATAAGCATACTAAAATTGCACAAATATAAGGTAGACTGCTCCCTTGAAGGATAACTATCACAAATACTTGGACAAAGAAAATAAACTTAGACCACTCCCTTGAAGAATGGTTGATTAAAGCATTTGTAAAAAAGACATCAATTTCTGGGAAGCTTCTTGCATCGATCAGCTTCTCATATACAATAATAAAGTAAAATATCCATTATCACAATTATAACAAAAGAAAACTAATTTTGAAAGCTGTAATCGACTCTCACACAACAAAATAAGGTGGAAACCACAATTGGTTTTCATAAGTAGACTTTTTTCATCGATTAATCTACACTTTTTATGACATAGACTTGTTTATACTAGTTTTTTGGAAACCTATAGAAGAGGCATGCTAGTCTCACAAGAAGGTTCTATTTTCATCCATCTTCTCTTTATACACTATAAGCAAGGGATTTTGAGATTACTTGACATTATGTGATCAAGACACATTTTTAATCAACTAAGGAACGTTAATGTAAATCACTCAAAGAGATTATGTTTATTAATCCAACCCATATTCGGCTCTATATTTGTCTTTATCAAAGAAAAAGCATCATGCCCTCTTTTTATCTTGTCGTGACTAGTTGATATTTTCATTATGACATATGTCTCTTAATTATATTCTTTGTTCTCCTATTTACTATTATTAATTAACCTACCTCATGTGTTTTACCTTAAAAAAAATAAATAACAACAAAGCATATGCACATGTGTCATAAGCAATAACATAATCATACTCCTAACCATAACAAGCATAATAAAACCATAACATCCATGAGTTATAAAACAAACAACTATTTTCCACCACATGTCTAAACCTAAATAATGAAGCATATACTCATTAAAACTTATCATGTCATAAGCATACCCATAAATAAAATCTATTTCATGCCTAGCTAGTTGATTCTACATCAATTTTTAACACCCATAACATGAACATAATCCATAAGCAATATAACATCACATCATAAACATTAAACATCAACACAAATCCTAGACCATGAGCACAAGCAATAAACAAAGATCATATATATATATATATATATATATATATCGATTAATCTACACTTTTTATGACATAGACTTGTTTATACTAGTTTTTTGGAAACCTATAGAAGAGGCATGCTAGTCTCACAAGAAGGTTCTATTTTCATCCATCTTCTCTTTATACACTATAAGCAAGGGATTTTGAGATTACTTGACATTATGTGATCAAGACACATTTTTAATCAACTAAGGAACGTTAATGTAAAGCATTCAAAGAGATTATGTTTATTAATCCAACCCATATTCGGCTCTATATTTGTCTTTATCAAAGAAAAAGCATCATGCCCTCTTTTTATCTTGTCATGACTAGTTGATATTTTCATTATGACATATGTCTCTTAATTATATTCTTTGTTCTCCTATTTACTATTATTAATTAACCTACCTCATGTGTTTCACCTTTAAAAAAAAATTAACAACAAAGCATATGCACATGTGTCATAAGCAATAACATAATCATACTCCTAACCATAACAAGCATAATAAAACCATAACATCCATGAGTTATAAAACAAACAACTATTTTCCACCACATGTCTAAACCTAAATAATGAAGCATATACTCATTAAAACTTAGCATGTCATAAGCATACCCATAAATAAAAGCTATTTCATGCCTAGCTAGTTGATTCTACATCAATTTTTAACACCCATAACATGAACTTAATCCATAAGCAATATAACATCACATCATAAACATTAAACATCAAAACAAATCCTAGACCATGAGCACAAGCAATAAGCAAAGATCATATATATATATATATATATATATATATATATATATATATATATATATATATATATATATATATATATATATATATCATGAGCCAAATAACATCATAATGTGTATAAACTGATATACATATCTCTCTCTCAAAATGTGCATCTCATCACATCAGCTTGTAGGCCAAAATAAAAATGATATACAATAATATATGATATGTACGAACTATGTCATAGTTATGCCCCTAGGGTACCACTATCTCCTGGTGTACCACTAGGTCCCAAAAATTATCCACCTATAACACCTATCTGTTCACCTATAGATGTTTCACACTGCCTTGGTGTCACCACATTGGTACTACCTACCAAGCTTGCCTTGTAATCACCCCATCGGGGTTCATTAGGACACCGCTTCAAAATTATAGCCTCATAATATTATAAGTCCTCCACTATAGTTAGTCATATATGGTCCCATCCTCATCTGCATGTGTGTGCTCCCTACACCCTCACTGGTTCCCTAGGTCCTCTAGATTACAACTACTCAACTCTCCACCTTAGCAGTCATTATCAACAAACTTTTTACTCAATAATGCCAAAAACTAGAGCTCCATGGTGAAAAGTGAAAATGAATGAAAATAACACTCACTTTTCACTTTTGACCAATGAAATTTTAGGGTTTTAACCCTCACTATTGATGGTCAGGGTGACCATCGACGGTCACCTTTGAGCACCTTAACCATCGACAGTTAAGGTGATCATCGACGTTCACCTTTGAGCACCCTAACCATCCATGGTTAGGAGGCTCACTTTTTTGCTCTTACCTTCAACAAACCTTTTTTTCTAAATCAAACCAAAACTCACCCACCCATGGAGACTACCTTCTCCACCCACCCTGACCTCCTTGTCACCTCATCATTGGTTTATTTCAGCCTAATTAACACATGTTTTGTGATGAATTTTACTTGGTCCTTTTAACTGTAGTGACAATATTTCCTTATTGACCCTTTTAAACTTGTACCACCAAGCACTTGCCTGACTCACTTATGTCTTCTTAGGATCACTTATTATCTTGGATACCCGTAACACTTAACCTATTTGCATTTTCACCAAGACCACTTCCTACCTTGGATACCCATCAAAACATAAACATCACTTAGGAGACTTGTAAGTGTACCCAACCATCATACATAAATATAGTCACATAATCCACTTATCACGTGTCCTTCTAGCATTGACCTTTATTTTTTGTCAACTATGGAAACCTAGTCTCTATGAGATCTTAGTTATCACACTTTTTGTCATACTTTATGTGTTTGTTTGTGATTCAATGCCCAACCTATCACCCACCTTCATGGCATCCACCTTCATCATCACCTTCATCCACATTATCAAACATGCACTTATTCTATTTTACCTCATTGACTCTCAATTTGAGGGAGAACACCTCCTCCCATATTTGGGGTAATTAGACCTTCGACTAACAATCCATTTTTATTTTTCATCTTATCGATTCAAAGTCACATAACAAAAAGGAGTAAAATATAGACACCAAAAAATCACACATCACAATCTTGAATGTCAAAAATCCCTTGAACCACCTTAGGACCCCCTTGGGACCAGTTTGACCCTTTGAATCCCACCTGTGGTCAGTTTTCCTAACTGACTTAACCTAGATTTTACCTATTTTTCCCCTTCACCCTCAATCATCAATGATTAAGATGATCACCGATGATCAGATTGCACCTCCTTAACCACCAACATGCAAACCACCTCCCTTTATTTTCTAAAAATAACTCATATAAATCCATGTGCAATCCATTGCTTACATGAGTTGTAATTAAAAATCCTATTTATTATATTTTTGCAAACCTCTGGCCTTGATTATAAGAAGAGAGGAGTAGGGAGATGAAAATAATATACAGTTATTACCAAGATCTTGTACATCTAGAGTTCCCCTTTTTGTAGGTCAATCACCATCAACAATCTATCAATCTAGCCACCACATTAGAGAGCCAACTTTCCGTCACCACTCTACCAAAATGTCAAGTATCATTATTATGTTATAATCATGTCATACTCCACCAACGAGTCAACCACCTCAAGCACCCATCTGATCAGTCTTCTAAAAACCAAGTATTTGTTTTCTAGTATTCAATTACTTTATTTTCCTTTCACCTCAGCCCAACACAAATCCATATCTTAGAATCTATCTTTGTAATCCTGTCAATATGACCATTTACCAACCTAGATCTACACACAATAATCATCTATGGTTGTCTCAACCGCTAATGGTTTGCCTAACCACTGATGGTCACCTTAACCATTGAAAGTCACATCAACCATCGATGGTTACTATGGCAAGAAATTTTAGCAAGCTATTTCCACCTACCTACCCCCAACTAAATTTTATTTTTTATTTCCCTACATGTTCATTGACTCCTGCCTAATTTTTTGAAATAGATCTAAGCCATTTAGCACTAGTATTATTTTTTTATTGCTATATCAATCATTTTTAGTCTATTTATTAAGCAAACATTTCTTGGGATCAATTTAAGTACCTTTTAATTATTGATTCAAGTACTTTTTATTCAATTTTCCAAACTTAATTGTTTAAAAATGTGTGGATTGACAGCGCTTGATGAATCTCTTGCTTCTGGGATCTAGATAACGCTAGGCAATACACCTAGATATCTATCTAACCAATCATTTACTTTAATGTTGTCTTATTTGTAGGTCATCCTCCCATGCTAGAGAATTTTTTCATGATCATTTTATTCCATGCGTGCACAATCAAACAGGTTTTTTAACCATACCCATATTTAGTTTCTTCTTCTTCCTTTCTCAAAATACAAGAAAAAATTCATTGAAACACCTAGCTCACATTATATCTAATAATGGTAGATCCTTTACAAATAGATATCTAAAAAAAACTTTGTGTAAAATTCAAAATTAAGCACAATAAATCCACATGATATAATCTACAAGTCAACAAACAAGCCGAAGTGTCAAATAAAACCATTGTAGCCATTCTCAAGAAGATTGTCATTGATGTTGATCATAATTGGCATTTGTAAATATTTCCTAATTTTTGGGTTTATCAAACCAGTCATTGAACCCCCACATGAACCACTCCATACTCTCTTATTTATGGCACAAAATCTATTATCTTGATTGAGATCAAACTGTCTTCATTGTGAGTCTCCTTGAAGCATATTAAAGATGACAAATATTACAGAGTCTCAAGGTTGTAAGAGCTATAAATTCTTGATGGTAAGTGTTTGGTTATCCTATAAAACTTGAAATCCTATCAGAACAGATTATGGAGAAGCTAAAATAAGTGCATTCTACCTCAGGAGTTTGAGATTGGTATTTAGTCTTGAAAGAGAACCAGAAGAACATAAACACTAAACACAAGAAAAAGGGAAAGTTATAACCTAATTAGATTTGACCCTATGTTATCATGATGAATTATGGATTAAGGGCATACCAACTGGATACTCTAAATGGTGAATAACTTCTAGAGCCCATGGACATGGAGCATCTTAAGAGGTTCTATGCTTGGTAGCCATTTGAATAATTATCTACAAGACCCCTTATTTGGGGGTAACTTGTGTTGATGTATTTTATCCTACCATTATATCTTAGACCATCCCATGTTGGACCATATTCATTTTATTTTGACCTACTCTGGACCATTATTATGAGAACCATATTTTTTTTTACAACTTTAGATAGTGAAAACTTTGGACCATTGGCACTCTGAACACATTTTATCCCACCTTAGACCATCCTCCTTTAGACCATATTCATTCTAGGTTTTTCTCCTTGAAAACCCCATTCTTTTCACATACTGGACCATTGTAACCTAAACATCTTTTATCCCTTGACCAATTATGATCTTGATTTTGACTTGGGCATTCTGAATAGATTCAAAGCTAGTTATACAAAGTAGTTCCACCTGAATGGTATTTTATAGCTTCTTCTTATAGATAAGTGAACATAGATAACACAACATATGGTTGTTTCCTATTGCATGGTTATTTAGATTCATCTCATGTTGCATATTTTTCTATTCTTATTTCTTGTTGTTTGGTAGGCATAATTGCCTTGGCATGATCTCACTCTCTTTAATTTACAAGCATGTGTCATTATAGCCAATTTTAGTTGCTATTGGAGCTTCTAATCTTGGACATGCATCTCCTCGATTAGTCAATTCCTTGTTCCATTGTTTATATTCATAATCCCCAAACACACATAAAAACACAAAAACATTAAAAATGATTGATAAAAAAGACCAAAAACATTGTTTTCACTCTTGTTTATTTTGATCATCCCATGCTCTTGTCATTTTACAAGTAATTGTCCCACTGCCTTGCCATTTTGCAAGACCATTCCCATTTTACTTATTTCCTCTACAACATTAATCTGGTTTAATTATCATCACCTTTTCTTCTATGCCATTTTCTAGGAGAACTACATTTGGCCTAAATTTCATATTGGATCTTGTATCCATGGAACTATATAGACAACATCCATTTATATTATACATCTGGGGTTAGCTTAGCCACCCCCTTTTTCTTCTTCTTTTCCCCCATTTTCTTTTGTGTTGCTTCCCTATCACTTGGAGGCAACTTTGTGTCCTTGTTCTTGTTATGTGGTTATAGAAAGTAATGCCTCTACTCCACATACCCAAATAATTATTTTCAAAACACACTAACATTGTGACCAATTCTTATTTGTGTGTGTTAATTTGATTTTTATTGGTGTTTTGTTGTGATTTCTTATATCTTCTTTTCTTCCTTTCTTTTCCTTTGATTGCTTCTTTTTGTTTCTTTTAGGTCTTTTATTTCCTTGTTTGGTCTTGTTCTTTTATTTTGTTTTCCAAGTACATCTTGATAGTAAGCATGGATATTGATTATTCATATCTTATTTTTATGTTGTCTATTAAATTTTTATTGCTTTATTTTTATACATTCTTCATCCTATTTAAATCCTGATTGTTAATATCTTGATTTCAAGTTAGGTTCATTTATATTTTCTTTTTACTTAATTTTTGTTTAAATTTCAATAGTTGTAACTCTGGTCTTGGTAATTTTTATCATTATCTTTAGTTATAAATATTCACATTTGAACCATCTCATCGCAATTGAAATATAATGTCATTAAAGGATACTCATACTTATGATGCATAATTTCATTTTGCTATAGCGAGCACCATGTGCTTTAGATTCAAGTCTCAAAGCTAAATGCAGCTCCGATGATCATCTCTCTCATGCACCAAAGAAACTAGGTACCAATGGCTTATTTCACACTTGAGTCTATATAAGACGTGCATCTCTTGGCATACATTATGAGTCTAATCAAACAGTGGTCTATTTTTCTCCATTCCTCATTCCATTTTCTCTCATTTTTGGGTGAACTACATTGGCTTGAGGTCTATTTGGACTATGTAGGTAGCACTTAGATACATGATGCATCTTGGGTCAGCTCGACCACATTTTCTCTCATATTCATCTCTTTCATCAATTTGTGCATCCTCATATGTTGGGTTTTTCATGATTATTTTAGTCATTAGCCCATCACATTTAAATTCACATCCGCTCATATATAATCTATGAATCAGGTTATATTCATGAGTTATGCTTGCCAATTTAACTTAAAGGGGCAAAAATTTTGAACTAGTCACAAATCTAAATCATGTCTATAGTGGCAAACCATTATTTATCAGTGATCAAAATTTTCCTTACTAGGGCAAAATTGCTTTATCAACCGATCACATCTGCTTAACTAGAGCACATTATTATTTCCTTTCTTTGGAGACAATATTCTCCTATTTATTCTAATTCTAATCTCTATGGAATTTTTCTCTCATCTTAGCAATATTTTAGTATGCAATATGTCTCGGGATTGATCATTCCATAAGTGCATAGCTTGCACCCTAGCTTTGGGTGTGTTCAAAGTGTGTCACTTATATTTTTTTGGATTGTATCTATCCATTTTCCCCATATTTGGGGCCCATTATATTCTAAATTATATTTTGATCATTGATGGAATCAATGTGTGTAAGCATTAGCTCATCTAGATTTAATTTGTTCCATGGGTTAATCTTACTTTCTCTCTTTTCGAGAGTCCATCCTTCTCTTTCATCCTTGTATGTCCTCTCGAGGGGGCATCATGGGTCATTTCATTTCCAATTTATTTTTGACAACTATTTTATTTGAAAAGACATTGCTTTTCCTAAATGTCTCGTTATGCCTTCTCAAATAGGGGCAAAATAACACCATTGTGTTGAAATTGTCAATCTTACTCAAAATTTGTGAAAACAAATAATTTAGGCCAAAATCAAGTAAATTAATTAAATGGCTTGAGTTTTTATTATACAAGTTCCAATTTAAGTTAATGTATCCTTGAATAAGGAAATGCATTCTATGTGATTATTAACTTTTCTCAAATCATTTCAAGTCAAAATGATGAAAATGCATTTTGGTGCTCTAGATCACTCTTTTCTCCAAATTTGGAAGAACACACGACACGTGTATGTGTTATTTCGTGTCAACAACATCTTAGATGGGATATTGGTATTTATTCAACTAACATCATCTTCGAGTTCCACTCTAGTCAAATTATGGCCCAATAATATGATATTCTGATCAGTTTGATCAATTGTGTGCAACCAATTTTCAAAGAATTGCATAAAGATTTATTAATCTCACTTAAGAAAATTAAACCAAATTATGAAATTAAGCAAAAATTCCATGGAAGATACTGAATATTTATTTATTGGAAGTTGATTCTTATTATCTGCATCATCAAATGACATCATTTATGGGGTGGTATTGATAAGTCATAAATGTAACAAATATCAAGCGTAAAGCCTCCCATGCCTCTTTAATGCCCCTTCCAAATATTTATGAGGGTAATTATGGATTATTTATACAAAATTAGATTAATTCAAGGCCACACATCTTGATCTTAGATGGATGGTCATGGTTGATCCTGATCAAATTTAAAATTCTATAAATAGGAGGGCCAAGACCACCATTTTAAAGCTTCATTTATGTAAACTTATTATGGAGAATTCTCTCCACAATATATTTTTGAATGGTGTTTATTATGTTTAATTTTCAATAGGATAGATTCAAGATAGGCATTACATTGATTTCATATCATGAGCCTAGTTCAGTTGGTGTTCTTGAGATAATGAAAGAGCTTTGCCTTGCATTGTTGATGAAGATTTGAGCACCAAATCAAGTGGAAAATCACATTTTGAGCTACATTTGGATGGTGGGATCCTCTTGGGAAGGTAATGTGTATGTTCTTTCTTTCATATGCTATTAATTATCATTAACAAACCTTGTTGAATAGGTTTGCTAAATTTATTATGTTCTTATGAATTTTCTTGAGTTTTTCTAACCAATGCTTAATCTAACCAACTTTGTATTCCATATCTGAAATATGTGGTTGTAGTAAATGACACAACTTAGAAATTTTAGGAAAAAAAATTCATACCTTCCAACAACAATTTTAGGCCTCTTGGTTGACTGTCATGTACAAACAATGTGTACTTTGTTGGGGTCAATGGCCAAGGTTGTTGCCAATTATTTTTTGATTTTTTCAAAAAGGAAAAAGACAAAAAAAATCTCACCAATTTGCATTGCCAACTATTGCTAATGATTTGAGCCTTTGTCCAATCTATGATGGACCTTAAAACTCCTTCCATGTCCATATTCTTCAAGGATGTTCATGATAACAACATGAAAAGAAAGCTAGAGCTATTAAAAGGATTTTTTTTGGAAAGTGATACCTTGGTGCCCCAAATGGAAAAATCCATTTGATCTTCATCCTTTATGTGCATACTACAATGGCCACCCTTCAACAACTCTTTGGTAGCCTCTACATGTCATGGCAAATATTTCCCAACTTTCTAATAATTTACCAAATCAAATTTTTTGAACAACATACCTTGGGAATAATTTTTTCCACTTTGAAATCCCCTTTAGATGGTACCTTTTATGTCTCGCATGTGCTCAACTATTGGTTTTACTATGTCACAAAATATGTCCTTTATATATGATGTTAGCCATAAATATAGTTGTTGACCATTTTTACCACAAGTTAAAATGGGTCAATCCCCCTATAGTCAAAAACTTGTATAGGGGTCTTATATAATGTTATATGGTGTATTTAATGTTATTCTATATGATTTTAGCCTTTTTCATAGTATAATTAGTCCATATGTCATTTTGAGTCACCTAAGGGTCATTTTAGAGCATTAAATACAAGTAACAAGTTTTCATGGTGTTTGAATAGTTAGGATCATGGAAAGAGTTTGAAAAGGCCTCAAAAAGTTCCAAGATCAAGAGATAGTTCAAGCACAAGCCTAAGTGAACCAGACCATCATCAGGATGTCACACAGAAATGAATAGATTGGTTACTTATGCATTTTATAAGTTTATTTAGAAAGCATCCAAGAACTAAAGGACCACATGGAAATTTTGCTCTTAGGGTTAGTATCATCCCTTATAAATTTGGTCCTTCATGTTTTTTCCACTTCTAGATATAAGACTTCAAAGTTTAATAAACAAATGAAAATGCTCATGTGGACATCAAAATTAATCCATGACAAAAAACCATTAGAGTTTAAATTATGATGGTCTCATAGACATCAATGATAGGGATACAGACGTTAAAATAAATCTCAGTTAATAAACCATTGGGGTTTAAATTTTGATGGTCTTATGGATGTCAATGATGGTCTCATAGACGTCAATGACGGGTGCACGATCGTCAAATTTAATCCATGACAAAAACTATTTTGGTTTAAATTATGACAGTCGAACAGACATCAAATACATTTGTGTGAGTGTTAAAAACAAGCACAAAAATGTCAATTTTGGGCCTCATGAATTAACTATTTGAGTTCAAATGGAGGTAGATCCAATAGTTGGCATTCAAACGTACATTCATATCTAATAGTAAGAGTAATAGTCAAAGGTCAAGAATCCCAAATTGAATGCAATGCCACCAGATGTCATAATCTTGGGACCCTAGATCAATGATCAATGGGAAACATTGAAGATAAAAGCAAAAAAGACTCCAAATGAGATCGACAGAGAAAATTTGATAGGATTCCAGATGGACAAGATGAGGCTATGTGTCCAAACAACAACAAGAATAGTTTATAATGAAATGAACAACATGAATGCCACATGGGCAACTATGTGGGATCAAGTATTTTATAGAAAATTAAGCTCTTCAGGCTCATATGTTGCCATGACTGTCATAACATATGTGTCAAATTTTCTACTTTAATTTCAAATTCTTGAGAGATGATCTATGATGAAGGCAGTTTCACAAAAGCTAGTTAAAGAGTCTCTGCACCATTTTGGAGAGTTTGTCATGGTTTATATGGACATTTTTCTTGGGAAGAATTCACAATCTATTTCATACTCTAGTCCCTTACAATGTAATTGGTTATTAATTGGACATGTGTTCTAGTGACCTTAAAACTTCATTCTTTCTCCTCTCTCTGAATTTATATAAATAGCTACCATTTTGGCCTTTATAAGATAGACCACACCTGGTATGATAAATCCCTACTAGTTTGATGTCACATTTTACTTTAAAATAATTCAAATAATTTGGTTTTAAGTTTAATAATATCTTGTTCAAGTGTGCGAAGTGATGAATGGTTAAGTTTAGTGATTTTATCCTTTGATTTTCCTTATCCTTTCATGTCTTCTACAAGAAACTCTCATTCTAATAGGTCATATAGATTGTAGTCAAGTGTGTTAGGCTCCTTTCAAGTGTATGATTGTCCTTAGAGCATAAAATTTTCCCTTTGGTTCATTTTCCTTATGTTGTTTCATACATCTCACCTCTATATTGAAATACTCATGTTAGAATCCTTTAAGACTTTGAGAATAGTCTATATGCTTTATTTCTTAATGAATGAAATGTGGTGGTGATGTGGAAAACATCTTGGTGTATCAACCCATTAGAATAAGTTTAATTCATGCATATTCTAACTCTTTTTCCCACAAGAAAACATTATCATAGGTGAAAGTACTTCAAGATACATTCAGGGAGCTAGCCTTTAAATCTAAAGGCTCACTTCCACTATAGGTACACCCACATACCTAAAAGTGTTCCCATGTTTTTCAAATTTTGAAGAGGATTGAACACCCTCTTCTAGGGTGCAAGATTTAGTGACAATAGTTTTGGCATGCTCGATGGGACTATTGTCTTCAAGACAACTTGTTAAGGTGAATATTGGTGTAGACATATACAATGCAAAAATTGGTAACTTGAGCATGGCTAATGACACCTAACCCATAGGCCTATCTTAATTGATCTCATGACCCTCATAATCTTATTTTCATTGATTCCCAATCATTTTTAGCCTTTTGGACCTGATCCTAACTAAGCCAAGACCCTCTTTTCATGACCAATCCATCCCCCCAAGTCCTTTCTACCCAAGACAATAGTGCCCAACTAGGACAGGAGCATTGGTGCCACTGTTATCCACTTTTGACACTATTTTCCAAGCTTATTTTTGGCCCCAAAAATTAATTTATTTTAGCTCCCCATCCTTCTCCTTATCGGCCTAACATGATCAAATTCAATCCATGGCCAATAGATCCCTATAAAAGACCATTCAAAAAGGTGTTGGAAAATATTATCAAGCAAGCAAAAATACAAGTGACACCATTTAAGCAATCTTACCTATTCTCTACATACAACCATCTAGTACAGTATTAAGCATCTCTAAACCTTTGCACCAATCCATAGTCATTTCAAGCACACCTAGTTTAGCATTTCTTTACATTCTTATATCACAATTGCACCAAGCACTTTCAAAGGGAGAACTACATATGACTCGATCCCTCTTCAGAGTATTGGTATGTAGGTAACGTACCCACTCATGAGGTGTGAAACACATCCAATGCATCTTACATACACTAACTCCTTTTCCCTATTTACCAAAAGTTTTGTTCAAATACATTGAAGTCACAAAAACAAAGAAAATCAGCTATATAGGGAGCATTGTTGACAATGAGGCTTCAAAAATTTAGAGATAGTCTCATATAGACCTATCGAACATAACCCAGAAAGCTTATCTTCTCAAGAAAACAATGATAAATAAGGAATACAACACTAGTGTCACTCCTGTACACTTTCAATGCTCCTACCCAATCAAAAAATAGAAGCCAAAATCCTATTTATGATAATATTCCAAACCTACACAGTGAAAATTAGACCTTGTCTCAGTCAGATCTACATAGTTTAAGTTAAGTCTTATTTTCTTCCTTTTATTACTATTTTTAGAAAATATCTAATTAAAAATAAATTTCACAAATTAGTAGGTTATTCATTGCATAGTATTTACTAATTTATCAATCCAGACCCTTTAACTAAATTAGGAATAAAACCCTAATATTTCCAAAATTGTTAAATCATTTGGTGAACCCGACTTTGTATTACGCATAAAAACCTTAGAAACCCTAGGGTAAATTCCTACTAATCTTCTAATAATTTTTTGAATTGTTACTTGAATATTTAAATCAGAAATTCATTTCAAATTTTAAAATTTAGTAGTAAATTTTAAAATAATTTTATTTCAAACCCTAGTTGCCCATACTCGGTCCCAGTATTTTTACAATAATTTTCCAATAATTTTTTGAATTTTTTACTAGCATATTAAAATCAAAAAATCCATTCAAATTTCAAAATTCAATAGTAATTTTTAAAAAATTATTTTTCTCAAAACCCTAGTTATACATACTAGGTCCTATTCAATCAAACATTTTTCAATTATTTTTTGAAATTTTAATTGCATATTTCAATCAAAAATCCAATTTCATTTTCAAAATTTCATAGTATTTTACAAAAATATCATTATCAAAACCCTAGTTGCATGTACTAGCTCTTATTTGCTTCTTGAGATATCACCTTACATTTATAATCAAATTGCAAAAATGAATCTCACTTATTTACAAATTCTTCTTGCATTTATTGCAAATAACAAGGAGACCATAATTGGTCCTATCATGTACATGAGTGATGAAGTCTATCATATATTAGTACAAAGCTTCATTCTTTGCCTATCATGCTTACTTTTCATAATAAAAGATGATATTACAAACTTCATTTCCAAGCATGCACATAATTGCATTATTATTTTGCATACTCCCTTTTGCTCATATGGAATAATTGCCATCTCCATTTTCCTACAAGCATTAAGAATATGATGTTACATGTCAAAAATTTCCATGCCTTTATGCACAAATTCATGTTCTCGATCCTTTGCTTTCTATTTTTCATGTGGAGATATTTTCAAGTTTATCATGTCAAACACATTAGAAATGTCATAGCAAATGCCAAAGTTTCTTATGCATTCATGCACAAATTCATGCTTTATATCCATTGCTTGTTATATATCATGTGGAATGCTTTTTACAAACATATTATGGCACAACTCATTACTTTAACTGCATGCATTTCATTCCACATACATGGTTTTTACATATATATATATATATATATATATATATATATATATATATATATCACTCATTAGCTACTTTTAAGTATCTCCCTACCACTACTAGATATAAGTAAACACTAGTGGTTATATCTATCCCTCCTCCCTTCGAACTTGGTACATCTAGCTCTCATCCCACACCTGCTACCAGCTCTATGCCTATAACAGATCATGCAGTCCACATTATCATCCAAGTTTATGAAGATAGGCAGGTTGATCACACCCATGGCTATAAGTTTATCACTCAAGCTAGCACCCCTTCTAATACAATTTCAATTCTTGAGCTCCTTTAGTGATTGGATGTTTACAAAGATGTATTATATGTAGCCCTTCACAATACTAGAATTCCTATTTTTGCCAAACCAACTTATGTTGCATCGATCCTCAACACAATGCAATGCACTAAAGAACATATTTCTTTTGAGAAAGAGGATTTACCCCCGCAACACATCATTGCACAACATCTACCTCTATATATTTAATTAAGAATTAATGATGTGGGGGTAAATAGAGTATTAGTTGATAACGGCTCGAGACTCAACATTTGCAACATTTCTTTTCTCAAATGTCTTAATATTCAACCTCATGATCTAGACCATTCTGATATGAACATTTGAGGTTTTGACAACATCCCACAAAAATTCATGGGTCAAATAACACTCAATCTTATTTTGAGACCTAAGACACTACCAACTACTTATCAAGTCATGCCAAAAGACCTCAATTATTATTTATTACTTGGTAGGCCTTGGATTCATGATATGCATGTTGTCCCTTTTACACTTCATGCCTATCTAAAATTTAATCATAAAGGCTACATCTACACATACCCAATTGATAACAAACCTTTTAAATACTACCAGGTTGCTTGAACTCCATAGAATTATATTATGTATTTTAACCTCAAGAATTTACCTACACAACCTAGTTTTCAAAATATACCCTCAGATCATACAACATGTCAACAAACTCTAAGTTCCATAATAGCACCGACAACAAATCACCAATTTTCCTCTTCTTTCACACTTAAATATCTTAATAAGATGGGATATCATGGAAAAGGTCTTGGAAAGGACAAACAAGGAATCATCAATCTTGTTGAGGGATCCACACAACATGGAATGCAAGGGCTCAGATATCAATTTACTTACCTTCATAATAAGCCTTCTTATACTACATCAAAATATATAAATTTTTGTTCACCTACTACATCAACAGATCACACCGTTAATCATACTTCAACCCTATCGTTGATCTATCCTGATCTCATTGATGACATAGTTTCATTAGACATGTTCATAATAGATGAATTCTCTAACGATGAATCCCTCTTATAATTTTTTGGAGTATATGAGGATCTCCCATCCTACTATCATAAAAATAGATTTCATCATCACACAAATGCCACTGCCTATTTTAGATAAAGTCTATATTCTCCTCAAGACATACCAATTGATTCAGATGATACTATTTCTACTACCCCATACACACCTGATCGTTCCACATTACTTAATGAATAAACAATTAATTTCAATTTTGAAACTAACTAGGACCCATGCATGGTCTTGCTAGCTGCTGCCCTACGAAAGGAAGAAGATATACATATTCATCAAACATTAAAAGATTTCCCAGAACTCTTTTCTTGGTCTTACTTAGATATGTCAGGAATTGATATATCTATAACAGTTCATCGAATACCCTTATACCCAGATGCTAAACTAGTTAATCAAAAAATTCACAAAATGCATCCTAAGGTGGCTCTCTTAGTCAAAGATGAGATCCAATGCCTCTTAGATGCTAGTTTTATCTGAAAAGTAGCACTCCTTGAATGGGTTTCCAATATAGTCCTTGTGGTCAAACCCGACAGACAAATTTAATGATGTTCAAATTCTTGAGATTTAAATAAAGCATTCCCAAAAGATGATTTTCCTTTACCTAACATTGACATGATCATCAATTCCACAATTGGATATGAAATGTTATCATTTATAGATGGATTTTCATGATACAACCAAATCAAAATTTATGAAGCAGATTAAGAGAAAATATCTTTTACAACACCATGGGGTACATTTTGTTACATTGTCATGCCTTTTAGATTAAAAAACATCAGAGCTACATACTAGCATACCATGACACATATATTTCATGATTTAATTCACCATACCATCAAATATTATGTTGATGATATCTTAGCTAAATCCAAGCAATGACAACATCATGCTCTTGATTTGTGAAATATATTTCAAAGACTCAAACAATACAATGTCTGATTGAACCCAAAGAAGTGTGTGTTTCGAGTTATATCAAGCAAAATCTTAGGTTTCATTATCTCTCAATGTGGCATAGAGGTTGACCCTTAAAAAGTCAAAACAATCATCGACATGCTACCTCCTATGACTTGAAGCAACTTCAATCCCTATAGGGTAAGATACAAGCAATCCACCATTTTGTATCTCAACTTGTAGATAAAACTTAGTCATTCACTCAATTACTAAAGAAAGATACAAAATTTATCTGCGACCAAGCCTATCAAGAAAGCTTTGATACAATCAAACAATATCTTCTTAATCCACCTGACTTAGTACCATATGTCCTCGATAGGCCTTTCCTATTATATATCTCAGCAACATATCATGCATTAGGATCACTTTTAGCACAACATGATGATCAACAAACTGAATGAGCAGTCTATTACATCAATCGCACATTAGTTGATTACGAAAAAAATTAGTCCACAATAGAAAAATTATGTTTAACACTAGTTTTTACCACACAAAAAATTTGACATTACATAGTAAATAACGAAACTCAGGTTATCACAAAATCAGATCCCTTGAAGTTTCTCACAGGAAAACCACATCTCTTTGATTGCATCACAAAATAGGTCATGTTATTAACATAATTTGACCTAAAAATTGTTCTCCAAAAATCAATAAAGGGCCAAATTATTGCATACCATTTGGCATCTGCACCACTACTAGACATTAATCCTATTAGTGACACATTTAGAGATAATTTCATTGCTTATTCTACTCACTCTGATACTTAGACCATGTTCTTCAATGGTTCTCGATGTGCATCTGGTATAGGTATAGGATTGTCTTTATCGACCCTTCTGGTCACACAGTTCCTATTGCATATCGATTAAGTTTCTCCTACACCAACAACATCGTAAAATATGAAGCACTTATTTTAGGTCTATTTGCCACCCAATCTCTCCAAATTAGATCTATTCAAGTCTTTGGTGATTCTCAACTTGTGGTCAATCAAGTCAATGATGTCTATCAAACCAAAGAAGAACATCTTATCCCAAACCAAAACATGGTACAATATTTATCATCACAGTTCAACTACTTTTTTATAGCAAGTATACCAATAAAAGATGGCTGACACATAGACACAAAGGCAAGTGTTGTATCTATGATTCTTATCGACATTAATGATGATAAATCTATTTTCATAATTAAATGATTACAATCACCATCAATATCTAATGCAAATTTGATCGCACTATCCATTCTAGCCACTACATGCAATTCCACACCTCCAAAATAGTTCTTTGATATTTATAACTTCCTAAACAAATCTATTACACCAGAAAATTTTTCTCAAAATGACAAACGTAAGTTACACAAACAAGCACTCCATTATGTAATAATTTGTGGAGACCTTTTTAAATGAACCTTCGATGGATAGTTACTTTGATGTTTAACTTTAGTAGAGGCCAAAATTGCTCTTACAAAAATAAATGATAATGAGTGTGGTGGTCACTTCAGTGGAAAAGCCATGTCACACAAATTGCTTCAATAGGGGTACTACTAGCCTACCATGGAAGATGAATGTTTACAATATGAAAAATTATGTGATAAATGCCAACGACACAATAATTTACAACATGTACCATCACAATAATTACAGCCTATAGTTTCTCCATGGCCATTCATGTTATGTGGATTTGATCTTATTAGAAAAAATAACCTTGAATCTACAAATGAACATAAATTCATAATCATAGCCACAAAATACTTTACCAAATGGGTAGAATCCGTTCCACTTCAATCTACTACAGGTGAGGACATTTGCAGCTTTCTCATGACTCACATTATTTCACGCTTCGGTTTACTCGTAGCCATTATTTTTGATAATTAAACATCATTTAGGAATAAAATAGTCAAGAAATTTTGCAAAAAATATAATATTAAACACACATTCTCAACTCCATATTACCCACAAGAAAATGATCAAGCAGAGGCTACCAATAAAAATGTTAATAACATTTTAAGCAAAATAGTGACCAAATTTGGAGATGATTGGTACAATCAACTTGTTTTTGCATTATGGACCTATCACACAAGTATCTGCATCCCCACAAGAGCCACTCCTTATTCCCTTGTTTATGGAATAGAAGTCATTTTATAATTGGAATTACAAATTCCATCCCTTCGTGTCTCTCTAAAAGGCATTCTCACGGATGACCAATATCGCAAAAAGCATCTAGACCAACTCGAGCAGTTAGACCATACACACATTCAAGCAACAGAACATCTATAAATATATCAACAATGTATATAATGATCCTAAAACAAATGAGTTCACACCAGAGAATTTGAAGTTAACGATCTTGTTCTCAAAGAAAATCTTTGCAATGTCAATGCAAAAGAAGAAATCAAAGGAAAAATCCAACCAAACTGGCTAGGTCCATACATTATTATAGAACATATTAGCCTTAAAGTGTATCATCTAGCCTCACTTGAAGAAAACAAACTCAAAAATCCAATTAATATCATGCATCTATGCATATTCCAAATCTAGCATTGCATCTCACACATTGTATTATACATTAGTTTCCAAAATCACTTGTACATTGTCTCCTAATACTTGATTGTACATAGTTCCTTTTAATTTCTTGTACATACTTTCTTCTGCATGATTGTACATAGTTCAAATATTTAAAAATAAAAAAATAATATAACATTTCAAAAAATCCAAAAACATTCAAATATATCAAAACAACAAAAATATTTCAATTATAGGCATCATTCATGTTTTACATTGTTACTACTATGTTAGGACTTACATTTATTGTTCTATGCTATTGTATGTCAATTTATGTACATTTTCATGCTTCACTTGATCTTCTTTGAGTGTGTGAAGTGATATCCATCTCTTTGATTGCTTCACTCTACTCATTGAGGAGGCATCCTACTTCTACATTCAAGACACACATTGATATGCATACCTACTAGGGGTATCCTCTACATGACTACACCATCTAGATTATGTCATTCCTACACCACACACTCTATTTATCATGTTGATGTACATTATTTACTTACATAGATTACTTTATCGACACTCATTATTATTTATCACTTGTGTATTTATTTGCATATACCTAGTATGGTAATAACATGTCTTGCATACATTCACTTCTTGCTTGATTAGTTAGATGCGATTGTATTTCTAGTTTTTACATGCTTACCTTTCTTGCTTTACATAGCTAAATTGTTTGCATTTCTCAATTCCTATTTTTTTCCTATATATGCCTTAGGACTTTTGCCAATATCCTTTGCTTCTACATACGTGTGTGTCTTAGGACATTTGTCAATGTCCTTTGTTTGTACTCTATGTGATTATGGCTTTCATAGCAATTTGCTTGTTTCAACTATATGTGTATGTGGCATTTGAACATGCCTTGTATGTTTGATTTCCATTTTTAGTGACATGTGTCCATGTCCCTTGTTTGTTTTGCCCCTTGGCCACTCTTGTACATTTCTTGCCTTGTGTGCTTGTTGGTCTATTGATTTCGATTGTTTGCAATGACATGATCTATATCATGCATTTTTCTTGTTTTCTTGGATGCCATGATGGACATCATGCTCCATCCCTCAAACTAACAAATAACCACTAACCAGACTTTAAATTCTAGTTCAGTGCATTACACATGATATTACATTGTTATATCTATCTAGGCATACCCCTATTGATCTAACAATCTCTCACTCTAACCCATGTTATATCTTAAGATATCTTGTTGATTATCATTGCTATATCATGTATCTATGCAACATTTTATACTTGTAGGGCTCTTTCTTCTAAGGGTAGTCATTGCAGGGTCTCCATTCCTACCCTCAGAAGAGGGGGTAATAAACATGGATTTTGTTATAGAGATCAGATCTCCTATAAACTAAAAAAATCTAATTTCAGAATAACCAAAACAATAACCAGACATCACACTAGTCAGAACAAACCAGGTAGATAGTCAAGAATCTAGAACAGTCATCATATTTAGCCCAGGACAATAGTGTCGAGACTAGACTATAGCATCGGTGGTGCTACTGTCCATTTCTATCACTCCTATCCAAACAACAAAAAAACTAGATTTTCCAAAAACAGATAGAAAGGTAAGTTTAGTTATAGTTTTGTCAACTATAGTTCAGACCAAAATTAGTAGTTTTAGTATAGTTTTCTCAAAGAATCCAGATATAGGGGCATCATGCGTGGCATGATGGATATTGTTTCCAATTTTAGATAGGGTGGTTGGTATAAATTCTAGATCAAAATCCATATTTTAGACACTACTGATTGGGGGCAATGTGTATGACATATTTGTTTTTTTCTTTCTTAGATTAGCATTGCCCAAACATTCTCATCAATTGTGTGCCTTACTCCATCTATAGGTGGTTGACATCATTTTGGTTTGGCTTTCATACAAGCCTAACTTCCAAGTTCTCAAGTTCCTGAGTTCTCAAGTGGCTTCCACATAAGCTAGATTCTCAATTTTAGAGTGGCTTTCATATAAGCTTAATCTCCATCTTATGGAATGGCCAATAGTGGCCTAGTTTCCAACATACATTCGGATATCCATGCTAACATTTTTAGATCATAGTACATTAATGGGTTTTATAAGCCATCTCATATGACACACATTCCACACCAGTATCAGTTTATAGCTTCACTTCACTAGGCAATGATGGAGACAAAGGTCTAGATAGCCTTTGTATTCTTGAGCCACCTATTTAGAAATATTGGACACACAATCCAAACATTGATCAACACATGCATGACCACCTAGCTTTACTTAGTGAGTGACAATGGAGCCAAAGGGTTAGACTTTGCATTTTTAATCCACTCTCCAGAGAATTATGCACTCAACTCCATTTATGATATTACTCTTGGTATAGCACACATCCAACATTACTCAACATCACAACAGGTTATGTATTGGTCCGCATACCCAATGAGGTGTATTCATTCCTTTCTCTTCCTCTCTTTTACCCATCTTTGTACGTTCTTATTTTAGATATAGCATATCTAGTAAGAACTGATCTACTTTTTTTTTCTCTTGTAGATTCACACTTCACAACGTGCTCTCTATGGACACCTAGCATCACACAAGCTTCATGAGCTTCAACCTTGCAAGTAAGTTTAGGTACGCTTTCATTTTTTCCTTTATCCTAGTATTTTGATTTGTTTCATCACTAGAATAAAGGGGAGGCAAATGTAGTCATATAAACTGCAAAAAATAGAAATTTGAGCATAGTTAATGACATTCAACCCATAGGTCCCTCTTGCTTACTCTCATGACCCTCATAGGCTTGTTTTCACTGATTCCAAGTCATTCATAGCCTTTCTAACCTGATCCTAGCTGAGCTAGGACCATCTTTTCATGAACAATCCATCCCTCCAGGTCCCATCTACCCAAGACAATAACAACCAATTAGGACAAGAGCATCGGTGCCACTATGTCTGCTTTTCGCACTATTGTCTAAGCTTATTTTTGACCTCAATGGTCAAGTTATTCTAGTTCCCCATCCTTCTCCTTGTCAGCCTAATGCGAGAAAATTCAATCCATAACCAATAGATCCCTATAAAATCTCATTCAAAGATCATTTGGAAGGGGTTGGCAAATACTATCAAGCAAGTAATAATACAAGTGACACCACTCAGGCAATCTTCCCTATTCTCTATATATAGCCATCTAGTATAGCCCTAAGCACCTCTAAATATCCACACCAGTTCCTAGTCATCTCAAGCACAACTAGTTTAGCATTTCTTTGCATTTTTACATCACAATTGTACCAAGCACTTTCAAAGGGAGAACTACATATGGCTTGATCCCTCTTCAGAGTATTGGTATGTAGGCAACATGCCCACACATGGGGTGTGAAGCATGTCTAGTTCATTTTACACACACTGACCCCTTTTCATTATTTTCCAAAAGTTTTGTTCAAATACATTGAAGGCATATAAATGAAAAAAATCAGCTCTATAGGAAGCACTGCTGACAACAAGGCTTTGAAAATTTAGAGACAGTGTCATACATACCTGCAAAACAAAACCCAAAAAGATTATCTCCTCAGGGAAAACAATATTAGACAAGGACTAAAACATTAGTGATACTCATGTCCACTTTCGGCACTCCTATCCAATCAAAAAAATGAAAGCTATAATCCTTTTGTGATAATATTCCAAATCTGTACAGTGAATATCAGACCCTGTCTTAGTCGAATTAGCATTGTTTAAGCTAAGTCTTATTTTCTACTTTTTATTACTATTTTTAGAAAAGATATAATTAAAAATAAATTTCATAAATCAGTTGGTTATTCATTGCATATTATTTATTGATTTATCAATCTAGACCCTTTAACTAAATTAGGAATAAAACCCTAATATTCTTAAAATTGTTAAATCAACTCATCTTGACAACATCAGTTACAAAGTGGTGTGCTTCTCAGCATTTGGTAACTCCATCAAGGTAAAATATAGTTCAAGACCATTGTCCTATTAGAAACTTTCTCTCATCATTCATGGTTCTCACTAGGTCATCATCTAGTAGAGTGATCAACCCCATTAATCCACCTATTCAACCTGAACTTCCCCTTGAAGTTCAATATCCTTGTCCTAATAGGCCCTTTGGAAAACAAATAGATTTTGATAGAGAGGAATAAATTGAAGAGATTGAAGATTTTGAGGAGTTAGAAGAAGATATGGCTAGACCTCATGCTTTCCCTTCCTTCAACACTGAAAATCCAATTCACCTTCAAGCATATGATGTTATTCCTCCTAATGCCACAAAAGGTGTGCCCATATTCAATGGTGAGAGACATGTTGTACCTAGTGATCACATTAGGGATGTCTCCATTTTTTGTAGCTTCCATAATATCACTCAAGAGAACATTACTATTAGACTCCTTACCATGTCCCTTAGAGGGAAAGTTCTTGATTGGTATAGGACTCTAGAAGAATCTGCAGTCATGAAGAAATTTAATGATGCTAGTGTCTAAGAAGTTGTAGATATGGATAATGAGGTTAAGGCATAAGTTTTTGTAGAAGAGGACTTTGATGCTTTTAAACATCAATCACTTCTTGTCCTAAAAGAAGACAAGGTTGAAAATACTATCATACACTCTAGTCTACATTTTTTTGGAGAATATCCAATGGATATGATTGAGACCACAATAGTTGAAGCTCCAACCAAGGATCTCATAGAGCAAGAAATATCATTCATGAATGTCTTAGATAGTTCACTCACAGACCTAAGAAGATTCAAAGGTGATATGATTCTTTATCACCTACATATGCAAGTGATTGGTGATGAGCATGCTCCTCATGCTAGGTTGCCTTCATAGAGTGATGAAGATGTCAAGGGAACCATTTTTTATCTTGGTTGAGGTGTGATCAGATGTTTCACCTCAAGATAAGGTTTTGTAAATAGTAAATTAGGTGTGTTTTTGGTTTCAGTTGTGTGTTGTGTTCCCTAAGTGTTCTAGTTGAACACATGTGTGTTTCTACTTTGTGTCTTGTTATTATTATGTTATGTTGTTTGGTGTGTCAATTTAGGGAAATTTATATGTCAAACCTATTGTACATGTGACTCCATGGACCAATGGACAAGATTAGGCAACTGGTCATGGCATAGCAAGCATACCACCCTTGGGAAATCACCAAGAATGTTAACCATTTTTACCACAAGTCAAAATGGGTCAACCCACCTATAGTCAAAAAATTGTATAGAGGTATTATATAATGTTATAGGGTGTATTTAATGTTATTCCATATGTTTTTAGTCTTAGTCATAGTATAATTAGTCCATATGTCATTTTGAGTCACCTAAGGGTCATTTTTAGAGCATTAATTACAAGTAACACATTTTCATGGTGTCTAAACAATCAAGATCATGAAATGAGTTTGCACAAGCCTCAAAAATTTCATTAAATCTTTCAAAGATCAAGGAATAGTTCAAGCGCAAGCCTAAGTGAACCAGACTGTCATCAAGATGTCACATAGAAATGAATAGGTTTTTACTTGTGTATTTTATAAGTTTGTTTAAAAATCACTCCAAAACCAAAGGACCACATGGAAATATTTCTCTTAGGGTCAAAATCATCCCCTAAAAATTTGGTGCCTTCATGTTTTTTTTGCTTCTAGATATAAGACATCAAAGTTGAACAAGTAGATGAAAACAGTTGTGCGGACGTCAAAATCAAGCCACAACAAAAAACCATTGGAATTCAAATTGTGATGGTCTTGAGAAATTTAGTGATGGTCTCATGAATGTCAATGATGGGTGTGTAGACATCAAAATAAAGCTCATAAAATAAACCACTACGGTTTAAATTATGACAATCTCCCAGATATCAATGACGGTCTCGCAAACGTCAATGGCAGGCATGTGGACATCAAATTTAAGCAAAAAACCATTGGAGTTTAAATTGTGACAGTCATGCAAACATCAAATACATTAGATTTAATGTCAAATATAGGCACACAAACATTAATTTTGGGCCTCTTGAAATAATCATTCGAGTTCAAATGGAGTCAGATCCAATAGTTGGCGTTCAAACATACATCTAGATCCAATGGTGCGAGTGAAAGTAAAAGGTCAAGGAGCTCAGATTGAATGCAATGCTTCTAGATGTCATAATCTCAAGACCTTAGATCAATTATTAATGACCATCATTGAAGTTCAAAGCAAAAAAGACTCCAAACGAGATTGATAGAGCAAATTGGACAGAGTTCTAGATGGACAAGATGAGGCTACATGTCCAAATAACAATAGGCATAGTTTATAATGGAATGAGCAATGTGTTAAGGGAATGCCACATGGGCAACTATGTAGGATTGAGTATTTTATAGAAAATAAATCTCTTTAGACTCATATGCTGTCATGAAAGCTCAGTCAAAGATCAGAGATGAATAGTGACTGCCAAATGTGAAGAACAAAGTCTAGGAAAGCAATGAATAACTATCGATGATGAATACAGATATCTAGGAGATAACCAATAGTTGGAAAAATGCTATCACTATAATAACATAAGTGTTGACTCTTCTAATTCAGTTTCAAATGATTGAGAGATGATCTATGATGAAGGTAGTTTCACAAAAGCTAGATGAAGAGTCTTTCCACCATTTTGGAGAGTTTGTCATGGTTTATATGGACCTTTGTCTTGAGAAGAATTCATGGTCTAATTGATACTCCAGTCCCTTACAATGTAATTGGTTATCGATTGGACATGTTTTCTATTTAACTTTGAACTTCATTATTTCTCCTCTCTCTGAATTTCTATAAGTAGCTACCATTTTGGCCTTTGTAAGATAAACCACACCTAGTATGGTGAAGCCCTGCTAGTTTGATTTCACATTTTGCCATAGAATTATTCAAATAATCTAGTTTTAAGTTTAAGAATATCTTTTTTGAGTGTGTAAAGTGATGAATGGTTAAGTTTAATGATTATATCCTTTGCTTTTCATTATCTTTTCATGTCTTCTATAAGAAACTCTCATTCTAACAAGTCATTTAGAGTGTAGTCAAGTGTGTTAGGCTCCTTTCAAGTGTATGATTTTCCTTAGAGCATACAATTTTCCCTCTAGTTTATTAATCTTGTGGTGCTTCATACATCTCATCTCTATATAGAAATAGTCATGTTAGAATCCTTTAGGACATTGAGACTAGTATGTATGCTTTAATTCTTAATGAATGAAATGTGATGGTCATGTGGAAAACATCTTGGTGTATCTGTAAGAACCCCTTGTCTATATGCCTTGTTTTTTCAATTTTCATGGTTTGACATTTTTTCAAACACTTTACATGCAATATAATTTGTTTGAGTTGGTTTGTGTTTGTTTGTTTGCTTTAATGACAATCCAAGCATAATTGCATAGAAATGAAAGATAAATGTTTTCATAAAGTATACAACATAAAACCAAAGGGTATGCCACCTTATTTGATAAGTAAAGAGGTCTTATTACAATTATTGTAGGTCTAATATAAATGTTTCACACTAAAAAGGTACTCAAAATTTACATAGCATGAACCAAATGAAGTTTTATTTACATAACACATATACTCGATATTGAAGACACCTCATATTATCTGTAAGAAGAGGTCAATTCAGACTTAAATAGACTGGGAGAAGGCTGCAAACTCCTTTGCTCATGTCTGATTTTTAATCTGATTGTAAACTAAAAATGATGGCAACCAATAATACAGTCCAAACCGCTTTAAAAGTTGGTGACTAGGTCAAGATAGGAAATAATGAAACCCTTGACCATCAAACATGCATAATATAACCTCCAAACACTTAAATAAATTTTTGATTTGAGAAAGATGAAGTCTGAAATTGAAATCAAAATTTATCCTCCAACCCTAGGCGTCCAAATATATAAAAATTCATATAAAATCATGGACTTCACCAAAAATTTGAAACCATCATCAAAATGCTCCAAATGATGTCCCAAATAGGTCACCCAAGCTATAAAAATTAAATAAAATGTTTAGGGCACAAAATCTGTAATATCCCTTCAAAATAAGATCGAAAACCCTGGCGGCCAACAAGTAAAAGTTTTGTCCAGCAGTGTAGAAACCCTAGCTGTCCCAAATATCATCAAAATATGGCTCAATAAATCCAAATCTATAATATATAATCTTCAACTTTCAATAAATCTGCAAACCCTAGCTGGTTGAAGCTCCAAACGTGTAGCAAAATGCACCAATAAGTCTAATGATGAATTATGAAATGAATTCACCTCTCATTTAGTGTTGGGTTTTCATCCAACCTACAAAATCCAAGGGTTGTCATCCTCATATTATAGCTGCAACTAAAATCCTCAGCTGAAGATGGAGAAATACCAAAGTGATCAAATCCAAAGTATATGCCCAAATGACTTGCACTCCACTCCTTTTAAAGGCTCAATTGAATCTTCTAGAAGAAGCCAATTTGTAACTAACTCTCGGTTCTACAAGAATACTTTATTTAATAAAGTGACCTTATAATATTACTTTATTTTTCACCTAAGTCACTTTAAAAATATTTAAATAAAGTGACTTTATAATATTTTATTATTTTATTTAAATCACTTTAATTAAATTAATTAAAATAAAGTTATCTTTATGATTTAATGTATTTAGATAACTTTATAAATAATCAATTTAATATTATTCCCTTATAACTTCTAATTTAGCCTATGGGAATAAAATAGGCTAGATACCTCCACCAGATGATCACTCGAAAAATGGGGACATTACAGTATCACCCCATTAGAATAGGTTCAATTCATGCAAATTCTAACTCTTTTCCCCACAAGCAAGCATTAACATAGGGGAAAACACTTCAAGATAGATTTAGGGAGCTAGCCCTTAAATCTAAAGGCTCACTTCCACTATAGGTGCATCCACATACCTGAAATTGTTTCCATGTTGCCCAAATCCGGAAGAGGCTTGAACACCCTCTTCTAGGGTGCAATATTTGCTGACAACAATAGTAAGACAATTTCAAAACTTTTTAAAAGAAAAGAGGACCAAAGTTCTTTCAAAATCATGCCCTGTAATCGGTTGTGTACTACTTGGGCCTTTGCCCAATCTAAGAGGGATTTCATGCACTCAACTTTACTCGTTGCATTGTTCTTGGTGATGGCAAGAGATGTCATTAATGAACCTACACATGGAACAAACATGTTAGAAAAAACATTAGTGTTTAGCAACACTTTTATAATTATGTCACCATGCCTCATGAGCATGATATGGGCCTCCTTTTTATGCTTCAACGTAATCTTATCTTGGTTGTAGTATGTCTTTTTTTCCTTCCAATTTCTCCTTCTAGTGGTTGGGAATCTACCACTATACACTTGAATCATTCCCATAGTGTTGGGATGTGAGGAGTACAATCTCCTATGAACCATGCACACCATGTAAACAAAATTTCTCAATGAAAACAAACTAAAAATGCAAAATTCAACAATCACTATGATCCTCGGACCATGATAACCCTTGTTTATACCCTTTTTTATATTGGCCCAACATGACATAGTAACAATGTTACCTTTGTAGCGCTCACCTGGATCCCATATCCATAATGGATACTAGTCATATTCATTCATTTGGAAGGATTCTCTTTTCCCATTGAGTGCCCTTCACCTAAACCTTAATGATAACACAAAATTTGTAACCAAGAGAATGAAGGAACCAAGCATGAGGAGAAATCAATGAGTACTTACCAAAATGACCATTACATTGCTTACCCAAACACAAATATGATCTTCCTTCTTCCAAATGCAAAATGGAATCTTCTTCCAGTCTATTTGGCATTACTTTATCAAAGGGCCCCTTTTCCTTGTCCAATCTTGTTAGGACTTGTGCTTCCTTTCCAAATGTTAAATGTTTCTTCCAAGCTTCCTCTTGAAATTTGAATTTATGCAAAGAAGGTGAATTGTGATTAGAAACAGTGCAAAAACCTTCCTTTCTAACGCACATTTCCTTTGTGATTTCCTTATTACTTTCCAAGCTTTCTTCATGATCTTTGGATTGCTCATGAAGTTGTTGAACAACTTCCACTTGCTTAACCTTCAGAAGTTTTGACTTTTCTTCCACTTGATGCAAGCGTGCCAACTCTTCAAAATAAAGTTCAAGATTACCCCAATCAAATATATTAATAATCCACTGTTGAATTCGTCATAGGTATATATGAGATGGTGTTCTTGGGTTACTAACCAGTGGTGCCACCAATCATAGGCAACCCACTCTAAGTGTGATATGACAAATTCATGGCCACCCCTTCCTCCATAGACATAATGAGAGATATATGTCTACCTTATCAACCCAGGCACTAGCTGAAATACTTATAGAACTGTCAAATATAAAAATAAAAAATTTCCCAAAGGCATCCTCTATTCCCTTTTGTTTATGTTGGTCCATCCTATGACCACCTCTTTCTCTCTTCCATAACACAAACTCAATGAGAATTAGGGCCTTTCGAATAGGGGGTGGAAAGGTCATGTATCCTTCATAGGTTTCCATGGGATCAATCTGAATAGAAGGTTGCCCCTTCATGTCTTCCATGTCATGTAGCCCTTCAATTCCCACAATTAGCCAAGATGTTGGCTGTGATACCAATGTAATCTCCCCAAATGTGACAATTAGGCCAAGATGGGGTTTCCTAAAAAACCCTACGATAAATATGAACTCTAAAAATAAAACCAGCAAACCCTAGTGCCATTCAAGATGCAATATATCCTCCTTAATTCTTAAGTTAGAGACAAAACGTATTCACTAAAGAGCCAAGGCTAAATATTGGATTCCAACCACTAATCAATTCAAATTTCCTCTCATAGACATGCCAAATTAATGTCAATTTATTTCCAATAAATGTTGAAATAAAATACATCTTTTGTTGCTCCTTGTGAGATGAGTTTATCACCAATTTTGGTTCCCTTCCAGTTTGATTTTGTATGAATTCACACCGACCTAATACTTGGTCCAAACACCTTAAAACCCTTACAAAACACTTGAAAAAATATACTAAAAATATTGTCAAAGATGTGGCCTTGAACACCTCTTTCTAGATGCTCAAATCCATTTCCAAACCTCTTTAAACAAATCATTACCCTTAAAATATTAGCAATTGTAATTAATGATGATTATGCAATTCCAAACCCTCATTAATTTGCCCAAACAAGCTAGAACTGATTATAGAAATAAGCAAAAAAATATAAGGATCAATTTACCTCATTTTAGGGTTAAATAAGACCCTATAATGTCCACAAAATTCCCAAAGTAGGATCGTTCCACTTAAAAAATATTACAAATAATTCCCTAAATGATTTGGGGTATTGAATGGCCCTCACAACCCTGCAAAATTGCTCAACACAAATCGCCCTTGCTAGAATAAATTAATTAAAATACCTTCAAACCCTAGAAGAGAGTTTCAATGTAAAACAACTCTCTAAGGAAGTGTCTTTAATCCACTAACAAGTTCGCCACTCTAGGAATGTCTCCTAACCACGAAAATAACCTCCATAAGCAAGTTGGTTTGCTAGGAAAATTATGCAAATAATTTTTTGAATTAATTCCCTTATTTCCAGTGCTCAATAATTTATTATTTGTCTTAATCAATTGAAATTTTAAAAATTCATATCTTTCGGGATATTGAAAATTTCAATGCAAATGTTAACTCAAAATGATCACAAAAATAGTAGCTTTCAAACAAAATTAGAATCAAAATTTTCCCTCCATGGAAATTCCTTCAAAAATAGTTCTGAAATTAAAGAAACCATAATTTACAACTCTAAATTCTTCTCAAAATCAGCAAAACTCTTCAAACCAACTTCACCCACCTCTTTAACCTGTGAATCATGAATTTCCAATTCTCTGGAGAGTTTGCAATAATTTCGTGATGAATGTGGTGTCCAAAGACACCTTTGTACATCTTCTTGCATACAACTATACACAATTGTGATGCAATTACAACCTTTGAATAGAGCTGCCCTGGTAGAAAGATGGAGGTTTTCATCCCCAAACTCCTTGGTACACTTGAAGGCTTTTGTTCTCAAGTCACTTGTTCAACCTTGACATACTTTCACAAGAATTTCAATATCAAAATAAGCATAATTTTCAAATGAACAACTCACCTTCCTTTTATATCTATGCCCCAAGTGTGGCACTCAAAATATGAGGGAAACTCTCCTTTAAAATATTAAAATAATCTCTTTATAATTTCACTTTAGGCTTTAAGTGTCTATGACCCTTAAAAAGGTCCCAACTTAAACGGAAATTAGATTATTATTATTACTTTATTTTAGTTATTTAAAAATATTTTTTTATTTTAGTAATATTATTATTTAGTTTCAAAATAGGGACATTACACTGCACTAAAATACGGTTCTATTTATGAATAACATTTAGCCCTGTCCATAGATGTCAATTTTCTAGCTGGAAAAATAACTATATCCAATAGAGTAACTTTGATATTTCTAAGACTCACCAAGGCATAAGAAACAATCTCACCTAGAAATAATAAAATCACCACCATTTACAAAGTCTCTTAATTTTTCCATTTGACCAACATCAACTAGCCAGTCGAGTATCCGAACAGTTCCATCACTTTGAGCATAAACTTGTTTCTTCATTTGATCGATCAATAAAAAGGGTTTTTCCAAGTAGTGTTTTTTGGAAGCCACAAAATAATGTGTTGTATGTAATAACATTTGGAAAACCAAACACTTGGCTCTCATTTCATCCAACATTTAGAAAGCAATGCCAAGTTTGTCTTTTTTGCAAAAAATGTCAATCATCACAGTATTGGTTACAACATCCAGAGTAATGCTAACTATTTTCATGTTTTCAAGAAGCTTCAAGACTCATCCATTTCACCAATTTTGCAATGGGCATTAATCAAATAGCTATAAGTGATCACATTAGGTGCCAAACCTTCATCTAATATCTTGTTCATCAGTAATTTTGCACTAGCAACATCACTACTTACACATACCATCAATGATTGAGTTGCATGTTACTTGATCAGGTTTCAAATCCCTTTTTTCCATTTCCACTTAAAATTTCCTCTAAACATTTCCCATGCCCTGTTCAACTCTCCCATCCTATAATATGCATGAATAAGAATAGTATATGTCACATCAAGAAGGCATCTCCTATTTTCCATCTCAAAAAGATGTGTGAATGCTTCCCTTACCTTGTCAATCTGACATAAACCAAGAATCAAAGAGCTATAAGTAACAATAGTTGGACAATAGCCTTTTCTTAGCATCTCTTCAAACAACTTTTGAGCCTTTCCCACCTCATGTGATTCACATAGACTGCATATTGAAGAACCATGAGTAATCACATTTCGCTGCAAACCCTTTTTAGACATGTCATGAAAACAATCCCAAGCCATGTCTATCCTACCATCTTTGTCCAATCCATCAATAATTGCAATATATGTCACTTCATCATGAAAAGAACTGAACTTCAATATTTTTAAAAATAGATTATAGGCTTCATCTATTTTTCCAGCCTTGCAAAAGCCATCTATTAAGATATTATAAGCCATTTCATACAAGCCTAACTTCCAAGTTCTTAAGTTTCTGAGTTCTTGAGTGGCTTCCACATAAGCTAGATTCTAAGTTTTAGAGTGGCTTTCATATAAGCTTAATCTCCATCTTTTGGAATGGCCAAGAGTGGCCTAGTTTCCAGCATACATTCAGCTATCCACACTAACATTGTCAGATCATAGTACATTAATGGGTTTTATAAGCCATCTCATATGACACACATTCCATACCATTATCAGTTTATAGTTTCACTTAATGGGGCAACGATGGAGACAAAGGTCTAGATAGCCTTTGTATTCTTGAGCCACCTATTCAGAAAGATTGGACACACAATCCAAACATCGATCAACACATGCATGACCACCTAGCTTCACTTAGTGAGTGACGATGGATCCAAAGGGTCAGCATTTTCATTCCTGATCCACTCTCTAGGGAATTGAGCACTCAACTCCATTTACGATATTAATCTTGGTATAGCACACATCCAACATTACTCAACATCACAACATGTTTTGTATTGGTCTACATACCTAGTGAGGTGTATTCATTCCTTTCTCTTCCTCTCTTTTACTATCTTTGTACGTTCTTATTTTAGATATAGCGTATCTAGTAAGAACTGATCTACTTTTTTTTCTCTTGTAGATTCACACTTCACAACGTGCTCTCTCTAAGCACACCAAGCATCACACAAGCTTCATGAGCTTCACCCTTACAAGTAAGTTTAGGTACGCTTTATTTTTTTCCTTTATCCTAGTATTTTGATTTGTTTCATCACTAGAATAAAGGGGAGGCAAATGTAGTCATATAAAATGCAAAAAATGGTAATTTTCACATGGTTAATGACACCCAACACATAGGTCCCTCGTAGGCTTGGTTTCACTAATTCCTAGTCATTCATAGCCTTTCCGACCTGATCCTAGCTGAGCCAAGACCCTCTTTTCTTGAACAATCCATCCCTTCAGGTCCCATCTACCCAAGACAATAGCACCCAATTAGGACAAGAGCATCAGTGTCATTATGTCTGCTTTTGGCACTATTGTCTAAGTTTATTTCTGACCTCAATGGTCAATTTATTCTGGTTCCCCATCCTTCTCCTTGTTAGCCTAATGTGAGCAAATTCAATCCATGACCAATAGATCCCTATAAAAGTTCATTCAAAGATCATTTGGAAGGGGTTGGCAAATATTATAAAGCAAGTAAGAATACAAGTGACACCACTCAGACAATCTTCTCTATTCTCTATATATAGCCATATAGTATAGCCCTAAGCAGCTCTAAATCTCCACACCGGTTCCTAGTCATCTCAAGCACACCCAGTTTAGCATTTCTTTGCATTTTTACATCACAATTGTACCAAGCACTTTCAGAGGGAGAACTATATATGGCTTGATCCCTCTTTGGAGTATTGGTATGTAGGAAACATGCCCACACATGGGGTGTGAAACATGTCTAGTGAATTTTACACACACTAACCCCTTTTCATTATTTTCCAAAAGTTTTGTTCAAATACATTGAAGGCATAAAAATGAAAAAAAATCAGCTCTATAGGGAGCACTGCTAACAATGAGGCTTTGAAAATTCAGAGACAGTGTCATACAGACCTGCAGAATAAAACCCAAAAAGATTATCTCCTCAAGACAAAAAATATTGGACAAGGACTACAGCATCGGTGATACTCATGTCCACTTTTGACACTCCTATCCAATCAAAAAAATGAAAGCTATAATCCTTTTGTGATAATATTCCAAACCTGCACAGTGAATATCAGACCCTGTCTTAGTCAGATTAGCACAATTTAAGCTAAGTCTTATTTTCTACTTTTTATTACTATTTTTAGAAAATATATAATTACAAATAAATTTCATAAATCAGTAGGTTATTCATTGCATATTATTTATTGATTTATCAATCTAGACCCCTTAACTCAATTAGGAATAAAACCCTAATATTCTTAAAATTGTTAAATCAACTAGTCTTGATAACATCAATTACAAAGTGGTGTGCTACTCAGCATTTGGAAACTCCATCAAGGTAAAATCTAGTTCAAGACCATTGTCCTATTATAAAATTGCTCTCATTATTCATGGTTCTCACTAGGTCATCATCTAGTAGAGTGATCAACCCCATTAATCCACCTATTCAACCTGAACTTCCCCTTGAAGTTCAATATCCTTGGCCTAATATGCCCTTTGGAGAACCAATAGATTTTACTAGAGAGGAATAAATTGAAGAGATTGAATATTTTGAGGAGTTAGAAGAAGATATGGCTAGACCTCATGCTTTCCCCTCCTTCAACACTGAAATTCCAAATCACCTTCAAGCATATGATGTTATTCCTCCTAATTCCACAAAAGGTGTGCCCATATTCAATGTTGAGAGTCATGTTGCACCTAGTGAGCACATTAGGGATGTCTCCATTTTTTTTAGCTTCCATAATATCACTCAAGAGAACATTACTATTAGACTCCTTACCATGTCCCTTAGAGGGAAAGTTCTTGATTGGTATAGGACTCTAGAAGAATCTGCAGTCATGAAGAAATTTAATGATGCTAGTGTCCAAGAAGTTGTAGATATGGATAATGAGGTTAAGGCATAAGTTGTTGTAGAAGAGGACTTTGATGCTTTTAAACATCAATCACTTCCTGTCCTAAAAGAAGACAAGGTTGAAAACATTGTCATACACTCCAGTCTACATTTTTTTGGAGAATATCCAATGGATATGATGGAGACCACAATAGTTGAAGCTCCAACCAATGATCTCATAGAGCAAGAAATATCATTTATGAATGTCCCAGATAGTTCACTCACAGACCTAAGAAGATTCAAAGGTGATAGGATTCTTGATCACCTACTTATGCAAGTGATTGGTGATGAGCATGCTCCTCATGCTAGGTTGCCTACATAGAGTGATGAAGATGTCAAGGGAACCATTTTTTATCTTGGTTGAGGTGTGATCAGATGTTTCACCTCAAGATAAGGTTTTGTAAATAGTAAATTAGGTGTGTGTTTTGTTTCAGTTGTGTGTTGTGTTCCCTAAGTGTTCTAGTTGAACACATGTGTGTTTCTGCTTTGTGTCTTATTATTATTTTATGTTGTTTGGTGTGTCGATTTAGGGAAATTTATGTGTCAAACCTATTTTACATGTGACTCCATGGCCCAATGGACAAGATTAGGCAACTGGTCATGGCATAGCAAGCATACCACCCTTGGGAAATCACCAAGAATGTTAACCATTTTTACCACAAGTCAAAATGGGTCAACCCAACTATAGTCAAAAATTTGTATAGAGGTATTATATAATGTTATAGGGTGTATTTAATGTTATTCCATATGTTTTTATCCTTGGTCATAGTATAATTAGTCCATATGTCATTTTGAATCACCTAAGGGTCATTTTTAGAGCATTAAATGCAAGTAGCACGTTTTCATGGTGTCTAAACAATCAAGATCATGGAATGATTTTGCACAAGCCTCAAAAAGTTCATTCAATCTTTCAAAGATCAAGAAATAGTTCAAGCACAAGCCTAAGTGAACCAAACTGTCATCAAGATGTCACATTGAAATGAATAGGTTTTTACTTGTGTATTTTATAAGTTTGCTTAAAAATCATCTCAGAACCAAAGGACCACATGAAAATCTTTCTCTTAGGGTCAAAATCATCTCCTGCAAATTTGGTGCCTTCATGTTTTTTCCGCTTCTAGATATAAGACTTCAAAGTTGAACAAGCAGATGAAAATGATTGTGCAGACGTCAAAATCAAGCCACAACAAAAAACCATTGGAATTAAAATTTTGATGGTCTTGCGAACATCAGTGATAGTCTCATGAATGTCAATGATGGGTGTGCAGACATCAAAATAAAGCTAGTAAAATAAACCACTAGGGTTTAAATTATGACGATCTCCCGGACGTCAATGACGGTCTCGCAGATGTCAATGGCAGGCATGTGGACATCAAATTAAAGAAAAAAACCATTGGAGTTTAAATTGTGATGGTCATGTGGACATCAAATACATTCATGTGAATGTCAAAGATAGGCACATAGACATTAATTTTGGGCCTCGTGAAATAATCGTTCAAGTTCAAATGGAGTCAGATCCAATAGTTGGCATTCAAACATACATCTAGATCCAATGGTGAGAGTGAGAGTCAAAGGTCAAGGAGCTTAGATTGAATGCAATGCTTCTAGATGTCATAATCTCAGGACCTTAGATTAATGATTAATGACCAGCATTGAAGGTCAAAGCAAAAAAGACTCCAAACGAGATCGATAGAGAAAATTGGACAGAGTTCTAGATGGACAAGATGAGGCTACATGTCCAAACAACAATAGGCATAGTTTATAATGGAATGAGCAATGTGGCAAGGGAATGCCACAGGAGAAACTATGTAGGATCGAGTATTTTGTAGCAAAGCAATCTCTTCAAACTCATATGCCGCCATGAAAGCTCAGTCGAAGATCAGAGATGAACAGTGACTGCCAAATGTGAAGAACAAAGTCCAGGGAAGCAATGAATGACTACTGATGATGAATACAAGTGTCTAAAAGATAACTAACAGCTAGAAAAATGCTATCACTATCATAACATATGTGTCGAATCTTCTAATTCAGTTTTAAATGATTGAGAGATGATCCATGATGAAGGTAGTTTCATAAAAGCTAGATGAAGAGTCTTTGCACCATTTTGGAGAGTTTGTCATGGTTTATATGGACCTTTGTCTTGAGAAGCATTCATGGTCTATTTGATACTCTAGTACCTTGTAATGTAACTAGTTATTGATTGGACATGTGTTCTAGTTAACTTTGAACTTCATTCTTTCTCCTCTCTTTGAATTTGTATAAGTAGCTACCATTTTGGACTTTGTAAGATAGACCACACCTGGTATGACGAAGCCCTGCTAGTTTGATTTCACATTTTGCCTTAGAATAATTCAACCAATCTGGTTTTAAGTTCAAGAACATCTTGTTTGAGTGTGTAAAGTGATGAATGGTTAAGTTTAGTGATTATATGCTTTGCTTTTCCTTATATTTTCATGTCTTCTGTAAGAAACTCTCAATCTAACAAGTCATTTAGAGTGTAGACAAGTGTGTTAGGATCCTTTCAAGTGTATGATTGTCCTTATAATGTGAAATTTTCCCTCTATTTTATTTATCTTGTGTTTCTTCATACATCTCATCTCTATATTGAACTACTCATGTTAGAATCCTTTAGGACTTTGCGACTAGTTTGTATGCTCTGTTTCTTAATGAATGAAATGTGATGGTCGTGTGGAAAACATCTTGGTGTATCTGTAAGAACCCCTTGTCTATATGCCTTATTTTTTCAATTTTGATGGTTTGACATTTTGTCAAACACTTTACATGCAATCTAATTTGTTTGACTTGGTTTGTGTTTGCTTGTTTGCTTCAATGACAATCCAAGTATAATTGCATAGAAATGAAAGATAAATGTTTGCATAAAGTTTACAACATAAAACCAAAGAGTATGACACCTTATTTGATAAGTAAATAGGTCTGATTACATTTATTGCAAATATGATATAAATGTTTCACACTAAAAAGGTACTCAAAATTTACATAGAATGAGCCAAATGAAGTCCGATTTACATAACACACACCTGATATTGAAGACACCTCATATTATCTTTAAGAAGAGGTCAATTCAGACTTGAATAGACTGGGAGAAGGCTACAAACTCCTTTTCTTAGGTCTGATTTTGAATCTGATTGTAAACTGAAAATGATGGCAACCAATAATGTAGTCCAAACCCCTTTAAAAGTTTGTGACTAGGTCAAGATAGGAAATGATGAAAACCTTGACCATCAAACATGCATAATATAACCTCCAAACACTTAAATAAATTTTTGATCTGAAAAAAATGAAGTTTGAAACTGAAATCAGAATTTATCCTCCAACCCTAGGCGTCCAAATATATAAAAATTCATATAAAATCATGGACTTCACCAAAAATTTGAAACTATCACCAAAATGCTCCAAATGATGTCCCAAATAGGTCACCCAAGCTAGAAAAATTAAATAAAATGTCTAGGGCACAAAATATGTAATATCCCTTCAAAATAAAATCAAAAACCCTAGCGGCCAACAAGTAAAAGTTTTGTCCAGCAGTGTAGAAACCCTAGCCATCCCAAATATCATCAAAATATGGCTAAATAAATCCAAATCTGCAATATATAATCTTCAACTTTCAATAAATCTGCAAACCCTAGCTGGTTGAAGCTCCAAACATGTAGCAAAATGCACCTATAAGTCCAATGATGAATTCTGAAATGAATTCACCTCTCATGTAATGTTGGGTTTTCATCCAACCTACAAAATCCAAGGGTTTTCATCCTCATATTATCACTGAAACTAAAATCCTCAGCTGAAGATGGAGAAATATCAAAGTGATCAAATCCAAAGTATATGCCCAAATGACTTGCACTCCACTCCTTTTAAACGCTCAATTGAATCTTCTAGAAGAAGCCAGTTTGTAACTAACTCCAGGTTCTACAAGAATACTTTATTTAATAAAGTGACCTTATAATATTACTTTATTTTTCACTTAAGTCACTTTAAAAATATTTAAATAAAGTGACTTTGTAATATTTTATTCCTTTATTTAAATCACTTTAATTAAATTAATTAAAATAAAGTTACCTTTATGATTTAATTTATTTATATAACTTTATAAATAATCAATTTAATATTATATCCTTATAACTCCTAATTTAGCCTATGCGAATAAAATAGGCTAGATACCTCCACCAGATGATCACTCGAAAAATGGGGACATTACAGTATCACCCCATTAGAATAGGTTCAATTCATGCAAATTCTAACTCTTTTCCCCACAAGCAAGCATTAACATAGGGGAAAACACTTCAAGATAGATTTAGGGAGCTAGCCCTTAAATCTAAAGGCTCACTTCCACTATAGGTGCATCCACATACCTGAAATTGTTTCCATGTTGCCCAAATCCGGAAGAGGCTTGAACACCCTCTTCTAGGGTGCAATATTTGCTGACAACAATAGTAAGACAATTTCAAAACTTTTTAAAAGAAAAGAGGACCAAAGTTCTTTCAAAATCATGCCCTGTAATCGGTTGTGTACTACTTGGGCCTTTGCCCAATCTAAGAGGGATTTCATGCACTCAACTTTACTCGTTGCATTGTTCTTGGTGATGGCAAGAGATGTCATTAATGAACCTACACATGGAACAAACATGTTAGAAAAAACATTAGTGTTTAGCAACACTTTTATAATTATGTCACCATGCCTCATGAGCATGATATGGGCCTCCTTTTTATGCTTCAACGTAATCTTATCTTGGTTGTAGTATGTCTTTTTTTCCTTCCAATTTCTCCTTCTAGTGGTTGGGAATCTACCACTATACACTTGAATCATTCCCATAGTGTTGGGATGTGAGGAGTACAATCTCCTATGAACCATGCACACCATGTAAACAAAATTTCTCAATGAAAACAAACTAAAAATGCAAAATTCAACAATCACTATGATCCTCGGACCATGATAACCCTTGTTTATACCCTTTTTTATATTGGCCCAACATGACATAGTAACAATGTTACCTTTGTAGCGCTCACCTGGATCCCATATCCATAATGGATACTAGTCATATTCATTCATTTGGAAGGATTCTCTTTTCCCATTGAGTGCCCTTCACCTAAACCTTAATGATAACACAAAATTTGTAACCAAGAGAATGAAGGAACCAAGCATGAGGAGAAATCAATGAGTACTTACCAAAATGACCATTACATTGCTTACCCAAACACAAATATGATCTTCCTTCTTCCAAATGCAAAATGGAATCTTCTTCCAGTCTATTTGGCATTACTTTATCAAAGGGCCCCTTTTCCTTGTCCAATCTTGTTAGGACTTGTGCTTCCTTTCCAAATGTTAAATGTTTCTTCCAAGCTTCCTCTTGAAATTTGAATTTATGCAAAGAAGGTGAATTGTGATTAGAAACAGTGCAAAAACCTTCCTTTCTAACGCACATTTCCTTTGTGATTTCCTTATTACTTTCCAAGCTTTCTTCATGATCTTTGGATTGCTCATGAAGTTGTTGAACAACTTCCACTTGCTTAACCTTCAGAAGTTTTGACTTTTCTTCCACTTGATGCAAGCGTGCCAACTCTTCAAAATAAAGTTCAAGATTACCCCAATCAAATATATTAATAATCCACTGTTGAATTCGTCATAGGTATATATGAGATGGTGTTCTTGGGTTACTAACCAGTGGTGCCACCAATCATAGGCAACCCACTCTAAGTGTGATATGACAAATTCATGGCCACCCCTTCCTCCATAGACATAATGAGAGATATATGTCTACCTTATCAACCCAGGCACTAGCTGAAATACTTATAGAACTGTCAAATATAAAAATAAAAAATTTCCCAAAGGCATCCTCTATTCCCTTTTGTTTATGTTGGTCCATCCTATGACCACCTCTTTCTCTCTTCCATAACACAAACTCAATGAGAATTAGGGCCTTTCGAATAGGGGGTGGAAAGGTCATGTATCCTTCATAGGTTTCCATGGGATCAATCTGAATAGAAGGTTGCCCCTTCATGTCTTCCATGTCATGTAGCCCTTCAATTCCCACAATTAGCCAAGATGTTGGCTGTGATACCAATGTAATCTCCCCAAATGTGACAATTAGGCCAAGATGGGGTTTCCTAAAAAACCCTACGATAAATATGAACTCTAAAAATAAAACCAGCAAACCCTAGTGCCATTCAAGATGCAATATATCCTCCTTAATTCTTAAGTTAGAGACAAAACGTATTCACTAAAGAGCCAAGGCTAAATATTGGATTCCAACCACTAATCAATTCAAATTTCCTCTCATAGACATGCCAAATTAATGTCAATTTATTTCCAATAAATGTTGAAATAAAATACATCTTTTGTTGCTCCTTGTGAGATGAGTTTATCACCAATTTTGGTTCCCTTCCAGTTTGATTTTGTATGAATTCACACCGACCTAATACTTGGTCCAAACACCTTAAAACCCTTACAAAACACTTGAAAAAATATACTAAAAATATTGTCAAAGATGTGGCCTTGAACACCTCTTTCTAGATGCTCAAATCCATTTCCAAACCTCTTTAAACAAATCATTACCCTTAAAATATTAGCAATTGTAATTAATGATGATTATGCAATTCCAAACCCTCATTAATTTGCCCAAACAAGCTAGAACTGATTATAGAAATAAGCAAAAAAATATAAGGATCAATTTACCTCATTTTAGGGTTAAATAAGACCCTATAATGTCCACAAAATTCCCAAAGTAGGATCGTTCCACTTAAAAAATATTACAAATAATTCCCTAAATGATTTGGGGTATTGAATGGCCCTCACAACCCTGCAAAATTGCTCAACACAAATCGCCCTTGCTAGAATAAATTAATTAAAATACCTTCAAACCCTAGAAGAGAGTTTCAATGTAAAACAACTCTCTAAGGAAGTGTCTTTAATCCACTAACAAGTTCGCCACTCTAGGAATGTCTCCTAACCACGAAAATAACCTCCATAAGCAAGTTGGTTTGCTAGGAAAATTATGCAAATAATTTTTTGAATTAATTCCCTTATTTCCAGTGCTCAATAATTTATTATTTGTCTTAATCAATTGAAATTTTAAAAATTCATATCTTTCGGGATATTGAAAATTTCAATGCAAATGTTAACTCAAAATGATCACAAAAATAGTAGCTTTCAAACAAAATTAGAATCAAAATTTTCCCTCCATGGAAATTCCTTCAAAAATAGTTCTGAAATTAAAGAAACCATAATTTACAACTCTAAATTCTTCTCAAAATCAGCAAAACTCTTCAAACCAACTTCACCCACCTCTTTAACCTGTGAATCATGAATTTCCAATTCTCTGGAGAGTTTGCAATAATTTCGTGATGAATGTGGTGTCCAAAGACACCTTTGTACATCTTCTTGCATACAACTATACACAATTGTGATGCAATTACAACCTTTGAATAGAGCTGCCCTGGTAGAAAGATGGAGGTTTTCATCCCCAAACTCCTTGGTACACTTGAAGGCTTTTGTTCTCAAGTCACTTGTTCAACCTTGACATACTTTCACAAGAATTTCAATATCAAAATAAGCATAATTTTCAAATGAACAACTCACCTTCCTTTTATATCTATGCCCCAAGTGTGGCACTCAAAATATGAGGGAAACTCTCCTTTAAAATATTAAAATAATCTCTTTATAATTTCACTTTAGGCTTTAAGTGTCTATGACCCTTAAAAAGGTCCCAACTTAAACGGAAATTAGATTATTATTATTACTTTATTTTAGTTATTTAAAAATATTTTTTTATTTTAGTAATATTATTATTTAGTTTCAAAATGGGGACATTACACTTGCACTAAAATATGGTTCTATTTATGAATAACATTTAGCCCTGTTCATAGATCTCAATTTTCTAGCTAGAAAAATAACTATATCCAATAGAGTAACTTTGATATTTCTAGGACTCACCAAGGTATAAGAAACAATCTCACCTAGAAATAATAAAAGCACCACCATTTACAAAGTCTCTTAATTTTTCCATTTGACCAACATCAACTAGCCAGTCGAGTATCCGAACAGATCCATCACTTGGAGCATAAACTTGTTTCTTCATTTGATCCATCAATAAAAAAGGTTTTTCCAAGTCGTGTTTTGCGGAAGCCAAAAAATAATGTGTTGTATGTAATAACATTTGGAAAACCAAACACTTGGCTCTCATCTCATCCAACATTTAGAAAGCAATGCCAAGTTTGTCTTTTTTGCAAAAAATGTCAATCATCATAGTATAGGTTACAACATCTAGAGTAATGCCAACTATTTTCATGTTTTCGAGAAGCTTCAAGCCTCATCCATTTTACCAATTTTGCAATGGGCATTAATCAAACAGCTATAAGTGATCACATTAGGTGCCAAACCTTCATCTAATATCTTGTTCATCAGTAAATTTGCACTAGCAACATCACTACTTACACATACCATCAATGATTGAGTTGCATGTTACTTGATCAGGGTTCAAATCCCTTTTTTTCATTTCCACTTAAAATTTCCTCTTAACATTTCCCATGCCCTGTTCATCTCTCCCGTCCTACAAAATGCATGAATAAGAATAGTATATGTCACATCAGGGAGACATCCCCTGTTTTCTATTTCAAAAAGATGTGTGAATGCTTCCCTTACCTTGTCAATCTGACATAAACCAGCAATCAAAGAGCTGTAAGTAACAATAGTTGGACAGCAGCCTTTTCTTAACATCTCTTCAAACAATTTTTGAGCCTTTTCCACCTCATGTGATTCACATAGACTACATATCGAAGAACCATGAGTAATCACATTTCGCTGCAAACCCTTTTTAGACATGTCATGAAAACAATCCCAAGCCATGTCCATCCTACCATCTTTGTCCAATCCATCAATAATTGCATTATATGTCACTTCATCAGGGAAAACACTGAACTTCAATATTTGTACAAATAGATTGTAGGCTTCATCTATTTTTCCAGCCTTGCAAAAGCCATCTATTAAGATATTATATGTAATAATGTTAGGAAAATAACCATCTTATATTATTTTAGCTACTAATCCTAGAGCTTCATCTACTCTTTCTTCTTTACGGAGACCATCAATCAGGTTGTTATATGTAACATTGGAAGAACAGTGAGCATGTCTCATTGTAGCTACTAACCTGAGAGCTTCATCTTCCCTATCTACCTTGTAGAGACCATTAATTAGGGTATTATAGGTAATAATATTTGGAAGAAAACCATCTTGTATCATTTTAGCTATTAATCTTGGAGCTTCATCTACTCTTACCTTTCTTGCAGATTGCATCAATTAGGGTGGTATATGTAACAATATTTGGAAAACAACGGCTATGTTTCATTTGGTGCAATAACTCGATTGCTTCCTCAATATGACTCCACTTATACAAAGCCTTAATGTGGGTGTTATAAGTGATGACATTAGGATGAATATCCATCTCTTTCATCCCAGCAAGAAGGGAATCGATTGAGCCAATGAGATGTAGAAGGATTGGTGAAGTGGTTTGGTTGTGTCCAGTCTCACCCAAGTTCGAATCTCACAGGGTGTTTATCTGATGGATGTGGTCGTTTACTCGATGATTTCAAAATGTAATCAAGTGATAGCCATTTATATTGGTTCAATAGTTCTTTCGGGGACTGGGCCCCCAATTTGTGCCCCAGAACTGGTTGTAGCTCCGATCAAAAGCTAGTATAAATAAAAAAGGGGGGGAGTGGAGGAATTGGTTCTACAAAAATCAATTCCCAAAAGCACGTTGAAGGTTATGACATTTAGTGAAAGGCCTTTAGTTTTAGCAATATGAAAAAGGTCCCAGGCCTTGTTTGTGTTGCTCAATTTACAAAGGACATTGATGAATCGATTAAAGTGTAAGACATTAGATTTGGGAGTGATGTAGTGCATAGTCGTCTCTATGTCTATGTCAATCTGTGTGTCTTACAAAAGGTTTGCAGAGGGTTTGTAGAGGGTTTGCAAAGGGTATTGTAATAGAAGTGTTAATAGAGAAAGAGAAAGGCATGAAAAATAACAATGATGAAGGTATTGTTAATGGTGGTACCTGTACGTGTTTGTGTTTCCATTTGAATGCCGCTGCCACCAATTATATGTTGTGCAACGGCTTCATAAAGTTCTCAAATGACAAAAACCTAAAATTTTAGAAATTGAAAATAAGGAATTTAAAAACCCTTAGAAGGATGGAAATATAAAAGAAAAAAAACTGTGTTATTATAAATACATCATCAATCCTAAACTTGAACATCCATCATACCCTTATAAGGTTGTAAGCTTAAAAGAAATAATGATTGCAAAACTAAGAACTAAACCGCGAGATAAATAGAGAAATTGGTAGATGGAGACTCCAAAAAGAATCTTGGGGGAAAAAATATGTAAATTATGAATCTTGTACGTTATATAATGGTATTAGATGTGTTTACATCAATATTTGCAATCAGTTCTATTCGTGAAACCCTAATAAGGACAACCAAACTAAGATTGGAGATTTTATTGTGAATCTAAATTACCATCGAAACAACCACTTATGGAAGCAAGCACATGCTTTTTAAAACACAATTTTCTATGGACCAATAAGATGTTAAATAACATTTCTCTCAATTTTGACTTTTTGTAGCTTTTTGTTTTCAATCATTTATTATTTTGATTTGTTTATTGTATGTTATTTCCTTCTGAGGTCCAAGGGCACTTCAGTTGTAAAAGCTCCAAGGATAGCGAAAGAGAACATTAACAAACAACTACAAAAATCACACTTTGCATAGAAGATTTAAGTGAATTGCATTATCTAGACCCTTTGTTGGGTCCTATAGACCAATTTGGTCTAAAGAATGTTAAAAGTCATTGTCATCATCACCGACAAGTCCTTAGGGCCCCAATTTTAAAGGCAGAGTGTCAACTAGAGAGCCAATCAAGCTTGGGTCTCCATTCGGCATATGCTGTCATGGATAGAGAGCAATCTATTCTGTCAAAAGCAACTGGGGTTCGCACTCGGCTCCAGCCATTTTTTACCCCAATTAACATTGAGCCTACCTGAATGTGGGAGAGAAAGCCTCGACAAGGCTCAAACTCCAGCTTTCTTAGTAACATTGCATAGCTTATTGTTTTAATGTGAAAGGCTTGTATAAATCTCTGTGTTTATTGATGCTGAAAAGAATTTGGGATCTCAAGCAACCACCTTTGAAAGGCTTAAGTTATCTGATGTCTGAAGATATGGGTGCTCTTAACCCTCCTAGCAGCATTCTCCATTGAAATGTAGAGTGAATTTGTAATAAAGGGAGGAAAAATGAAGCAACTCTGCTCAGCCTAAGAATTGGAAATGCCCACACCCAATTAAGGAGATAATAACATTTATGGGCATGTTCGTGACTTTAGGCATGATCTTTGGGTGGAGGACGTTGCATTTGTTAAGTGGAAGACTGCAAAGGTCCTAGACAACAAGTTTCAAGCAAGTTTGAAAGAATCGAGTTAGAGATGCTGTTGTTTATGGTTGCCTTCTGGAAATTATGGCTTTGGGAGAGCTGCTTGACAAGAATGTAAGAGATCAAGAAACAACATTTTTGTATAGTATGCATTTCCTTTATGATTCTGGAATGAGAAGGCACAGTGTTAAGATTTTAGCAAGGAACCTAGTCATTGAAAATCTTGTGTATGACAGAACTAAGGTCATTGCTCTAAAAGAATCTATTTCTTCTCTATTGCATAAGGAGGTGTACTCTCAAAATGAGGCAAACATTGCTTATCTGAAAATCATTATTAGCAAGTTGTATCTCCTTGAGAAACCAGAAGCATATTACATAGTCACGACTCTTAAGGCTTTACTCTTCCTTCCATAGCTGCTGATGCTGTTGTGTAGGATCCTTGAGGTCAATTGTCCCGCAATGCTTTCACCTCCATTGCTATTGTGAATGCTGGTGTTGATCCCCCTTGAAACAATTAGTTTGATACAAGACATTACATGGAAGCCTTCAATTACATTACGCAATCACATGATTGGGTTAATCCCACATTGGTAAGAATTGTGACTCAATGGTAACTTAAAAGGCATTAAATGCTCCAAAAGCTTTACTAATGGGGAAAGAAGCTAGAGGGTGAGAAGCCCAAAGTGATGGATTATATTCACAATTACTAACCCCTACTAACAAATGCTTAAGGTGTTTGTGAGCGAAGTGGGTCCCCTTGCCCTGTGAATATTTATTTAAGTGTGATACTGATATTACAACCTGCCAACAAAAATTAATCTTCAATAATAGGAAAGAATCAATTATGCTTCATTCCAAACCATCATATATAACTAGAGTTTGTGAAGCTAGAAAATTGTATACATAACACTGTGTAAGTAAACTTTCCAGTACTTGCACAAAAGTATAGTTCTATATATAAGTAGCATTTAGACTAGTCCATACATGTCAATTTTGTAGGTGGAAAAGTAATTATATCCATAGAGTGAGTTTGATATTTCCAGCACTGACCAAGGCAAAAGAAGCATTCTCACATAGGAAAAATAAAAGCATCATCATTTACAAAGTCTGTTAATTTTTTCATTTGACCAACATCAAGCAGCCATTTGAGTATCCGAACAGTTCTATCATTTGGAGCACAAACTTGTTTCTTCATTTGATCCATCAACAAAAATGTTTTTTCCAGGTCATGTATTTTGAGGAAGCTGCAAAATAATGTGTTGTATATGGCAACATCTGGAACTAAACACTTGGCTCTCATCTCATCCAACATTGAGAAAGCAATGTCAGGTTTGTCTTCTTTGTGAAAAATGTCAATCATCGCCTTCCAGGTTAAAACATCTGGAATAATGCCAACTATTTTCATGTTTTCAAGAAGCTTCAGAGCCTCATCCATTTCACCAATTTTCCAATGGGCATTAATCAAACAGGTATAAGCGATCACATCAGGTGCCAAACCTTCATCCAGTATCTTATTCATCAGTAAATGTGCACTAGCAAGATCACCTACTTTACACAGACCATCAATGATTGTGTTGCATGTTACTTCATTAGGTTTCAAATCCCTTTTTTCCATTTCCTCTAACATTTCCCATGCCCTGTTCAACTCTCTCATCCTACAAAATGCATGAATAAGAATAGTATATGTCACTACATTAGGAAGAGATCCCCTGTTTTCCATCGCAGAAATAAGTGTGAATGCTTCCCTTACATTGTTGATCTGACATAAACCAGCAATCAGAGAGTTGTAAGTAACAACAGTTGGACAGCAGCCTTTTCTTAACATCTCTTCAAACAACTTTTGAGTCTTTTCCACCTCCTGTGATTCACATAGACTGTATATCAAAGAACCATAAGTAATCACATCTGGCTGCAAACCCTTTTTGGACATGTTATGAAAACAGTCTCAAGCCATGTTCATCCTACCATTTTTGCCCAATCCATCAATAATTGCAGTAAATGTCACTTTATTGGGAAAAGGACCAAACTTCAATGTTTGCACAAATAAATTGTAGGCTTCATCTATTTTCCCAGCCTTGCAAAAGCCATCTATCAAGATATTATATGTAATAATGTTAGGAAAATAACCATCTTGTATCATTTTAGCTACTAATCCTAGCGCTTCATCTACTCTTTCTCCTTTACAGAGACCATTAATCAGGGTGCTATATGTAACAACATTGAGAGAACAATGAGCATGTCTCATTGCAGCTACCAACCTGAGAGCTTCATCTTTCCTATCCACCTTGCAGAGACCATTAATTAGGGTATTATAGGTAATAATATTTGGAAGAAAACCTTCTTGTATCATTTTAGCTATTAATTCTAGAGCTTCATCTACTCTACCTTTCTTGCAAATTGCATCAATTAGGGTGTTATATGTAACAATATTTGGAAAACAATGAGTATGTTTCATTTGGTGCAAGAACTCAAGTGCTTCCTCAATTCGACTCCACTTACACAAAGCTTTAATGAGGATGCTATAAGTGATGGCATTAGGATGAATATCCATCTCTTTCATCTCAGCAACAAGGGAATAGATTCTACAGAAATCACCAGAGTGTCCAAGACCACCCAAAAGCACGCTGAAGGTTATGACGTTTAGAGAAAGCCCTTTAGTTTTAGCAAAATGAAAAAGATCCCAGGCCTTGTCTGTATTGCTCGATTTACAGAGGGCATCGATGAATCGGGTAAAGCGTACGACATTAGATTTGGGCGTGATGTGGTGCTTAACCCTCTCTATGTCTCTGTCAATCTGTTAATGGTATTGTAACGAAAGTGTTAACAGAGAAAGAGACGGGCACGAAAAATAATAATAATGCTGAGGGTACTGTCAATGGTGTTACCTGTTGTATCTGTTTGTGTTTCCATTTGAACGACGGCGCCACCAATTTTATGTTGTGCTGCAGCTTCATTTTGGGGAATTTTTTATCTCGGAGGAGCGTAGGGTCGATGAGTTACAACCGTGGTTGCAATGAAAACAAGTGAGCATTTCATTTTACGTTTATGTTCTATCTAGGGCAATGAAAACAAGTGAAATCAATTTTTCCCTTTAGCGAATCAAACAATTTAAAGCGGTATATTATTTTTCCAATTATAACGTTTAGCATGCAATTAATTCTTTCGTCTAGCTAATCTAAAAAGTAATTTCACTAAAACCCTAATCCCACCTTCATTCTAACCCTAATCCAATCCACCATTGCATTTTATCTAAACCTTAATCCCGTCATCAACATCCCTAGCCTAATCGCATAACATCACCTACAATCAATTAAATCACATTTTAGTATTGACCTTATTTAATCTTACTAAATCAAATTTGTATTAATCAATTAATTAATCACATTAGTTAGTTGATTAGTCCTAATAATGCAATTCATGCACAATTTAAAATCTACAATATCAAAAATTAATAAATCAAATATCATCACATCAACCAAATCAAGTCATCGCATCAACAAATCCCAATGGCAAGAACCAGATGCAAATCCACCATCCCTCATTGGTAAGTGAAGGTGCATTTATTTCCTCATTCACTCAATTAGAAGTGCATTGTCTTGTTGGAGTAAAAATTTTAACATTTGTTTGGATTTCTATTTGTGTTGTCTCTAACTTTGCATGTGCACATTCTTGGTATACTCGATGGGACACTTACCCACAATATTTTGTTTGAATTTGCTTGTTAGGATGTCTTGGCATAGTTGGTCATCAATTTAGAGTCTAATTAGTTCCAATTTGGGTCCAATTTCTCAATTTTAGCTTCAAAATCACATTTTATGCATAATAGTGTCTCCATCCTATGAAATAGTGTTTCCATCCTTAGGAATGACATCTACATAGGTTAGGCTAACATGTGTGTTTTTCCTATCTATTTTGCTTGTATGTAGTATTTGCATAGACATCACAATGTCTACATGCTATTTAACATCATTTATGCTTCCCCCTATTTGGTATGTCTATTTGTAGCATCTGTGCATACACTATAGTGTATGTGTTCTATTTAATGGTGTTTATGCTCTATCAAGTAGCGTTTAATGTTGAATATTGGCATTTGTGTTTGTTTATGTTATGTTTTTATATCATGACTTTATGTAGACATCACAATGTCTATGTCACTTGTAGCATTTGTGCTCTATTAAATATTGTTTGTGCTATGTGTTGTAGCATCTACATTTTTTGATCGTGTATTTATAATTATATGCTTGTCGAAGACTTTTATTATCCAAAATTACTAACATTTGACCTTCCATGTTCATTAGTCAAAGACATTATCAAACAAAACACACATTTAATCATTTAAACTTAATCAATTAATTGTGTTTGTACCATCTTTTATTTAGCTTTGCTTATGTGTGTTTTTAAGGCTTATAATCATGTATGCTCTCCCCTCGCATCACAAGGAAAACTTAGGATTAAAAATTGATCTAAGTCATTCGTGTCCACCTAAGGACATGTTACATATGCTCTTTTCACATGCCATAAGGTATTTTTAAAACCCAAAATAGTGTGTACTTTATTTATTTTCTATTTCTAGGGTTGAGTAACTTGGATTTCATCATCCCACATTAGATAAACCCTATGTTTCGATGGGGTATACAAATTCAAAGAGAACTTATCATTTTTGGTGAAGCATTCATTTATTTTACAAGTGTCATGAAGTTATGTGGTTTCATCCACCAATACCTAGGCCTTAGACAACACCCTTGCCACACAAAGTTGTGCCTCATGTACCACAAGGTATATAGAGGATGCCCCTAGATATCTTGTTCAACCTAGCATAGGAACCTTTTGGTCATACATTGAATAGTGGTGTCAAAAACACAACATTCTCCAAGATCACCTGTAATGTACCCATTTGAGGTATTATTTATGGACCACTAGTTGGTTACACTCCTACCTGATTAATATAGGTCATACTTATGTGCATTGATTGCTCCCCTTTATGCTAAACTAGTGTTCAACCTAAATCAAAATCAAACTATCGACCAATCAAACCAATCAATTTATCCAAATCCATCCTAATCAACCAATCAACTTGATTTAGTCAAACCATCTAACTAATCAATACAAACCAAACCATGACACCTACTGTGAGGTAACAATCTAGATTGAATCTTAGTTTAAACAATGATAATCCTTTCGGTACCAACCCATTCCATTTCAATGGATGTTTTGATCTATTAAATTAGGTTATTTACCTTAGCTCATATTCATGTGGATGCTTTATTATTCCCACCCACTTATGTGTGGATATTTCATTTATCTTATTTTAGATATTATGTGATATTACATATTTATCTTTTAGATATTATGGGGATAATTTATAATTATTTCTATCCTCTAAGGATAGTTATCTCTTAATCCTAGTTTGATCTCTAATTTGATCTCTTAGTTATGATTTATCTATATCTTGATCTCTTAGTTATGATTGATCACTTAGTTTGATCTCTTAGTTAAAATTGATTAATCTTCCTTGCTTATATATGCAAGGCTCATTCATTGTATTTGCATAAAAGCAATAGAGGATTTATCATTTTATTGTCTATTTGTGTATAATATACTAAGATATTATTTGAGCAATGTATCAATGACTTTTACTATGGTAATTGTTTGTGGATTTGACTCTAGGTGAGAGTTTTCTAAACTCTTTTATGGTATTAAAGCAATTTCCAACAACTATTACTCAACTCCTTAGCTTCTCCTCACTTAGTATTTGGTATTCTCTTTACTTACTAACTATTCTCTTCTCTTGTATCTTCTTTGGATGGTCTTGAGAATCAGAAAGGTGTGGAAGAAATTCTAGTTTTTTGGGGGACTTCCTCTTTTTGTGTTTTTTTATCGTAGGTCAATTTTAAAGATTGAAGGAGTAAATCAAAGCTCACCAATGCATCTATATTATATGAGAAATACATAATCACATCTAATTTCATCACAGTTTGTTATCTAAGGTAAGATCTATAAGTTTTTGCAAATCCATTTTTTGGTAAAAAATGACTATTCTTTTTTTTATTGTGAGAAAACTGTAAAAGATATCTCAGAATTTTTTTTGGATTTTATTCATCTTGGTTTCTACTTTCTAGATCATTTTGAAAATTTGAATGTCATTACGAATTGTAAAATTTATCATAGATTTACTGAGAAGTATTATTATGAAAAAATATGACTTTTCTTTATTTAATTGTGAGAAAACTGCAACTGATCACTCAAAACAATTTATAAGTTTTGTGTACCTTTTCTCAGCTTTTCAGAATATTTTTAAATTTTAAATTTCTTAAAATTTGAAAAACTTATTGTAGTTTTACTAAACAATACTATTCATAGAAAAAATCCTTGTAAGGAGATTTTTTTTAAATGGGTTTTTTTTAAAAATAATATCCTTTGATGATTTTTTGATTATTTTTTTTATTAAATATAGTATTTTATATTTAGGAGACATAATGAGATTTTGTATTTTTTAATTGCTTGGCCATGTACTTTTTTTTATCTTATTTGTCGAAGACTGGAAGGTGAGGCCCAATTTGGTAGGTGGCCAAACCCCTTCACAAACAAACAAACTTTCTCCTACATTGATTTCACCATCGTGATGCAATCATGGATGCATTTTGGCTGAGTCTGATGTCCCTTTATAAGTTACCTTGCATTTTACTATTATGTGTTTTTTCGTCCAATCCTATACATCCATCTTCATCCACCATTTTTAATTGATTTGTGATGGATTTCAAATCACTTGTAGCAGTGCCATCATTCTTTGTGAGGATTTTACCAACATGGTTCATCCATTGTTCAGATCCTCTTACAAAAATACTTTATTATACTCGTGCTCATTTATTTGTATACTTGCAGATGCATTTTTGGCAAACCCTGACATCTTACACTATTTGAGTATGTTTTATTGTGTCAATTATATTTTTTGACCTACATTGCTCAATTATTTTTTTAAGCAACTATCATGATTTATGATGACTTCTTCGACAGGTCGACAGTATCCTTGTTTAGAGCTATTATGGTGTATACAGTGTCTTCCTTATTTTTATTTGGTATTTTTGTGTATGGGATATATTGTACTTATATTAAATTATAAAGTGTCATGGGGGGTTTGCTTTTATAGCCTAGTCTACCTTCATGTGTGTGTACCTTACTTTATGTACCCTTTACTATCAATTTTTTGTCTCTTCCATCATCATCAAGGCCGTCTTATTGAGAGTTTTTATCTACATTTTATAGATTTATCCTTTGTACATGGGTATCTTAATTAGGCACTTTATTTTTCAGAACCTACATGAGGATTATTATGTCTCATTGGCATTCTTGTTGACTTTTTATGTAGTGACACCAGTGTGACATCCCCACCATTCTTTGTGCTCACTTTTCACAATTTTCAATCCATTTTTTTAGAAATTTTCATTGTCATCTTCTCTCAGTTTAGCATTGAGGGAGGGTATTTAGGTAATGCTTCTTCAAGTTCATCATTCTACCTAGCATTTTGAAGTATAGTGTTCATATTCAATGATCTTTATATTCAACACCATTCTTACTTTGACTTGGCGATTATAGCGATTAAACATCTATGTATTCTGGTAAGATAGATTAACATCCATAAAGACACTTATCTTCACATTGCATCTTTTTTTTTGACATGGGTACCTCATTAGACCTTATTACTAGGACCCATTTCCTTCCTTCTTTTCTCTCTTTTTGAAGGGCAGTTTTATTTTCCTATGGGTTTTCTCTCTTTCTCCACTTTATGAGAGATTGCACCATGGATATATTGTACATGATTATCTGATTAGGCCTTACTTTCAAAACTCATATTATGGATATGCCACTTTATTTTTGGCCCCTAGTTTCATTTGAGAGGGGGTGTTAAAGTAGGTTATTTACCTTAGCTCATGTTCACCTAGATGCTTTATTATTCCCACCCACTTATGTGTGGATATTTCATATATCTTATTTTAAATGTTATGAGATATTACATATTTACTTTAAAATATTATGGGGATAATTTTTAATTGTTTATATCCTTTAAGGATAGTTATCTCTTAGTTCTAGGTTTGATTTCTAGCTTGACCTCTTAGTTATGATTAACCTCTAGCATGATATCTTAGTTATGATTGATCACTTAGCTTGATCTCTTAGTTATAATTCATCTTCTTTGCCTATATATGCAAGGCTCATTCATTGTATTTGCATGGAAGTTTTGGAGATATAGAAAATTTATCATTATATAATTTATTTATGTATAGTATACTAAGATATTATTTGAGTAATGCATCAATAGATTTTATTGTGGTAATGGTTTATGTATTTGACCCTAAGTGAGAGTTTTCTAAACTCTTTCATGATCAAGATTGCATCTAAGACAATAATACTGATAGCCTCTCTAACTAGAGTAGGTATAACAATGACGATGGCAATGACTTGTTCAAAACCAATCAAGGTATAACTTGGGTTAACCAATACCTTTTTGAAAACAAATATTAAGTCCTTCTATACCTTGTATATATAGATGTTTTTATTCCTCCTGAGTTCAACTTTGAGAACATGAATCATATCATCCACCATCAAAATCAATGCACCCCCTATAAAAAAATAGGCTATTCCTAGCCATCTTGGAGATCAAAAACAAGTCCATGTTGAATCTTATAGTAAAAAACTAAGATCCATTATTCTCCATCTCACCCCTATCAAAGGTAAAATGACTCTAGTAAAACAAATCAACCAAGATCAAGATTACATTGTCTTAGACAAAATCCAATGATTTAGATAGAAGTTGGAAAACCTCATCGACCACATCCAACAGAAATAATTCAATCAAAATCAACTATCCAATCAACAATACCATCAACAATAATCAACCAACCAATAATCAAATCAACAATAATCCAACACAAATTAGGTCTTTTAACCACCCCAATCCAACTATCATCAACACCACTTCATGGTATACCATTTGCATAAGAGTGGTAAGCCATAAAAGATGTGCTCTAAGGGATTTAAGCTAGAAATTAAAATAAGAATTAAAAATTTGAAGATCTATGGCCTTATCCATTTGATCATAAAATGTTGAAAGTCCCCTTTCCCTCCTACTTTGAGCCTCCTAAGTTTGAAAAATAAAAGGAAAAGGGTGACGAATGGGAACATGCCAAGGAATTATTTATGTTATGCCAAGAGGTTGCCTACATTGATGCTTATCTACTCATATTATTCCCTAGGAGCTTAGGAGTTCAGGCTCTTGAATGGCTTCTTCACCTATTGAAGGGATCTATAACCATGTTCATTGAACTGTTTAAAAAGTTTGTGTGACACTTTTCATATAACGTTGAGCATGAACTCACCATAATGGATCTATGCAACACTAAATAAAGAAATAAGGAAAACTTCTCATCATTCTTACAATAATGGATGGGTCTAGCTAGTGGATTCCCCTACACAATCCCAAAAAAATAACTAGTTAGCATATGTGTGGTTCATATTAATCAAGAAATGGCCTTACACCTTCAAGTACATCATGCCACAACATTTGATGAAATCATTGAGAAGGGTGTCTAAATAGAGAAGGCTTTTGTTGCCAAAGGCTTGGTGAAACTATTTTCTAAGGACCATTAAATCTAGACACAATCAGATAAATCCAAATTCTAAAGTAAGAATAAAGATGTGGTTATGGATGACATTACCAATGTTAATCATAAAAAATATGTTTTAAACACTGCCAACATCATAGTTTATCATAGCCAACCAAAGCAAGAATTCAAACAAAAGATATACTCCTCTTGGGGAAGCTTTAGAGGTAGTTTTACATAAACTTGTTACAACAAACATGTTAGACCCTGAATTTTGGCTAAGTATTTTGGTAATGATGCAAAACAAGCATTGTGTGGATGTTATACAAGTGAAAAAGACCATGGCATAAGAGATCATGGTGTGAGAAGACCTAGTTAGAGGGGAGGCATAACAAATGGAAAACTCAAGAGTGAAGGGCTCAGAATATCAACAAAAAACTTGGGGAGTACGAAAGAAGTAGGAAATGATTAAGGAATGATTCTCAAGGATGGAACAAACTTCAATCACACATGAGTTTGGTACCATCCCACATGAAGATAGACACTTGACAATGAGGATCCAACACAAAATGGGAAGATAGGGGCATAAAGGATCAGGTCCTTAGGAAAATAAAGTAGATGGCTGTCATGACTCTCAATTTACTAGAGATTGTTGGCTAGTTACTAAACATGTCATAAATGTTGTAACAACTTGGTTGGGGAGAACCAATTATAAATACCCCTATGTAGAGATTTGTAATATGGATGATCATTATTATATAATGATTGATTTTTGGTGAATAACATAATCATAGAAATAATTGTAAACTTGATATTGCACTCCAATTTATTATTAATTTGTATCAATGATTCACATATACATCTACTATATAACTTATGGATAGAGTTTGGATATAATGAATAGAAGATATATTAGCTGAACATGAGCAACAAATACTCTAAATATCATGGCAATGGTTATCTTTATCATGTTTGTTCACTTAATTGAACCTAGGTCTACATCTGTGTATTTTTTTTATGTTTAGCCATTGAATAAAGTATATGTTCGAGCACCAATATATGATGAGTATACTACTACGTGACAAAACCCACGGGGACTAGTTTCTTGCTGCATGTTTTGGGTGAGCACACAAGAACATAGTCTTGCATAAAATGCTAGTGCACCAGCTTGTTGGGTACTAGTTACTCTAATGCATGCCTAAGGAAATGTCTAGATAGAAAAATAATCCAATATTTTGGTTCCATTACCAGGACCCATAGCGCTTGTTGTGTAGTGATGAATAATGATCGAGTGGTTATCCCTCAAAATATTGAATGATGGCTTACTAGTGTCAAAGATAACTTTGTAATTCTATATCTTGAACCAGGAGTTTTTGTGTGTGCATGGGTTGAAAAAAATATCTATAGTTCTTAATATGAAACTTTCTTTGTGGAAGTCCATGTTCATTTACATACTTGGCTCACAGCCTATGCTCAAGATTGGTCAAGAAATCTTGGATGAAGGATGGCTTGGATGATAGAGCATCAGATGGCCTTAACACACTTGGGAGCATCATGGATATGAGTTGTTTATGTCTAGTGGAGATGGGTGTTAAATAAATACATCTTGGAGTATGCCATATCCACTTATTCCTATCTAGAAGAAGTAAAGTTTTAGTTTCTTCAATAACCACATGGTCAGTGTCTCAAGCAATTTACACTAGAGGTTAAGAAGTTGTTTATTGACTCTGAACTTGAAGCTTTTCCTATGAATGGCTAAACTCTTCCTTGCATGAGCAACATAGTTGGGAGGGGAATGTAGGGGTTTTTGTGAAGGATTGTTGGTTTAGAATGGTAGCTAGTCAATGGAAGTTGTGAAAGTGCAAATATGATGAAGCTTGATGAAGGATTATTTGTGGAAGTGAAATATGAAGGGGATAGGACTCAGGAAGTGTTGTTATCATCCAAAGGGAAGTAGAAGAGCAACAAAAGGACTCTCCAACTTTTGGACCATAACCAATGCCAACTTTTGTATATGCGGGAAGAACTAGCTAGGTAGTGGATACTAAAATACCCAAATTGAACCAACCCAATTCCCCAACCATAGTGTGAGATCATGCTTTTAAGCTAGACAAATTAATCATACATAACTAGGATATAAATACCATAGATTCAGAGACTGACCTTGTAAGAGAACCTTTAGTTGACCAAGTTTAAGACCATAGCGTATTAACTCTTTATTTTCCTTTTCAAGATGGTTTCATGTCCTAACTTGGTATGCCTGGTGGACCCAACATAAACAGTTGGAAAATTACTAGCCTGAGTATAGTGCATCAACCTACTACAATGCCTAACATCTTGGGTGTTTCTACTATTGTTGGAGGCATGAGAGGTGGACTAGGTGGTGGAATGACTAGTGGACTAGGAGGTGGTGTAGGAGGAATTGGTGGACTTCTCCCCAAGGAACAAGAGGAATTGGAAGCTCTCAACAACCATTGTCATTAGTGACTCAACCACTTACCATGTACTATGAAATGATGCTTCATTTTCCAAAATATCAAGGTGTGGAGAATACTGTAGAGCATGTTCATAAGAGTGAACTTATCTGGAGAGCCTGTGGCATAACCTCCTCTGAGTGAAAAGCAACATAATTTTCAACTACCCTTATATAAATTTCACACAAATGGTATAGGAAATATGATCCTCAATAAGTATTAGTTGATTACGACCAACTTAAGACAACATTTCTCCAAGAGTTTGATATTCTAGAATTTGAGCAACAAAGTATTGTTACACTAAAGGATATAAAATAAGAGCTAACTTAGAATGTGTGTGAGTATGATACATGATTAAAGACACTCTTTTTAAATATTTCATTCAAGATTAATGATGCTCAACATGCTTAATGATCATGGGAGGTTTATTTCTCCCCTTTAGATAGACATTGTCTCAAAGAACCTTTATTAGCCCCTACGAGGCCTTGGAAGTTGCCCTCCATGTCAAAGTTATTGGTAGCATTGACACCAAAATTAGTCCTTTTATGGATTCTCAAATAGCTTCAATGGCATCACAGTTAAAAAATCTAACTGCAAACAATGATCATGACACTCGTAGCAACATATGGTGTATCAATTATGAGTCTGAGGGCCATAATAGAAATAATTGTCCTTGTAAGAACATCTGCACTATACTAAAGTAGTCCTATGAAATTTTCCATGAAGAGCACAATGTTCATTCTTGTCCTTTGTTACAATGGGCCACACAATATAAAGTGTCTAACTACTCCAAGATATGCAATGCATGTACCCATGACACTAATGATTGTCATCTCATTAATGATATTCATGAGATGTGCATGCATGGTATGTGTCAAGATTTTATTTCAAACAATTATGAGAATGGTGGGTATCATAGATGAGGATGAGGAGTTAGATGTTTTCCACCACATACATGTTATAAATGTGGTTCTCTGAATCACTACTAGTGAGATTTCCCGGTCTATCCAACATGTGTTTTTAGTAAAAATGAGCACCATTAGGAGGAATGTCTTGATTTGTATATGGCCATCACAAAAGAAAGGAAAGAAAAGGGTGCTAGTATGATATGAATTGAGAATACACACTAGCGATCATGCTCTAGCACTCTAATGGCCTAACAAGTTAACATTACAATGCGAAGTGGTGGACAGTCCCAATAGTGCTCCAAGATACTATGACTTTGGTAAGGGAATTATAAGGGGAAATACAGTTTCTTAAGGATCGTGATGTTGCCCAACATGTTGATATGCAAAAGGCCATAGATCATTAAAATGCAGTGCAAGATGACTTCCAAGAGATTCATAAGTACCTGTTAGATGAAGATATTATACCATAGTTAAGTAATTAGCTTAAACATAAGATGCCAAGGCAAATTAAAGATCATTTATTAAACTATTATTGATGACAAGATACTGCTATTCCTCCTATCTTACAAGAGGACTAATAAATATTGGTGAATGCTTTTATTGATGGATGGGTGATCAGGGACATTCCAGTAGACACTGGCACTGAGTTAAATGTCCTCACAAAAGATACATGACAAAAGATGGTTAGCCCAACCTTACAATGATCACCTCATGTATTGTTCATGGCCAATAAGACTCATGCTCTACCGATTGATGTTATTAAAAATGCAATAGTGGATATCCTCAAGGTACCTTTCAAAGCCAACTTTGAAGTTATAGAATTGGATGAGGATGATGACTTTCTATCCCTATTAGGTCATCCTTGGTGCTATGATAATAATGCCAATTTAGGCTTCAATAAGAGATATATCATCTTTGAAAATATGGATTAGTGCATCATCATCCTATTGGACCAAACACATGTCCCCCCATATGTTGAAACTATTAACAAGGATGAGAATATTAATTGCATATAAAAAGTTATAGCTCGAGGTAATGAACATGATGATCATACCCCTGATGGGATTCTTTGATGGATAGATACATAATCCCTCTCTAATACTATGAGTAATGCCTATGATTGTTGGGTGTAAGGTGACTATGACCTTACTAGAAGGGTGTGTGGTACCATTAACAGTTATGAATACACTCAGCATAAGTATCATAAGTGTCATATGTTTTTTCATCTTATCATTGGACAAGTCATGCGAAGACCAATTTTGGATACACCACTTGAAAGGCTAGATGAAGTTCCATGATTTCATGGGCAAATGGAAGTCCGTGACTTCATCCAATGACTAGAGGCCTTCTATGAATCTAATGTTGATCACATGCGATCACTTTTTTAGGAACTCATGTGACCCCTTCTCTTTAATTTGTTAGAATATTAGTTGCTATAGATGCATATGCTTTGTAAGTCATCATGTGAGCATTCTATTTTATGCCACATTTATGGGAAGTAATAGTTACTTAGATTAGACTTATTATATAAGTGTTGAGGCCAATTAAGGCATCCATAAATTTATTGTCTTGAACTTGCTCAAAGGATGTTGCCCCCTCAAAGTGGCCTATGTCAATAAAATATTTTCAAGTGTTCTGATAATTATATAAATATATTAATTCATGCTACTAATTATATAAACATGTTATTTCATGTTTTTTTATTGATTGTTGTAGGAGATCCTCTCATTTGGTATTAGAGTGCTTTCGAGAGCCATTTTTTTTCCTTTAGAAAGTTTTAACTCTAATTTTATACATAATTAATTTTAGTAATTTTTCAAAAACTCTTAACTCTATCTATTGCATAATTCATTTTTTTATATCACAATAATCTATTTCAGATCAGGGTAAAAACCTAACTGCATAACTATGAGAAGTGCTTGGGTGAAATCCCTAAAACTCATTATGAGGAGTACCACAAGAACCCCAAATTAGCTGGCCCATTTAGAGGACCTACCATCAAAATGGGCAATGACCCTTTTTTGAATGAGTAGTTTCCATCTGTGAGAAAACCAAGAGTTGTCTTTTAGAGGTAAATCCATGGCCAATTTTTTTTTGGAGAGTGGTAGTCGCTTATTTGGCATTGGTGGCTAGAGTGATATATTTAAACCCTTAGGCAACCATTGAAACTTGGGGCCCATTTATATTAGCTTCAAAATATTATCCATGGAGTCTCAAAAAAATTGCCATATCAGATCTTTGCATATTATCAATAGAGTATCAGTAGACTTGCCATACCAGTTTGAACATATTACTAGTAGAGTATCAAAAAATTACCATATCATATCTTCAAGAGAGTATTAGAGGACTTACAATACCAGTTTTAACATATTACCAGTAGAGTATCAGAAAACTACCATATAAGATCTGTAGACTTGTCATCTCAATTTTAACATATTTACAGTAGACCATCAACAGATTTAAGAGTAATTTTTTTTTCCATTTTTTTGCCATAATTCTCCATCTATAGCCTTGTTGATCTTCAAACTTTATTTGAACATCTAAAATTCCATTCCCTATATTTTATTCCTTGAGATTCTATATCTTGATTCCACTCTTGATTCTCGCAAATCTCAATTTACTCATTTTTTAGGTTTTGCCATAACTTCTATTTTTGTTCATTTACCTTGAAAATTTTTTACAGTTCATTTCCCTTTTCTACTCCTTTGACCCTCTTTGATAAATTTTCCAATTTTTCTATTTTCACTCCTAAAATTGCCCTCACCTTCATCAATCATACTCCCACTATGCAAAAAAATTAGTAAAAGTACCTTTACCCATTCCATTTTTGACCAAATCAAAAAATTCTCTTACTAAACATGTCTTAACTCTAGTTTTCCTACCTAGTCCACAAAAAAATCTCTTATTATGGTCAAGGTAGTAACCTGAATAGGAGAAAAAAACATGGAGGATGAAATTGCCTCCCTCAAAACCCACATCAAATATCTTGATGAAAAATTTCTCGACCTCAGTCTTCAACATACCACTATGAACAACAGATGGCATCCAGAGTCCTCTTTAGACACTGGGTTTTCTTTTTCTAGTAATTTTCATAGACTAAAGCTTAATTTTCCTTGATTTAATGGTGCAAATCTAACTAGATGGATCTATCAGGTAGAATAATATTTTAGTCTGCATAATACTTTTGATGCCAATAAGGTCATACTTGCATCCTTTCATTTGGAACATGAAGTCCTTCAATGGTATCATTGGTATACCAAAACTCATGATGAGCCCATATGTAGCAATTTTTGCACCCTCATTTTAAAACTATTTGGCCTTAGTACTTTTGATGACTTCAGTAGAGCACTCACTAAACTTCACCAAATAGGAATCATGAGAGAATACCAAATAGAATTTGAAAAATTGGAAATCACAGAGGGATTTTATGATGAATTATTCAGGAGTTGTTTTGTCAGTGGACTGAAGGATGAAATTCAATCAGAGTTGAAAATGTTTTGACCCAATATAATGATGGAATCCCTAGGATTAGCTATGTTGGCAGAGGACAAGATCATAGCTCAACAGTGATTCAAATATAATTTTTCTCCATTAAAAAATATAACTCCATAATGATCTCAAACAATGCCAACCCCTATAACCACTCCTATCGAGCATTTGACTAAAGCAAAGATGTGAGCCCATGGAGAAAAAGGACTACGTTATAATTATGATAACAAATTCACTCGAGGACATCGATGTGTAGATCAAAAACTCTAACTAATAGATGTGGATTCTCTGCCTGAAACTAAAGTTTTTGAAGATGTTCAGGATATAGTAGATGATCCAAAAGAAGATCCAATTATTGTGAAACCTACTTCTCAAGAAGACTAACAATAGATTTCTCTCCATGCCTTAGAAGGAGTCACCACCACACAAACCATTGGGGTCAGGGGTTACTTCAAGAAGCTCCCTCTCATACTACTCATTGATAAGGGTAGTACTCATAACTTTATTAACCTTCAAATCACCAAATAGGATAATTGTTTTATTCATCCTTGCTCCAAATTTGAATTCATGATTGCCAATGGGGGCACATTACCTTGAAAAAGGAGGTGTCACAATGTGTGTATCTATTAGAGATCATAACTTTTAATCTGACATGCTTGCCTTGCCTTTAGGTGGATATGATGTTGTTTTAGATCCCAATGGTTATGCACACTTGGATCCATCTTATGGTATTTCACTGAACTTTGGATGTAGTTTTTAGACAATGAGAAAAAACACACATTGAAAGGTTTACAACTAGGGTCTCTTAGCATCATTAGTTCACATCATATGGAAAAGCTTCTTGAAAATAATTCACATGGTGTCATTTCCCAACTCCATTCCATTAAAATTCAATCATCATCAATCTCCACTCCTCCTTCTGATTTGCAAACCATTTTATAGAGGTATGCATGTGTCTTTGCCAAACTAGTGGGATTGCTACCTTCATAGCTAGAGGACCACTATATTCAGCTCTTTCTTGGAAGCATTCCTCCCAACATCAGGACCTAACGCTACCCATTTCATTAAAATACTAAGATCGATATGCTCATTGAAGACTTACTAAAGCAAGGCATTATTCACCCCAGTACCAACCCATATTCTTCCCCAGTTCTCCTTGTCTAGAAAAAAGATGGGTCATAATGCCTCTACATTGACTTCCATAAAATTAATCACATCACAACAAAGGATAATTTATCGATTCCTATTATTTATGAGCTTATTGATGATATTTATGGTGCTCATTTTTTCACCAAGTTGGATCTCCACTTTGGATATCACTAGATCTGGGTGTATGAGAATGATATCTTGAAGATAGCTTTTCACATGCATGATGGCCACTATGAGTTTCTGGTCATGCCCTTTGGCCTCACTAATGTTCCTTCAACTTTATAGGCATTTATGAATAAAATATTCTATCCCTACCTATATAAATTCATTTTGGTCTTCTTTGATGATATCCTCATCTATAGTAAAACATGGTCTGAGCATCTCCAACATTTAGAGCTTACACTAAAACTTCTCTATGATCATCATCTCTATGCAAAATAGTCCAATGTGATTTTGGCTAGGATGAAGTGAATTATCTTGGACATATTGTTATAGCCCAAGGGGTTCAGGTGGATCTTGAAAAAATAATTGCCATGATAAATTGGCCTCATCCTCAGACACTCAAGAGCCTCTATGGTTTTTTGGGTCTGACTGGATACTATCATAAGTATGTCAAGGATTATGGGTATATTGTATCTCCATTGATAACTATGTTTAAAAAGGATGATTTTACATGAACACAAGCTATTGAGTATGAATTTGAAGAATTGAAACAAGTTATGTGTACTACACATGTTCTAGCTATGCCAGATTTTGGCAAGACCTTCACTATCAAGAGCGATGCTTTTAAAAATGGCCTTGGTGTTGTTCTCCTCAAAAAAAAATGCCCCATTTCATTCACTATTAAATCCCTTTTTGGCAGGAATTTAGTACTCTCTACTTATGAGAAGGAAATGATGGCCATTTTGCATGCAATACAGAAGTGGCAGCCATACCTATCAGGGAATCATTTTTGCATCAAAACTAATCACCAGAGTTTGAAATATTTCTTATAACTATAGGTCTCCACCCCATTACAATATAAATGGGTCAACAAACTCATGGGTTATGACTATGAGATCACTTACAAGAAGGGTTAGGATAATATTGTGACTAATGCTCTATCTTGCACATTTGTGAACCAAGCTTCCCTTTTAACTATTTCCATGCCTATTTCAAATTAGTTAGACACTGTATAATAGGCATATGTCAAGGAATCCTCATTATCTTAAATCATTCAACATTTAGCCACTAACCCCTCTATAGTACTACATTATTCTTAGGATGGTACTTCTCTATGATACAAAGGTCATCTAGTGCTTCCTAAGAGCACATATCTTCAACAAGATGTATTCTATGAACTCCATGCTTTTCCATCTGCCAAGTACTTAGGGTTTCTCAAAAATTATGAGTGGGCATGCTAAAAATTCTTTTGGAAAGGAATAAAAAGTGAAATTCAATAGATGGTGGCTGAATGTGATACCTACCAACGTAATAAGGGTGAAACAACACTCATTCTTAGGTTTCTCGAACCCTTGCCCAACCCTACTAGGATTTGGATAGATATTTCTATGGATTTCATTAAGGGGATCCTTAAATATAGAGGGAAAACAATGATCTTAGTTATGGTCGATCACCTCTTCATCCAAATATAGTCATTTTATTGCCCTCAACCATCCCTATACTGCCTCTATAGTCACAAAAATTTTCTTGAACCATATTTTCCATCTTCATGGCATTCCTTCTTCCATTATCTCAGATCATGATGCAACCTTCACCAACCATTTTTGGATAGAACTATTTTGACGTACTGACACCCAATTGAATATGAGTTCTAGGTATCATCCATAAACAGATGGCTAGACTAAAATTGTCAATAAATTCTTGGAAACTTTCCTTCATTGCTTCACCTTAGAACAACAACATCAATGGCAAAAGTAACTCCCTCTCATCGAATGGTGATTTAATACCTCCTACCACACTTTAACTAAAATTACTCCATATGAAGTAGTCTATGGTCAAGCACTACCAGTGTTCCTTCCATATACCCCCAATAGTTCACTAGTTCAAGCAATCAACATGTTTATTTGAACCTAAGATTAGATATTTAGCACTCTACGGGATAATCTTCATATGACACAAAATAGAATGAAATAATAGGTTGACAAACACCATTCTAAGCACACCTTTCAAGTAGGTGATATGGTTTTTATTTGCCTACAATGATACAAATAATCTTCCCTAAAACTCAAAGGGCATCATAAGTTGGCTCCCAAGTTCTATGGGCCATATAAGGTTCTCTAAGAGATTGGGTTGGTTGATTATAAGTTGGATCTCTCACCTTGTTCCTGAGTTCATCTAGTATTTCATGTCTCTTATTTGGAGAAAGTTCTTGGCACAAACATTAGAGTGCAAACTATTTTACCAAAACTTGATAAAGAAGGATCCATCCTTCTTGAGACAAAGACAATCTTGGATAGGCACACATGCCAACTTCACTCCTACTCCATCATAGAGGTATCAATTCAGTGGCATGGAATGCAACCAAAGGATGCAACATGGGAACTACAGTACCAATTCTCACATTTGAAGCTTTGAGGGTAAAGCTTTTTTGAATAGAGAGGGGATGTTAGGAACCCATGTGACCCCTTCTCTTTACTTTGTTAGTATATTAGTTGTTATGAATGCACATGCTTTTTAAGTTATCCCATGAGCATTCTATTTTATCCCATATTCATGGGAAGTAGTAGCTACTTAGATTAGACTTAGTAAATAAGTAAGTGTTGAGGTTAATGAAGGCATGCACCAATTTATTATATTGAGCTTGCTCAAAGGATGTTCCCCCTCGAAGTGGCCTGTGATCAATATAATATTTTCAAGTGTTTTACTAATTATATAAATCTGTTAACTCATGCTGCTAATTATATAAACATGTTATTTCATGATAATTTATTAATTATTACAGGAGGATCCTCTCACACTTATTCACATTCTTGATGGCATATCGATAAGTGGTGGTGAAATCATCATGAGCATCTCCTTCATTAGAACCAAGTATGTTCTACCTTACATCATCAATTTCATCATGATAACCATGTATAAAGCACTATCAGCTATAGTGGAGTCAAAGCACTATAACCTCACCTATAGGCATGCAAGGTAATGTTGTTGGCTGATGAATCTTTCTTACCAAAATATCTATGGGTTCATTTATTTTATGACACTTTATGCACATGGGACAGAGTTTGATATGTTCATGAGGAGTGCCATCTAGGTACTCATTTATATAATTTATTAAAGAATAATATGGTCTCAACATTATCTTATTCATATCCAAGGATGGATTTTTGCCTTACACTACAAGTAATGCATCAAGTAGTCATCGATGACCCCAATCCCATTAAATATCAACTGCAAAACATACATGGTGTACCATAAGAAGGATTGACCATTTTCAATGATCCAATTGAGCATCTTCTTCTGCACTAGAACTTGTAATCAATCATGCACTACATGAGGAAATTGGAAAAAGTAAGAAAAAATTGTGTTCCATGTTGATGAAGGTGAAGGATTCGATTCGCCTGACCCATTGACCAATCAATTCGATAAACCCATGGAGTATGGCACTAGACCTATTCATGAAACTATCCCATATACATAATACTCATACTTAGGACCACTTCAAACCATATAACGAAACATTGGCATAGAGGATCCACCAAATATGGCTACTATGGGAAATTACTGGTTTGATATTAAAATTTCCAAAGTGTTTGAGCTGTTAAAGGAATATCAAGATGTTTTTCCTATGAATTATAATGAGATGAAGGGTGTTCACTTGTCCTTGGGTAAAATGCATATAAAATTTGTTGAAGGTGTTTACCCAGTCAGGAAATGACCTTATCAAATGAATCCAAATTTATGTGCATAGGTTAAAGAAGAAATTAACAATATGTTGAACCTAGAAGTTATTAATCCTATCAATGAGTCTGAGTGGGTCAAGCCTATGGTAAAAAAACATGAAAAAAGATGGGCACATAAGGATTTGTGTAGACTACATGTTAATGCAACTTACATTACTGATCCTTTCTCGACACCTTTCATCGAAGAAATATTTGAAGGTGTCATAGGGTGTGAAATTTACACTTTCACAGATGATTCTTAGGATAGCATCAGGGATAAATCATAGAGGAGGATAGACACAAGACTACATTTTACATTGAGTGGGGGTATTTTGCATATACCATCATATCATTTGGGTTAAAGAACACACCCATTGTATTCTCTAAAATAGCCATTGATGCCTTTAAGGACTTCATCCATAAGTTCCTTCAAGTTCATTTGGATGATTGGATAGTATATGACTTAGTAAAATACCATTGTTTCAATCTTAGGTTTATGCTTGAGCACTACAGGACGTTTCAAATCTCTCTCAACTTTAAGAAGTGTATTTTTACTATTCCATTTGATGTTCTCCATAGTCACATTATATGCCACAATGGATTTATAGTGGACCCCATTAAGATTTCCATCATCCTCCATCTGGCAATGCTAACTACCCAGTGAGAGGTTTGTACCCTTTTAGGTCATATTGGGTACTATAATAAATTTATCCATAGATATGCAAGGATTGAAACACCTCTAGAGGAGCTCTTAAAACATAATGCACACTCCATTTAGACCCACTTGTGCCAAGAAGCTTTTGTAGCCCTCAAAGAGAAGCTTATCACTACACCAATTTTCCAATTTCCCAATTGGACTAAACCATTACATGTCCATGTTAATTATTGTGGCATAGCAGTCGATGTGATACTTGCACAACCTAGAGAGGGTAATCTAGATCACCCTATTTACTTTTAAAGTAGAAATCTTGATTCTACTGAAAGGAACTATACCACCATGGAGCATGAGGCACTTTATATGGTCTATGCTCTATAAATTTTTTGATAATATCTATTGGCGACTCCTTTTGTGTTCTTCACAAACCATGAAGCATTAAAGTATCTAGTTAACAAACCCATTTTGCATGGTCACATTTGTCATTGGATCATGTTATTCCAAGATTTATAGTTCTCCATCATGGTAAATCTTGCTAAGACCAATTTTAGTCCTAAACATCTCTCAAGAATTGATTTTGGTTAACTTGTGCATGTCATTGAGGACAACTTGCTTGACGTGTAGTTATTTCATGTTTTGCATATTTTTGAGGAGTTAGAGGACATAACAACCTTTTTAAATACTAGCTCATCTCTAACTCATTTAAGTACATAGGGTAAGAAGTAACTAGCCATTTGCATTGATCCATTTTAGCTCATTGGAGGTGACCTCTATAAGCTTGGTTGAGATTAAGTCCTTTGATGGTGTGTCATGAAACATGAGCACCTTGATGTGCTCTATGAAGTCCATAAAGGTATTGCTAGAGGATATTATGCTAGAAAGGCTACCACGTGCAAAGTTATGTTAGTTGTTTCATGGTGGCCTACACTTTTTTTAAGATGCAAAGCTTTATACATGGCAATGTGACATTTGCCAACACATAGGAAAAGCCAGTCAATGGGATGTAATGCCACTACATCCTATTCTATCACATAAACCTTTTGAGAAATGGGCCATTGACTTTGTTGTCCCCATCAACCCATTATGACAACATATTGATTCATTTTATGTTATCATAACAACCAATTATCTAACTCATTGGGTTGAAGTTATGATAACATAGGATTGTACTATGGCTACTACAGCATGCTTCATTTGAGAAGATATTATGACAAGGTTTAGGTGTCCATTGAGTTTTACTAGTGACTATGGTATGCACTTCTTCAATAAGACTATCTAAGTATTATTATCTAAATTCATGATTTCCCATCACAAGACCATGCTATATCATACCTTGTCATATAGCACTATCGAGGTGTTTAATAAAATCTTGAGCACAACCCCAACAAAGATATGTAATATTGGATGTACTTATTGGGATGATTGGGTGTTTGTAGTTCTTTGGGCCTATCATATATCTTACAAGTGCCTCAACAAAAGTATGCCATTCAATCTTGTGGTTGGCACTAAGGTAGTTCTTCAAGTAGAGTTCTTGGTTCCCTCTCTTTACATTGTGCATGTAGGATGGCTAGATAATGAACCATTATTGAAAGCATGTTTGATATATTAAAACAATTGGATGAATCTCATTTTCTTTCTCATTAGAGTTAGAATTTAGAGAAATGAAAATAAAAGGCATGGCATGATTGCCACCTTAAACATAAGACTTTTACACCTGGAATGCAAGTCTTAATCTATGACTCCAAGTTCGCATGCCACTCAGGGAAGCTCCATGTTCACTAGGATGGTCCCTTTATTGTTCATAATATTTGTCCCACCAATGCATGCCACTTCAAATGATTGGATGGCCAATTTCTTCTTGGTCATTACGATGGTAGTCAAGTATAACTGTATTTTTCTTCCTAAAACTTTCTTGATTGTACCAATAAGGCATATTCCATTAGTTTAAGATTTATTATTTTTAATAAAGTGTTGCCTTAGTTACATTCCCTTTTTATAATTTTTTAATCATTTGTAACTTTATACTTATGTTCTCATGGAGGACCACAAAGCACAATTAGTGTGGGGTAAGGGGTGGTACATGTAAGTGCCAGGATATGATCTATTGGGATACGCATGGATGCAAAGGTGTACAAGCAAAGTTATACAAGGAAAAAGGCTATGTAGGATGTGGTGTGTAACCATAAGCTTGACTAGGTAAATAATTATTCCCACCTTTGGTGTGAATATTCTATTGGTATGAATATTTAAATTCTCCTACAGCTATCATGCACTTTGAGAAAAGTGTAGGACAAGATATGCCATTAATACAAGGAGGTATTGGTAATGGCAAGTGTGCCAACATCATGTCATGGTAATACCATTGATCACATTTATTTCATGAAGTGATGGTTGAAGAGGGGGGGTATTAAATGCAAGTTATCCCCCCTTGAACTTATAAAAATACTTAAAATGGTTTATTTCACATTTTGCCATTGCTATGATTGTGCTTTTTTTTAGAGCCAAAGAGAGAATAAATGAATTTAGATGATTCTATTCAAGTGTGTAGTACCAATTTCCAATTGTTCCTTGATCATTGAAGTGTGTTTAGGATATAATAAAAAACTAAATCTATCTAAACTCAAAAAACATGGAAGATTTCTTGAGTTGCAAGTTGCATAGGTTGACATCTGCCATTAATGGGTGTCAAAGCAGGAGATATAAGACACCTAAATCAACAAAAATGTATCCATTTGGGAACATTGGATGGCCACACCTCAAAATTTAGGCTCCATAAAGGGTGATTCAGCTTAATAAAAGGCCCAATGAAGTGAACCACTAGCAATCATTCCAAAAGAAGAACACCTAAGTGTTGGTGGGGAAACAATATTAATTAGGGAGGAAAAATCTGAAGAAAAAGGAGAGCATGCAAAGGGAAAAAGAACAAGGATGGTGTGCCAAACCAAGAAAAAATATTAAGTGCCTCCACCTCCACCCTTGATGGTTTAGGAGATACATTACCCAGAAATGGAAATACACATGGAAAAAATAGGTATCTAATGTGCCCACTTGTACTATCTTTGATTACAACCACTGACAATTTGGAAATGAGGTGGAGCTCAAAGATGATTATAGATTCAATCTCTAAAACACTAGGAGTGAATCGGTCTATGATTTCAAGATCTTTAATACCTTGGCCTCTACTAGGTTTTTTCAACTTTTTGACTTCCTTTACTTTGGGAGACCTATAGAAGCTGTCAAGTTTCTACTTTCATGCATGCATGAAGAGTATATCTACTTTACTAGGTGATGGATGAAAATCACAACTAAAAAAATTATCAAAGTGTCAAGGTTGCAGTGCTCCAATGTAGATTTTGAATTCGATTTAGATGACTCGACAAAGATAAAAAAGACAACCACAATGCTAGAATATTGGAAGTAGGGCCATTCTATGCATATTAAGAATATACAAGATCTTTCCCTTTGAGTAATTATGTAAATTATCATGACAAAGGTTGGCAACAATGATAGATGGAAAGAGGTGGCCATGGACCACTTGTATGTTTCACACCAAGTCACCAAAGGGCTAAAATACAATTGGGTGATGTATTTTACAAATAAAATTATAGTGGATACAAAGAAGGTTCATTAGACACCCAACCATAAGTTTCCTTATGGAGTATTCCTATTGCTAATGGTGTTCAATGAAATTTGTGTACCTAATTACACCTCTAGAGAATTAAAGTGGGTGTACCCACCTAAAAATAGGTCCCCTACAAATCATTTTAAGGCATTCACCTACCCTGGCCATATTACCTTGACATATAAGCTTAAAATGAATTCATGGTGTGATGGAATGAAGTAAGCCTTTGGGAATGAATGGAGCATTCCAAAGGACTTACCTATATAGGTTGGCTATTAATCCAAGCTTGCTTTCAAGCAATACTTTTCTCTCACGTGCATCAGGATGACCCCATGTAGAGAGTTTTCTACTTGGTTAAAGCTACCATATGTCTTCACGATAGGGTAATTTATGAACTCTATCAATTGCATATATGATATGTAACCAATAACACTTGATACATAATATATTGACTTGGAGACTCACACTCTCTATAAGATGTATAGATAACCTAGAAACAAATTATATAGGGAAAATAATGAGTCAGATAGAACGGATATTAAGGTATATCTAACCTTGGTTGGGGACTCAATTTATACCCTATATTATATGTTTAAACCTAATAAGAAATATTTTGTAAACATAGAGTGCAAGAAAGAGAAGCTTTCCCTAGTGCCACCACTCAATAGGAAGAAGAAGCATATTGGGCATGATGCTAGCACAAGTTCTTAACTAGAAACACTAAAAAGGTAAAGGACTAACTAGGCACCACCAAATAAGGATTCACCACCTAAATAGGCATCACCACCAAAGAAGGATTTTTTGCCAAGAAGAGAGACACTAGAAAGTCAACTATAAGGCTCAACATTAGCAATATAAACTATTCCTTTGGAACAAAAAATAGAAGATCCTAATGATGATGATAGGGAGGATCTAGAAGAACTAACATGAGGGATCTTAGGGATGGTCTAAGAGAAATAAGAGACTAATTTGGAGAAGACACTGTCCCCAACATAAGAGGAAGAGACGAACCTTGAGGAGGCATAGTTGGAAATTAAATATCCACTTGGTGAAGAGAGGGGTGGCTTTGAAGTAAAAAAATTGAATGGTTTCAATATCAACACCACATCACTAGAGCAGGACATGGATGTTGAGATACTTGAGTGGGACCCCATTAAAGGAAAATATCTATTTAACTTTGTAAAATCATAACTATTTGATATACCAGACAGGCATCCCCAATAAGATGCTTTATTTGTATTCCCATTTTGATCTAGAAGATACTTCTATTCACACCTGACATGAGATTTCATTTTTACTTGACATGTACAATGAAGAATTCCATTTTTAGATTCCTTTTGATAGCCTTGTATTGGATTCACAAGTGATGACATTGCCCACACCCCTTAAGGTCAATCCATGTCGGTTGTCTCCTTTACAAGCTAGTGTGACACTCTTAAAACTAGCCTTTAAGGTAGAACACCAAAATGTTATTATATAATTTGATGCATGATGGGTTGAAAAAAATCTTGGAATGGTGGTGGAAATGTTTGATAGAGAATTTTCCACCCAGGAGAAACTTGAAGATGAATTAGCTGAACTAAAATGCTAGCTAGAGGTCATGATAACAGCCAAGGTCAAAACATTGAATATATGTAAGGCTATTTTGACCGAAGACTCGATGCTAGTGGATGATGTACCTATATAGGGTGAGGCAATTTACAAGATAGAGACCCTCATGAACCTTTTATTAAAATGATTCAAGGAATAACCTATGTTAAGAGATGAAATAGTATGGGCAACATAATAATTTGATGAGGTGGTGGGAGTGTGCAAGAATGCCTTGCACAAAATTGGGGAAGCGATTCCCATTCTAGATGGTATTTTTTAGAAGCTGGTTTAATGCAATTTTTTTTAGAATCTTGACTCCAATTATAAAAGCTTTAGTGTTAGTAGTTAGTTGATGCTGCCCTATTAATAAAAGACTACACCGACCATGCAAAGGCATTTAAGGATGTCAAAACCATGGAAAAAATAATAAGTGCACATAAAAAAAAAAAATTATAAGTTTGTGGCACTCTAAGGATAGGTTGTATCTGGGTTTATCATGCTTGAGGAAGTTTAAAATCATTCTTCCACATCCCTTGAATGATTGATCAATAAGTCAAGTGAGTGTTCTGAATAGACCAAGGAGACCAAAAAGCTAAAATCTGCCATTGAAAAAATAACAAAAAAGTTGCTTGACACCTTATCACATTGGGAAAGTGTTAAAAATTAAATCAAATAGGTTGGTCATAAATTTTTTGTTGAAGCTAAAATTGGTGCTTCGTCTGGGACAAACTAATAACATAGTGTGGGGTGATGTTGGACCCCAAATTTTGGATAAGTATTTTGTTAGTGGCATGAAACAAGCATGGTGCAGGATTTATACAAGTACAAAAGACCATGGTACAAGAGATCATAGTGAGAGAAGACCCCATCAAAAGGGAAGCATAATAAATGGAGAACCCAAGGGTGAAGGGCTTGAAATATTAGTGAAAGACTTGGGGAGCGTGAAGGAAGCAGGAAATGGTTAAGGATCAATTCTCAAAGATGGAACAAACTTCAATCACACATGAGTTTGGCACCAACCTACATGAAGATGGACACTTGGAAAAGAGTATCCAACATTGAATGAGAATATAAGGGCATAAAATCTCAATTCCTTAGGAAAATAAAGTAGATGGCTGCCACAACTCTTAGTTTACTAGAGATTGTTGGCTAGTCACTATAAGTGTCATAACTATTGTAACAACTTGGTTGAAGAGAACCAGTTATAAATACCCCTATGTAGATATTTTTAATGTTTTTGATCATTATTTTGTAATGATTTATTGTTGGTGAATAGCATAATCATGAAAATCATTGTCAAATTGATATTATACTCTAGTTTATAGTTAATTTGTATCAATGAGTTGCCCATACATCTGCTATGTAACTTATGGATAGAGTTTGGATATAATGAATAGAAACTATGTTATCTAAACATAAGTAATGAGTACTCTGAATATCATGGTAATGGTTATCTTTATCATGTTTTTTCACTTAATAGAACTTATGTCCACCTCTATGTATTTCTTTTTCTATTGAGTCATTGAATAAGGTATATGTTTGATCACCAATATATGATGAGTATACTAATGTGTGACAAAACCTGTAGGGAGTGGTTTCTAAATGTGTGCTTTGGGTGAGCATTCAAGAACACAGTCTTGCATGAAATGCTAGTACACCAGCTTATTGGGTACCAGTTACCTCAACACGTGCATAGGGAAAGGTGTAGATATAAAAATAACCCAACAAAACATCATTGAATATTCATAAACTAATCTTTTTGATAAAAATTAGCCTAAGCCTACATGGTATAATAAAAATGAGTATTTTGAATTTCATAAGATCTAGGGTCACTCTAAAAATAGGTGCATGAAGCTCAAAAACCATGTCTAAGACTTTTTTGACCACTATGATATTGAATTAGATAAAAACACTTCAACATCCAAGAATCAATGAATGGGGATATTCAAGGACCCATTTCCCTAATATGATCAAAATTCTCCTGAGCAAAATCAAAGTCAAAATCAAGGTCAAAGCTCCCACACCAATCATGTCAACTATTGCAAACCCTCCCATTCATATGATTCAGTCATTGGACTCACCAAACATCATATTTCCATTATCAATATCAAAGCTAAAGATTGCATTGTTACCAGTACACATGCAAAGACCACAATCCCACAGGCTCCACCCACTCCTGAAGGATGCTACAAATTTATTGAATAACTTGAGAAGACTCTTGCTCATATCTCAATCCTAGATCTTCTTAAAACATCCATTGTTCTTAAATTAGTTCTATATAAATTTATTTTAGAGTCAATAGTCCCCAATGACTTTGACTAATCACATTTCCAAGCACTCATATGGTATCTATCCTTAAGTCAAAAACTCACCTTTGATCATTATGACATGCCACCTGCTAACCCATCTTGAAATATGCCCTTATTTATTGAAGCCTACACCACTAAGCATGAGGTAAAGTAGGTACTTGTAGACAATGACTCTAGTTTGCATATTTGCATGTTGAAACTAGTAAAACATGTGGGTCGCTTTGAGGAAATGCTAGACCTAAACACTAATGCCATCAAAACCTATGATAATGACAATCAAGAATTAGACAGTATAATACACTTGCCTATCATGGTGGAGATTGTCACACATCAGAACCTATTACATGCCATCAATCTTGAACTTCCATATAACATCCTCCTCAATTGATTTTGGATTCATGCCATGCAATTAATCCCTTCTACTTTCTATTAGTGCATCAAATTCACACATTCTAGTATGGAAATGACCATCCTTAGTCATCCACAATCCTTTTAAAATTCTAATATGTTAGAAAGATATTATTACAAGATCAATTAATGTCTTATCACTAAGCATATCTATAAAATCGATAAGTTAGTGGCACGAAAAACCTCCAAATATCCATCTTAAATTCATTTGGATGACCTTCCATCCACATCCAAAAACTCACCTCACTTCACATTTCAATATCCTTGAAAACGGTTATGGGGATTATGAAATCCATAATGTACTCATGTATAAAAACTCTTTACTTCTCCTAAAATCTATGAGAGACCCACCATGAATAACAATAAGGAAAAACATATCTCGTTAATTTGACCTTATATCTTTCATCAAAGCCAACCTCCTTGTAGATGAATAGATCAATATTTCTAGTGACTCTTAGTTGTATATAGATGGAATAACCTCATTTTTTAGAGTAAGGAGTATCTTGTAGCAAACATGATGTGTAAAACATGGGTTACAAAGGGAAAGGCATGTGTATCAACAAACATGGCATCTATAACCCATTCCTTCTTATGCAAACAAGGATATTATAGCGTCAGCTATAAACCACCTAGTGGATCCATATGAATACATCAGTGATAGTTCTATGATTTTTGACAAAGCCTCCTCCAACATAGATGCATAGTCCTTTTATAAAATTTATGATGAATTTGTTTCCACCCATATTTTTTATGACACCACCATCTTAACCATTAGCCTTGACCTTCCATATCATGAACTCATCAATTAGGACCAATATGATCATGTACTAATGGATGTATTCCAAAATGGCAATGCAATCACCAAATTCATGGGACTCCATGACAACATTATTCTAGGGGACCACAAAATAGGATTTGAAATCAATCTCAATTTAATTGCTTTTTTTAGGAGCAGTAAAAGTTTGTCAGTCACAAATCAAAACTTCAAAACAATAAAAAAATCCATGTCCCCTAGTGAAAACCTCTTTGAGGTGATATCAGACAATCAAATAAAAATTCAAAATAAAGACATGTTAATTAGTGAAAACCTCTCTAAGGCACCAAGATACATGGAACTTGACTCTTCCCATAAGTTAACATTGCTACACAATAATCATAATACCATTGAACTTGGAGTTAATCTCATCCCATGTGAATAATAAGCCTATGGTGAACTAGGTAATGGAGTTTGAAGATGCTTTTGCATGGTCATCAATCACCATGGTAGAACAAGATCCACACTTTATTAGAAATCAATATGATTCCATTGAGATCCAAATAGATGAAGAGATTAACCTTCCACTTGAACCAACATAACTACAAGATGGTTCCACATTTCTCATCAAAGACACCATTGAAATTAACATTGAAACATAGGAACATCCAAGGATCATCTAGTTGGGGGATTCTCTCAGTCTTGAAAAATAATAAATTTTGATCGCACTACACAAGGAATTAAACATCTTTGCCTAGTTTTATGCTGATATGCCTGGGTTGGAACCATCTCTTATGGTTTACCATATTGTTGCACATGTAGGTGTCATACTAGTCAAATAGAAACTTGGGAAGATACATCCCAAGGTGACTCTTCTTATCAATGAGTTATAGAATCTCTTAGATTTTGGATTCATTTGACTAATTGATTATTCAGAGTAGATATCCAATATCTTGCATGTCATTAAGAAACCATTAGGGATTCACATTTGCATATATTTATGCATTATTAACAAAGCTTGTTTCAAATATTACTTTCCTTTACCTAATATCAACATGATCATTAACTCCACAACAAGACACAAGATGCTATCTCTCATGGATGGTTTCTTTGGCTATAATAAAATCAGATTTTTGTTTGAAGATCAACATAAAATCATGTTCACCTGGTTTTAGATAAACTTTTGCTATGAAGTCATGCCTTTTGTATTGAAGAATGTAGGTGTGACTTATGATAGAGCCATGATCATCATCTTCCATGACATGAGGCATGACATAGTCTAAGATTACATGGATGATAGATTGGGTAAACTAAAGACTAGAGTGAAACATCCAATTATATTAGGCATAATCTTTGAATGAGTCAGGGAATATAATGTATCCCTAAATCCTAATAAGCGCGTCTTTGGTGTTACACTAGGTGTACTCTTGGGATTCATTATTTATAAATAAGGTATTAAATTTGACTCGACAAAGGTCAAAGATATCACATAGATGCCTCCACTAGCCAATTACAAGTAGTTACATAATTTACAAGTCAAGATTCAGACTATTAGATGATTCATCTCATAGTTGGCTGATAAGTGTCATCCATTCACACATTTATTGAAGAAATATATTTTATTACATTGGAACAAAAAATGTTAACAGGATTTTGAGAAACTTAATAAATATATTTCCAATCTGTCAGTGTTTTTTCTACCTACTATGGGTAAGCCATTATTGCTCTAAATTTTTGCAACTTAGTCTACCTTGGTTGCAATCTTAGCCCAAAATTATGATCACAACATAGAGAGATATCTTTACTATATAAGTAAGAATTTTTTTGCATATGAACTCAAATACACTCCTTTTGAGAAGGTATGTCTAGCTGTTATCTTCACTTCTAAGAAGTTGTGACACTACATGCTCAACAATAAGAATAAGATCATTGCCAAAGTCAATCCACTCAAGTATATTTGGTCTAAGTCAGCTCTTAAAGGTAGAATGGATAAGTGGGTCATGTTGCTTAGTGAGTTTTATATCAAGTTTGTGAATTAAAAGGTAATCAAAGGACATGTTCTCATTGATCAATTAGCATAGGCTACATTGCTAGATAAGCAACCATTGACCATTGGATTTCCTAATGAATCAATCTAATCTATTTATGGCTTAATACAATGAAAGTTTTACTTCAATGGATCCTTCAACACACATGGATCAAGGGTAGGAATTTTTTTCCTTACACCACAAGGCGATCTCATTCCTAAGGATTTTAGAATCAACTTCCCTTGCACTAATAACATCATAAAGTACAAAGCACTCCTCACAGGTCTTAAGCTCACCATCTAATGGAGCATCTAACATTTGTCTATTTTATGTGATTCTCAACTAGTTATCAAATAGGTTAACGGTGATATCAAACCAAGGATGATAAACTTGTCCCTTAGAATAACATGGTGGATAGCTTGAAACAATACTTCTATGCATACAATTTAAACAAGTTCCTCACATGAGAAATAAATTTTAAAACATAATTGATACCATTATTTCACTTCTCAATATGTCACATTATGCATAATAGTTTCAATTATTGGTCAAACAACTCATGGTCCGAGCATAAGATAACCCTAAATCTAATATGGTACATGAGATTATTGGTCCCAATTCACCTTGGTACCACACCATTTACACTAGCATTATAATTTCGACACTAGCACCCTTGAATATGATATGGTATGTGAGATTTTTGGTCCCAATTAACCTTGGTACCACACCATTTACATTAGCATTATACTTTGGAGGCTATCACCCTTGAATATGATATCCCTATACTAGTGTCCTAATTTCAACACTAATGTCCCTTGCCTAATTTAAACCCCAATGGATATCTTTTCAATTCCTAAAATACCTAGGGTCAGCCTAGACCTATTTCAAACCCCACATAAACACCAGATCAATATATATACATGAATTTTATCCCTATATCCACTAGATGGAAATTAAATGTAAAATATACAAAGAAACTTAGAATAAGTTATGCACAATCAAGGTTATTGATACCTATTTTACCTTACTTTTGCATACAACCATATACAACCATCCCAAGCCTAAAATACATAGATTTCCAATCTCAAGCCTCATTCAAATCACTCAGGTTGACATTCATACTAACATTCACTTGTACTTGCACCAAGCACTTAGGAGAGAGAACTACATCAGGCTTGATCTCTCCTTTGATTAATGGTATGCAGTCAAATCTCAACATAGTGGGGTGTTGAGGATGTCCAATCTACCCAACTAACAACACACTTTTTTTACTTGTGCCATTTCAATACCCTAACAACATAGAGATCTAGGGTTTGCTCCTAAATCAACTCAAAATAGCACATAGATAATGAATTAGAGCTCATTTACACATGTATAAGTAGGTCAGACTCAGTCAAAGGTGCACCTAGAAGATCAAATAATCCCTACACAAAGGACATTAGTGCTAAAAGTAAGACACTGACACCCCCATGATACTATCCAAGGTACAATGCTACTATCTACGAGTGTTTCTAACACCTGGACCCTTTTTACAACATGTAGATCTACTTCCACACCATTTTTTAGCCTCCATATCATCTGTCTCTATCAATTTCTAGAGAAGTACTTATTTGTGTCATTCATTTCTATTTTTAGAAATATCATATTAGGTCAATTATTGCACAAATCAATGGCTATGTTTATTACATATTTCTACCAATTTTATTATACTCATACCCTTTAACAACCTAGGGATTACACTCCATAATCCTCTTAAAAGTTAAATTAGACACCCATGTATAAAAGAGGAATCTAGAAAATACTCAAAAAGGTGCAAAGAAAGAATGTATAAGTGCACCAAAAAACATAACTTTTGAACAAACAACTCAACCACTAAGGAGCATAAAAAGTAGGAGGAGAAATATGCAATCAATCAAGCTAAATAGTAGAGGAACTATGTTTATAGTGCCCTCACTAAAAATCCTTATAATGCTTCTAATAATGATCAAAGATCCACCCCAAATGAAGATAAATGGTGGATGAATATGCTTACATAGAAGTGGGTGCAAAGACCACAACATAAAAATGTAAGGTAACATCTGAATGTGTATCTGGTTATTCATGTCTGACAACTATAATCTCAAGTTTCTCAAGTCTAAGTGAAGGAGATGTAAATATCATGTGTTGCTTAATATCCGGACAAAGAGTGAAGCATAAAAAACTAGAGATCTACCATCAAAAGATCCCAATGAAGATGAAAAACTTATAGAATAACCAATGCCATGCTGATCAATCCACATAACAGGTTGAATAGGGGTATCTAGTCCTTGTGGATGATTACCAATGCACATACGTTGAGTAGTGTGATCCATGGAATGAAGTATGTGGGAGCCAAAATTAATGGTATGCTTATCAAATGAAGGAGGCATATATGTAGGTGAAAAAAAATGGGATGTGCAGAATGTGTAATAACAATAGGCACAAAATCAATATTTGTAACGATAGGAGCAACAATAATAATGGGTTATTCTAGATATGGTAAGTCACAATGTAAAATTGCATCAAGTGGATGTGTGTTAGAATCAGAATTACATGATGGAATGGAACTAGAGGCACGAATGTCTAACATGTTAGAGTGATGTCGCATGGTAGTAATATGGTGCTTCAAAGAGTGAATAAGGGAACCTGTGTTATTAATGAGGGAGTGAAGGAATACATTTTTTTGCACTAATTTCTTGTTCACTTCCTATAGTTATATAAATAAGACTTGTACAAAAAGCATAATAGGTGCAACAATCATAGTATCTAAATGTGCAACAACAATAGGTCGAGGAGGTGAAGATACCTAATCCAGGTGACCACCAATAAAAAAATCTACAACATGAGCAATAGGAGGAGGAAGAGATCCCAAAGTTTCCTCATGCAGATCATTACCAATAAATTAATCCTCACAAATAGGATAAGACAGTGTAGGTACATCAACAATGTCATTGATAAAAAAATCCTCACTAATAGAAGGATGAGAAGGAATAGATACAAGTGGAGGTGAGATGACCTCCCCAAACAATGCTACAACAACATCCCATGTTTCCTTAGGTAATGTGGCATGTACAATGTGAGATTGTAAACTATCTAAAATGTGGAGGTAAATGAAACAAAGTGTTTTAACCTACAAGGATGAAATCCACACAATATTTTCCTCATCTATGAAGTTTGGAAAGTCACCAAGCACTATTCTCCACAAGCCTTTTAGCTATAATTGCATTTGCATTTTCAAATTTTAGGTGTTGTATTTAGAGGAGCTGAGGAGTTCGAAGAAGCGGGACTCTATTGATGATTGCACAACTAAGCCAATAATAAACCTCACATCAAAAAATGCACTCAAGAAGATAGAACACCCTTCCCAAACTATTTATAATTATGTATTTGATGACAAAGTTTTGGTCCAAATGTCACAAAATCAAAATAAATGAGCCCTCATAGAAAAAGAAATGAACATCAAGCTTTGTTGAAAATACATATGTGGAATATAATGTTTACCCAAGAAGGAAGTAAACTTAAAAGGAATTACACTAGACGAACTGCACAAGGGGTTGGGGTGTAGGGGTGTAAGGGCGAGAACCCCCAATGGGGCCAAGGGGAAACACCCATTATAGAGTCTAGGGGAAGAGACCCAAGTTTGTTCCCTCAAATTGAAGCTTGTGTGGCCCATTGCCCAAAAATGTCATCCCATAATGGACATCAGTTACCATCAAAAATAGGTATGGGAGGAGTACAAGTACAAAAAAATAGGCAAGGAAAGAGAAGAAACATTTTTTTTCTTGGGAGGGGGGTTTGGCCACTTGCCAAACTGAACCTCACCCTTCATCTTCATCACATGAAATCAGAAGGGCCACAAACACTAAATAAAGATTGGTATTTTAAAATAATTACCCTCCCAAGACAATCTTGAAAACCCCTTTTTATAAATAATAAGAGGCACTAATCCACTCTTATTAAAAGTATGGTTTGGTAAAATAAGATGCCCCGAAACAAGAATAATTACTAATGTTCCCCACTTAAAATTTACCTCCATCACTTATGATAAAAATGACCCACTTTAAAAAATAATGTCACCCATTCAAAAAATGTGCTCCTCTGCCACTTAAAATCATTCACCACTTTTATAAAAAATCCTTAAAAAGGAATTTTATGCAAATTTTGAAAGTTGTAGGTGGTGGGAATCAAACCCAAGACCTCCCAAGGTTTAGGCAGTCGCTTGGACAACTATACATTTAATGTTTTAAATGAATAAACTTTTAAACATTTTTCATTTTAAAAAATCTCCTTGTTTATGAACCCAAGACTTTAGAGAATGCAAGTTTTGCACAATTCGCTGAAGAAGACCAATGAGTTGTTGAAGAGGCCTTGAAAGTGGTTATGTAGGCAATTGAATGGAGGATCTAGCTATGGATGTCATTATAGATGTTGGGAATTAGTATTTATATTGAGGTAAATTACTATTTATTGTGTGTAATTTATCGAATGGTTAAAATGGTAATATAGTTATTATTGGTTAGTCGTATATATATAGATTGCTATAACAAAAACTATATTACAAATAGTTTATTGTTAATCATTGAGAATATTGTTAGGGATATTTAGTTGAGATATTGGGGGAGATATTATCTCCATAAATATAGGAATGCCTTTCCTATATATTTGTAATATCTCAAATGATTTTCATATAATATGTAATAGAAAATATAGTGTGTGACAATATAATATTAAATTATGTGATTAAAATATTCATGTGTATTCTATGTGTTCAGCTCCAATTGTGTTTGTATGAGTTAAATCTTACCACAAGCTTGTCCAAAAGCTAACAGTGGTATCAGTGTAGTTATGGAATCTTGAGGATTGGTAGGGGAAGTCAATATGATATGTGTTTCCCATATGGATGAGAGAATTTTATGCAAGAGAATTAGACTTTAGGCAATTGAGATTAGTGTGTTTAGTTTTCTCAGTTTATGAAATCATCTAGAAGGCTTTGTATTTTTTTGGTGATGCCAAGGAAATTTTATAAAAAGTGCTTAGATCAATCTTAGTTTTGGATTTTGGCCTGATCAACATCAACTACTGTACTTGGTAATTATTTTGACTACCACTCATTCATTGTAGTCTTGTGTTTTATTTCTGTATATTTTAGTAAATTTGTAGTTATATACCTATCCTGTGTGGAATTAGAACATCTTCCTATCAGAGTGAATTATCTATTGGAGAGCATCCTGATGTCAATCCTTTTGTATTTCTCACTAGACTCACACTTGTTCTTGCATTTCTCGACATCCTGGCTCAGATTTTTCCTTAAACCAATCAATTTTTGGACCTATTACAAGCCCCTCAAGCCCATCTTAGTGTTTTGGTTCTTGATTCTACTCTTCCTTGATCTACCTGAGTTCTTTAGACTATGTTGGAATCACTTCACATCTCTTTAAATTGAAGGATATAATTTACTATTGGCACCAATTAAATTAACTCAAAAATAATTGCATTGCATTCTTGGCTTTCTTGAAGTATGTACATTGACATTACATTGATATATTATATTGATCCTACATGTTTTTCATGGAAACCAACATCCATGTTGTTTTACATTGTAGGACAAAATTTATACCAATAAATTCAATATGGAAACTATTGAGCCTTGAAGCCTAATTCTCTGAGTGAGTAGTGATATGAAAGAGGATGGAGGAAATAAATAAAGGAAGTTTTCAAATCCTCTTGTTAGTCACCAATAACAATGCTAATATGATTTAGTGACATTTTTTTTAGTTGTGTGGTATGATGAAAATTTCATTTCTTTCATTCTTATGGTGTGTGAAATAAATAAAATATTGTAACTTTCCCTTGCTAAGTTGGAGAAGAGGAGATTGTAGATATCATTAAATATGTAAATAGCTATATAAGAGTGCAACTAACTGTAAGAATCCTTTGATTGTAGAGATCCTCTAACTATCATACTTAATTAAAATATAGTTGGTGGTGAATATGTTTAATTGGAAGTGAAAGTGATTTATGTTCTCATATGTATGTGATTTTTATCTATCTAATTTACACCCCTAGGAAGGTTATTCAAGCCTTCCTAACTAGATGATGGCATGAAATCACTCCTAGGTTGTGGGTGGCCTAATTAGTGAAGTGGATATCTAGATTAGGCTAGCTCCCATGATACTTCAACCAAAAATACAACTAACCTACTACATTTGCAAGGAAAATGGGTAGAAAAGAGATAAAACTAGTAAGAAAAATGTGAAGGTGATGTATCAAATATAGTGTCCTCTACTTTCCAATGCTTACACTATGAAATGACACATTTACAATCTAATTTATACAGCTTTAAGATAGATCCTACCACATAAGTATTTCTATATGAAGTTTATGGCTATTACAATAGCTAAGGTGATTAGCAAAGAGGCCTAAGAGTAGACACCAATGACATTTCAACACTTGAACTCAACAAACGATGTGATACACTTCATATTACCTGTGGAAAGATGACTAACTCACATAGAGGTATAGAAAGGGAGAAATGCAAGGAAACAATATCACTATCACAAAAATTCATTTCAAAATCACTGTATGCAAGATGAAGATAATAGAATTCAGCTTAAATTAATTTCAAAGGTAATTACAAGTATTAAATTTGGCAAGGCTTCACTGTAACCACTTTTAGGATACCATAAATGCATTTCAAGGTTTCATTTATAGAAGAAGAAGAGAAAGAAGGAGAGATGGGATAAGAAGAGGACTCATGAACTATCTCTCATGATCAGATCAATTACAAAATAGAAATAAAGTGACACCAAGCTTGCTAAGAGTGTGTTGTCATCTTGCTTCTTAACCTTAAAGGCCAAGTGCTGATGAGATTCCTCTTAAAGAGTGGTGTAGAAGGCCATTTTTGTAGTTTTTTATGCTTCTTGAGTTTAACTCCTTCTCAAGGAGTTACACATATACCTCTTGAGGCAGTTACAAGTTGTCTAATTGACATTTGGTAGTATTGATAACCTTCTACACCACCCTTACCCTTTGCAATGCTTCTTCTTCCTTTGAGAGTTACATTTGAGCTTGAACTTGATGGCTTCTTCTCATATCTTATCTTCGCTATCAAGGTCTAAATTTTGAAAGTAAAGTCTAGTTTTTTTTCCACCATGATTTTTTGCTTCAATTAAGGTATTGTAGTGGTCCATAGTGGTCTTGTATGATCCTTAGAGATCAACTTACAATTGAGTCTTCATGATTGTTTGTCAAGAGAGTTATAGGAGACCTTTATGCTTATAAGCTCCAAATGACCTTGGTGTTCAGGAATGGATTTGGTTTCAATTTCATGAATTTTAAAAACTTTCATAAATGTCATTATAGACTTACCAAGGTGCTTAGAAGACTCTTTTATCTTTGAAACCTTGTAACTAATCTGAAACCTTCCCTTTTTGAGGTCATAATGATCATCCTTCTTCATTAAGTCCTATTTGACCACTTAAAACCTGTAATATGACTCTAGAAGATTCTAAAATGACTTGAAGAGGGTCATAACACCTATATATTGGCTCAAAGAGCCTCTACAACTGAATAGGAGGGCTTGTCTAATTTAAAACATTGAAAACAAGCTCAAGAAGGAACTTCTTAAGCCATTTTCTGTACATCTTTAGCTCACATGTTCCATTTATTTTCTTTTTCATATGACTAGGATATTCATAAAGATCATCCAAGTGGTTTATTATAAGTCATCCTAACCCATTTTAGGCATTTTTTCAGTTGATCCTCTCCATTAGGTCTGTTTAGGAGGTCTTAACATGGTTTTATGTGTTTATGTTGTTGAAGATTGTTTATAGAGAACAAATCCTTGATCTACAAACCAATGCCATTAGGTTTGTGTATGGGAATCTTACTAGATCCTCCAATGACCAATTGGAACCATAAAACTTCTCCTTCAAGTTAAAACATGAAGAAAGTGATCTCTCATGTGAGATAGGTTTGTTTATGCACTCGATAAAGGCTAAATTGGTAAAATAGGTTGAGAAAGTGCATAGTTTGAGTTGGAGATAACTTCATGGGATATACACAACATCATGTGAAGCGTTCAATTGATATATTAAATAAAATGACACCTTTAACCCATTAGAACTTGACTCAGTCTTTTGTGATGGTACTTAATAGTATTTATTTAATATCTTTCCTCCATATTGTAATGAGTTCAATTTCATAGGATCTTCCAATTGGATTGTATTCACTTCTTATAAGTCATAATTATTCAAACTCATCTAAAACATGCATTTTTATTCACTCTTTGCACATAGGCCTGTAGGTGTGCATTAGGTCTCTTGACTGCAACTTTGAGATTGATCTTTTTCACTGACTTTTTAGAATTTTAGTGTTCTTAAAAAGTATTATAAGCCTAATTAATTTTATTATTGAATTTCTAAAAACCTCCTTGTCTTACACAAACCCCAAAAAATTAGTTTTTTTCTTCATTTATACTTATGATAGGCTTGTAGGTGTTTCTTAGGCCTAAAGCTTTCTCTCTTGCTTGTTATCTATCATATTTTAGCTTATTTGATCCACTATGACCCTATAAATAATGTGGTAATTTTTTTTAATATACCTATAGGTCCCTACAAGAGTCAAGTTGAGTTGGATGCTCACAAGAAACCATTATAGTCAAGTTTTTGGTCTCATATAATCCCTCTTGCAAGATGTCTTTTTAATTCATTTGAATGTGCACAACTACATACATTTCCATTTTATTAATGATATATCAATGGATATGTAATCTTAGAAGGATTTAAGGTGAATTTTTAAATTAATTGTGGAGATGGGAAACTAATCTCATATTGATTTCTCCAAGATGAGCCCAAGATCACCTATTACACTCTAAGGCCTTTAATAGGCCTATAACACTATTAATTTAAAGAATATGATGTGCTTATGTTATTATATTATAAAAATATTTTTCAACGTTCCTAAAACTCATTCCATACTCTTATGCACCTGTTCAATTCTCATAAATTATACTTCATGCATAAATTATTCATTCTCTGCTCATCTTCTTAACATAATCCTATAAGTGTTTCTTTAGACTGTCTTGACCTTTTAGTGATCCACACAACCTCTCAACATTTATCACTTATTATAGTATATATCTCATACCTTGTGAGTCTTCTCCTACTCATATCCCTTATCAAACATTTTCCATCTCATCTCAGCCTATATGTAGACTTGTAGGTGACTGTCTAAGCCTACAATTGGCCTCAAACTACCTCTTGGGTGTTTTCTGATGAATTTAGATGGTTTATGAATGATATAGGTTGCTTCCATGTTTTGTGAAATATAATTTAAAATTGAAGAAACCACACCAAATCCATCATTGGCTTCTCAATTTCTTCTTCATGCTTGAAATGCCTGCTTACATGACTGTACCCTCTCGTTAGAAGCATGCCACAATGAGTTGGCTCAAGAAGACCATCTTGGATGATGAATAAAAGTTGAGGTAAGATGGAAAGATAAGTGGGAATCTTATATATTCCCAGTGTATTAAAACCCTTTTCTTTACCTCACCATGACCTCAAGAAGATATGCCTTGGCTTGTAACCTGCAACAACCTCTTTGAATGCATGATCTTATCTCTTTCCTCACCATTTTGGCTCATTTCATGCTTCTATATGATCTAAGGAGGTTTATAAGAAGAATTATGGGTTGATATAGGTTTCTTAAAAACCATTTGAGGTGAGAAAAAACTCAAACAACCAAAAAATTGCTTGCATTCCTAATTATGGCATCAAAATAATGAAAAAGGGCTCATGCCTTACTAAAGACTCATGCACACATGTTGTATCTAATGAATTTTATGACATGGAGGTCCATTGACACCTTAATATCACATATACATGGATTATCTACTTCCATCAAGCTCAGAAGTGAATATTTGAAGAGAAAAATGAGCCTATGGGAAAGAAAGGGCATTTTGACTACTTAAACTCTTAGTGATTATTAATAAATCCAAGGAGATTAATTAGACAAATAATGCCACAAAATGTAATGGTATTAGGGTCCCCATCTCTAATCAAGATATTTTGATCCAACTCTCTCTCTCTATTGCATGAACCATCCACAAATTAGTGACCTTTTTGAGCTTACGAAGTAGACATAGGAAACTCGATGGAGAAATGACAAAGATGTTTTCCTTGTTTGGCTTTGTAACTCCCACTTTTTCATGAATTTGGGTCTAAAGAGACTAAGAGGAGCCTTGGAGAGGCTTATATGTTGCCTTTCAATGGAAAACCTCTACAAAAGACCTCCCTAAACTTATTTTCTTCAATAATCTACCTATTCTACCTTCTGGAACTATTGGAGATGATGAAACATACAATCATAAAGCTTTCCCTTTCCTATATGGATGTGGAATAGCTTTCCAAAAATTTTCCCATCTTATTTTACAGTAAATATTTTTCATTATCTCTTATTTAAACATTAGAAAATGATAGTTGGGTAGTTACAAGGTATTCCAACATTGGCAAAATAGTTTAAAGACATCTTGGGCAAGTTGTATAGACAAGTACACATATCATGACATTGTACAAATGTTAAATAACTTAAAATAAATCCATATAATGATATAAGCCTTGACATGTGATCTCTCCTAATAAGTATTATCCCAACATTGGAGTATACAATATGACTAAAGAAAATGAAATACCTTAATCTTATCAAAACTACCTTATCTTCTCCAAAATGTTCAAAGTACAATGTTGTCAACTTACTAGTTCTACTTGTTAGTCAACTTGGTCAACTTAGATCATAGTTATTCTTGGAAATATCACCACCTTGCCTTTGGCCATGATTCAAGATTTGCCTTGACTTCACATTAAAACTTTAACCTTGACAAATTTACCTTAATCCATGCAAAACTACATTGCAAAAGGCTTCTTTCATTGACTACATTAAAAGACTTGATAAAAAGACTAAGTGACTTCACTTCACTTCCAACAAGGACACCCTAAGAAATCTACAAGCTACCAAGAAGGACATAATGCCTACTACCATGAGATAAACATGACCATGATAAAGCATTTCATATGACTATCAACAAGGTTAGGAACATGATGACCAAAGTTTTGAATGATACTCATCCATGGTGACCAATTTTGGCTAAAAGTGATCATGTGCGACAAGATCCAAACAACAAGATTTAGACAATAGTATGTAGACCTAAAAGTATGCATTGGCATATGATTCTATTTTTAGTTCACATGATGTACATTATCCCCATATAAACACTAAGGGGGGAATGTTTGGAATTAGTAAATTATTATTTACTGTGTGTAAGTTACAATATGGTTAATATGGTAATATAGTTATTATTGGTTAGTCATATTTATATTGTTATAACAAATAATATATTATGAATAATTTATTATTAGTAATTGAGAATATTTTTAGGCATATTTGGTTGACATATTAGGGGAGATATGATCTCCATAAATATAAGAATTACTATCCTATATATTTGTAATATCCCAGATGATTTTCATATACTATTTAATAGGAAATATAGAGTGTGACAATATAATATTATATTCTGTGATTAAAATACTAATATGTTTACTCTCTATGTTTAGTTCCAATTATGTTTGTATGAGTTAAACCTTGTCACAAGCTTGTCCAAAAGCTAACAGTAGATAGATCCTTGGAGAGGTCATGGAGGAGCTACATTACAAGAGAAACCTTCATAGTCTGGTTAGAAACATTTAGAAGAGATTCAAATCTTATCATAGCAGGCCCACCTATTACTACTCCATCATGTGACCAAACAAATCAAATTGGTCCCAATGGTTGGGATAAATGAGTGAGTGTTTTTAGATGCATCCTTCGTGTAGTAGAATTAATAAATTCTAGGATCAAATTTTATTGATGCATTACAAGCATCAAGAAGATTAAACTTCACTAGAGCAATATATCTTCCTAAAATAAATATCATGGAGGAATAACCTTGCATAGAGTGATGATGAGGTTAAATATCAACCTTGATAATGATCCAAATAATATGGATTTATCCTCTTGTGCAAAGGCTGAGATCTTGTATGTATAGGATGAGATCAAAAACAACTATAAAGAAAAAATTTATTACACCTTGAGAGGCCACATGAACAAATAAAGCTCTGGCTGCCATATAGATAAAAATATCCTCCCGATAAAGGGTCAACAAATGAATATGGAAAAGTCCTTAAATTGAACACTACTAAAAAGATGGCAAGGTTTGGTCGTGCAAGTAAACCCTACAACAAACAACCAAAAAAGGCTTTGTAAAAAATCTTAGAACCTAAAAATAGACATACAAAATGAGTATATCTACAAAGAATCCATAAATGTACAAAAAATGGCTTATATAGACCTCGATATGGATGAATACATTGCAAAAAAAATCCAAAAATGGATTCTATGGCTCTTCAATCCCAAGCAACAAATAAACAACAAGGAATTTTACCGATAAAAATGTTAGGCTAGATATAACTAGAGAAACAAAATAAAAAATGGATTAAAAGCAAAAGAGACCAAGACACTGAGTAATGGATATCATGTCCCACTTTTATACCATGTCGGAGTGCTTAAGGCACTCACCTAGGGTCTCTCCAAGAGCTCATTACCACATCAAGCTAATACAAAGACCAATACATTGTACACAAATAATTATCTATTATACACAAATGATAACATTCCATATATACATGCCTCCTTAACATGGATGCATTATAAGAGTGGTTAATTTATAGGAGTATGAGGTGAGTGGAGGGAAATCAAGTGTCTCTCTTGAAGACACCTAAATATGTCCACCAATAACCTCTAATCAGGCTTTTGACCAATTTCCATCTAAAATACACAATTTGGCCTAAAAACACTAAAACACATTAAAAGCTTTAAACCTGATATAGTCAAGTGCTGATTCTAGCTAGAGTATCCCTAAATGGGGCAATGCAATTTATGGGCCATCTAACTTTGATTAGATCATTTTGAGTCAAAATGCCAATTTTACACCTAGGTACTCTAGATTGCTCTTTCCTATCAAATATCTTACACAATACATGTGGCTTCATTATTTGTTGTTGGTAACATCATAAATGGCATAACGGATCCAATATAGCTGAAATTGACTTCCAATTCCAATCTAGTCAAATTTTGAACCAATAACAAGGCATTCTGATCAATTTGAGTAATTTGTGCACAAAGTGCTTAAACATGATTAAAATCTAATTAAACCAAATTAGAGCCTAATAAAGAATTCCATGGAAACTTGTTCAATAATTTGTTTTGGAAATGAATATTGAATATCTGCATCATTAGGCGAACTCATTTCTTGGGAAGACATCCCTATGCCATAAATACCACAAATATCAAGATTCATGCCTTCCATGCCTCATCAAAGCCCTCCATGCCTCTTATTTGCTCCTCTATCCCAAATATTGATGAGCCTATTTATAAATTTTAATTACAAAATTGGATTAATCCTTAGCCACACATCTCAATCTTGAGATGGATGGTTCAGGTTGATTCTAGAAATTTGGAAAAATATATAAATAGAGAGGCCATGAACATCATTTATAAGCTTAATTTGTGCAAAGTTATAATACATGATTGGTTCCAAAAGCTCAAGTAACTAGTGTTACCATGCCAAATTGATTCCAATCCAATCCATGCCACAAGCCAAAGGTGCCAAGGAGAGATGGAGGTAGACAAGCTTCCATTTCTAAGGACTTCATGAGCACAAAACCGAGCAAGCCACTACTATAAAGGCATTTGGAGCATCTAAGGAAGGTAAAGGAATTCTTGTGTTTTTACTTACCTTTTAGTTGTATTTTTCATTTTTTTTTAATTACTAAGCTCACCCTAGTAACTAGGCATGAAGATGTTAGCTTAGTGTGTTTTTGATTTGGTTTCATTCACTAACATTGTACTAATCTCCTCTTGTTAGTCAAATTCATAGTTCACATAATGACATGCTCAGTGGGACCAAATGCATCCCACACATGAAGAAGATCAATATGCAACTTTAAAATCTTCATTTGGATCATTAAAACTCTTGCAATTTGATTTTCTAAATTTGTTTTGCCATTTTTCTTTGTCACAGGTTTACATAGTAATCGTCATCGATTGACATAGCCATTGTCAATCACTATTGGTATAAATAATGTTGGTTAGATAACTATCATCAATTAGTAAGTGTAACCATTATTAGTTATATAATTAATGTTGATCACTATGTTTTTCTTAAAAACACAAAAACCCCAGAGTTAATAGGCCATTAAAATGCTTGGTTTGGGGTCATACAGACTCCATTTTTGGATGGTTTTGTTTATAAAACCACATGTTTTCTCCTAAATTTTTAGAATTTGACATTATTTTAGCTTCAATTTTCATATATTTTTCACAAAATTTTGAAAATCTAATAAAATGTTTCTAATCTAACATATTTTCTTTTGGGGTGATGCCTCAAGGGTAGATAGGTAACCAGCGGACTTGGAACTTTTTAAAACATGCTATTAAAACATCTTTGGCATGAATTTAAAATGAACTAGGAACATTATATTGGTGATTAATGTAACATTTAGGTGATTAATTAATTTTTTGGCATTAGTTTTCAAAGTTCACAATATTAAGACCAAGGGGTCAAATGAACACCACCGAATCTTTCATTTGGGATTTAAATTGAACACACTTGTCATTTTTGTCTTCAATAGTTGTTTGATATAATTTTTTTTGGCAAAGAGAGGGTGTTTCATATATGATATTCCATTTTTCCCCTTTAGGGAACCCTTGTAATCAAAAGTGTCATACCTATTGCACAAAGCCTAGTCTAAGGCTTAGAAAGAATGTCGTCTAAAGCACTCCCCAAAAACTTGTCAAAGTTTGGGTGACGTTGAAAATGACCCTAAAGTCTTTCTCTTAGTATTTTATTTCATGAAAACTTAGCTTGCAAGGGGGATGTCATTACCTCCCACATGTTCTTTAAGGAAGCTTTGACTCGAGGTTTCATCTCCCAACATTGACTTCACTTACTCCTTTGGAGTTGTACGTGAGACATATCTACATTTGGACATTGCACTACACTAAGAGAATAGAAAGATGTAGTGGTTGTAAAAAGGACTAGACCTTTTTAAAACTAGCCAATGCTATAGTCACCCAATTTTCATGCTTGTCTTTTACATCATTTGATGTGAAAGTCATTGTGGAATTGATTCCTTTAAAAATGTTTGAAAGCTTCCTAGTTTAGTCAACCCCACATTGCCATATCCTTGCTAGGATTTGAATGATTATACTTAGTGTATTTTGTTCATTGTTGCTTGGTATGTTTTGAGACTAAAACTTGTTTGTTTGTTTATAATCCATGTCAAAACAATGTATTTGAGTTAAGGATGGTAGTGTTATGCTACCCAAATCATGTCAAACCATTTTTGCCTTTGAGTCTTTTGCAAACATAACATTGACCACATCATTTGAGCATGCTTACATCATTAGAATGCTCAATTTGTTTCAAGACTCGTTTCACCTTGTATCAAAAATCATTTTTTCAAACCATGTCTTGTATACCATTTAGACCTTTGTCTTGTGATGTCATGCTATCCAATCTTGTCTAGCTTGTTTGGTCAAATCCTAGTTTTCAATGTTCAGTTTTCAATTAGCCTTGTCAAGTTTGGATTCAAACATTGATTGATTTCTATTTAGGACTTAATTCATGGGGATAATACATAGGTATTTCTATTTTGGGTTGCATAACTTCAGTTAATTGATTACCCAAATTTGAAAAATATTGATGGTTTACTTGTTCAGTACCTATCCTTATCATTGTTTGTGCCTTTATTTGGGAAAACACAATCTTTATTCAAAGAGTATTTTTTCTTATGCCTTATGCCAACTAATCATGTTTATGTTTGATTCCATGTGTTAGGTCTATGTCAAATTTGTTTCCAAACTTGTTAGATTAAATCAAATCACATCAACCTTTGTTTCAAGTCTAGATTTTGATGTTGTTTGGCCAAAAGCCCTATCACATGCCTTTTTTGAGGCTAGATTTTGACTCCGCATTTGGACAAAATACCTAATGACTCAAATTTTCCCTTTCCTAGTTTAGACCTTATTTGAAACACTTTGACCTAGACCTTTGACATGCCAGTTTTTATTCAGATGCTTGACCTTTTGTGCATATGACATTTGGCATTTGACATTTTATGTTAGACTATTTTATGCCAAGATTTATAATAAACCATTTTGGAGATACAACTCCATTTTAAAACCATGTTGAAGATACAACTCCTCTTTTGACCAAGTTAGACCAAGTTTGAACCATTTGTCCTTTGAACATAGTTTTTTTGTAGTTTGTAGAAATCTAAGCCTTTTTGTTTTTAGATCTTTCATCATTTATGTGGATATGTCTAGCTACACCTATGGTGGAGTCATGTGTAATCCAAATTATGACAGAATGGCTGCACAAAATGACTTTTATGGCTTTAGTAAAGACCCCCAATGATGATAATATGGTTTGTGAGACAAATTTCTATCCACCTCATAATAATCATTCTTGGGAACATAGTCAAAATCCACAAAATCCAAATTGAGACCTAGATTGGCATGAAGAGGCTTGTGAGGAGGACTTTGAAAACCCAACTACAGATAATGTTATTTGGGATACAAATCCATACCATCTTTATAATAATTAGTACATGGAACATAGTCGACAACTAGCTTATGAGCCAACTCACAACTGGGATGATATGATTTATGAGGAAGACTTGGATGCTTTGGCTTATGAAAGTAATCAAACTCTACCGCATCATACTATTTCTATTCCATGACCATAATATCACACCATTTCCATTCTAAGACCTAGTCCTTTGACTTGTGTAAGCAATCAAGCCCCATAATGCCCTATTATTACCATTTTAAGACTTCATCCTTTGGCTCATGTGAGAAATCATACTCCTTAAGGCATAGCCATTATCTAATCACAAACCATTCCTCATATAGTACCAATCCCATCCAAACCTCAACTGATCCAATCATTTGATGACCAAGTTGTGTTCAAAACTAGTATTTTCTAATTCATTGGAAACCAAAGCCAAGACAACCAACCATTATAAGATGTTTTTGTTGAATCAACCATTTGTGATAAGTCAACCTATGATGAATTGCCTAGTGAAACCCTTTTAGAGGTGCTAGGGGATAATTAAAGTTAGAACTCAACATCTTCTAGTGAAACTTTTTTGAAAGTTTAGAAGATAATCAAAGTCAAAATCCAATGTCCATAAGTAAAACCTTCTCAAAGGTGCTATAGGACAATCAAGACAACTTCATTAGTGAAAACGTCTTTGAAGCACCAATAGCTGAGCACAAAAGTTCTACACTGCTTGATGAAGACAAAATTAAAGATCAAATCAAAATAGCTTCCAATATATAGCCTAATCAAATGGTAACTACTCTCAAACCCAAACAACAACAAAATTTGATGGTCCTATTGAGAGAACAAGTCTTCAACCCTACCACAACCAAAATTATGTTGAATCTAGAATCAATATTATGTGTGATTGAACATCCTAATCTTCATTTATTTCCTAACCATTCCACATTCCATTATCATCCACCATTCCATTTCATAGTCAAACATACCATCTATTATTTATCCTTATTTACCATCCATGGTCGCACTTTCCTTTATAGAGGCTATAAAGATACATTGTCTCAATGTTTAAATGAATTAGAATCAATAACCAATGAAGATCAATCACAAAAGCATTCTTGACAATCCAATCTATAGGTAGTTCTTGATAGAATAACTATTTAGATGAGGTGTGGGATAGAAATTAACATGATCAAGTATTTTGTTTGTATCATTTTTTGATTAGGACGTGCATCTCCCCATCAATAGGGACAATAAAATCAAAAACCACACTCATGACAAAAACATGTACCATACCATTTCATGTACCACACCATTTCATTGCCATGCCATTGCCATTGTTACATATCCTTTTACCATTATTGCATGTCCCTTCCATTTACCTTACCTTACCACTTGGGGGAAACCCTCTTACCATTTTACCATTTTATCAAACCATCATTATCCTTAGCAAGACTGTGCCATCTAATCATTCCATTCCTATCTAGACCAAAGCCAACTTTTACTCATCCTAGCCAATCCTATTTTGATCTTGGTTACTTTGGTTCTTCCTACACTTTTTATGAGAGGATTCCAATAAAGTTTCAATAATCAATCCGATTCATGTTTACAATGATAGTCTATGAAATTAGTGTGATAGTTGATCTAGCAAGACATCTTTCATCTTATCAATTTTGTTTATGTGAGATTGATTATAACCACCTATGGGTAAATCAGTATCTCACCAGTCTTGCTACTAATTATAACTACCTATGGGAAAATTAGTATCATTGAACTATGATGTTGTATCCTAGTTATAACCACCTATGGGCAAACTAGGGGAAAAACTTGTTTATCATGCATTGCCACATCACCTTACCATTACTATTTTCATTTGACTGGTCATTTGCTATATTTGAGAACTTGTTAGGACCTCGCCTTTTGTGTAGATGGAATTACTATAACTTGAGGTAATTTTAGGACTATTTGGGTCATGCTCAATTCATGTTAAGGTCACCTCAGTACCCCTTTCCATATGATCTCACTATTTTTTGAGCAGCCTAAGCAAAATTCTCTCACCATTTTATGATAGGTACCTATCTTGTCATTCTCTAACGAGTTAACATACCTCAAAATTCCAAAAACATTCAAAAATTTCAAAAATCCAAAAACATTTATCCTGTATAAGCCTAGTCAATTATCCTCGATCTACCCTATTGGGGCAAAGTCATTGTTAGGATGCTTTCTTTTGACTTTATTTTTAGGCTTTTTGTTTGTTTATTTATTTCAATTTATTTATTTACTTGTCTATTTTTTTGTTTTCAGCACTGTTGCCTTGACTTAGTCTATATGCATTCATTGGGTTATTCTTTGAGCACATTATTCTTGAGTCCATCCATATTCATACATCAACATTGTCATCATGGTTTTTATCATGGTGTATTGTTTTCAAGTGTTTATTAGATCATGAGTTAGTCCTTATGCATATTTTGGCTAAGTTTTCATGGTGTTCTATCATGATGCCTTCCATCATATGCTATAGCAATAATTAACTTCAAAAGGTCTACAATCAATGGAGCTACAAAATTTTCTCCTTGGCACCTTAGCAAATCCTTCCATCCCACCCTTGATCAAATTAACCCATTGTCTATTCTAGTTGTATCATTGCTAATAAGGATGCACATCTCCTCATTAGCAAGTTTAACTGAATCATTTTCTATTGATCAATCTTATTCTTCTATTCATATCTTTCATCATTTTATGCCCACTCATCTTTAATTTGTATTCTAAGTTATATCCTTGATTTATGCTTGCTAACCCTAAGTGGGGCACCATCAGTTTTATCCAATCCAGGTCTGCTTAATAATTATAACTGCTTATGGGCAAATCATTATTTTGAATTTTATTCTTAATTATAACTACTTTTGGGTAAATCAACATACTTTTTACATCAATGTATACAAACATTTTCTTATTTGGATTAATATCAACCATGGATTAATTCCACCTTTCTTCTTATTTATTTTCGAGGGACAGTCCATCAATAAATGTGATGGCCACTCCCTCAAGGGGGCATCATCATAGGCTTCCCAAAAACCATTTAGAGCTTTGTTCTTCAACCATCATCTTCTTTTTGGCATACAAGCCATCTCTCATTATTTGAGAAGACATTTCTTTGCCTATGGTTTATAACATCTTCCCAAATAGGGGCAAACTATAGACACCTAAATCTAGCCACCAATAACCTCCAATCAGGATTTTGACCAATTTCCATCTAAAATACACAATTTGGCATAAAAACACTAAAACACATTAAAATATTTGAACCTGATATAGTCAAGTATTGATTCTGGCTAGGGTATCCCTAAATGGGGCAATGCAATTTATGGGCCATCTAACTTTGATCAGATCATTTTGAGTCAAAATGCCAATTTTACACTTAGGTACTCTGGATTGCTCTTTCCTATCAAATCTCTTTCACAATGCATGTGCCTTCATTATTTGTTATTGGTAACATCCTAAATGGAATAATGGATCCAATACAACTGACATTGACTTCCAATTCCAATCCAGACAAATTTTGTACTAATAACAAGGCATTATAATCAATTTGAGTAATTTGTGCACAAAGTGCTTAAACATGCTTAAAATCTAATTAAACCAAATTAGAGCCTAATCAAAAATTCCATAGAAACTTGTTGAATAATTTGTTTTGGAAATGAATATTGAATATCTGCATCATCAGGTGACCTCATTTTTTGGGAAAACATCTCTAGGCCATAAATACCACAAATATTAGGATTCATGCCTCCCATGCCTCATCAAAGCCCTCCATGCCTCTTAATTGCTCCTCTATCCCAAATATTGATGAGCCTATTTATCAATTTTAATTTCATAATTGGATTAATCCTTATCCACACATCGCAATCCTGAGATGGATGGTTCAGGTTGATTCTAGACATTTGCAAAAATCTATAAACAAAGAGGCCATAAACATAATTTCTAAGCTTAATTTGTGCAAAGTTATAATGCAGGATTGGTTATAAAAGCTTCAAGTAACTAGTGTTACCATGCCAAATTGATTCCAAGCCAAGCCAAGCCACAAGCTAAAGGTACCAAGGAGAGATGGAGGTAGACAAGCTTCCATTGCCAAGGACTTCATGAGCACAAAGCCGAGCAAACCACTACTAAAAAGGCATTTGGAGCATCTAAAAAAGGTGACATAATTCTTATTGTTTTTCCTTACTTTTTAGTTATGTTTGTCATTTGTTTTTGTTACTAAGCTCACCCTAGTAACTAGGTATGAAGATGTTAGCTTAGTTTGTTTTTGATTTGGTTTCATTCACTAACACCATATTAATCACCTCTCACTGGGTGAGTGGTGAGACCATTGTCTCCTATTGAGGATTGAGTGTTGAGGCCACTATCCCCCACTGAGGAGCCACTATGTCCAAATAAATACTTAGGCATGCACAAACCCTAAGTAAACTTAATTAAAGTAATTAAACTATGTTAATTACTCTAATAGATTTTATTAAAGTTTCTATTTAATTAGTACATTACCTTATTTTTAATCTTTTTTGTCTATGTTATTACACTTCACTAAAAAAAATTACATCTCTATGTCCTATCAAGTAATACTTAATAACAATTATTATTATAATATTGTGTTGGCACATATACTCAGATCAATTAAGTTTTAAATGTAAGACCACACTAAAACACCAACACTTGGCAACTTGCTAGATAAACATTAACAAATGCATCTAAAGCGTTAGACCATTCCAAATGTTACAATTTAGTAGAAAATATTTTAGTCAAAACTTGTACATATATCATAAATTTTAAAATATCTTCCATATTACACACACACACACACACACACACACACACACACACACACACACACACACACACACACACACACACACACACACACACACACACACACACACACACACACATTAGATTTTTTGTACATCCTATTATCATTTCATGCCCATTGTAAGTCCACAATAGGGAATCCCCCTTGCAATTATGCAATTTTTGTTTTATTGACCTCTAACTTAGCTTCTAAAATCCCTTAGTTGTCTTAATTTAGAGAACTGTAACACAACTGACATTACAATATTTAATGTAATTGACACAATAGAGATAGGGACTAACCACTACACGACCCTTGTTTATTTAGGTAAATATAATTTAAAATATAAATTAAGATATGAATAGAAATATAAATAATTATAATTCAATTGTGTATGATATGATAAAGTATGTTTTAAGGGTATTTATGACTAATCACTACAAGACCTTTGTTTATTTAGATAAATATAATTTAAAATATGTATAAAAATAGAAATAGTTATAATTCAATTGTGTATGATATGATAAATTGTGTTTTAAGGGTATTTATTAGGTCCAATTTATAATTCAATTGTGTATGATATGATAAATTGTGTTTTAAGGGTATTTATTAGGTCCAATTTTTATGGAAATATCTAACTAAAAGACATTTAGGTATAAGAAATAACTAGGTGATGGTAAAAGAAAAGAAGAAATACATGTCTTCCATTATTAAAGTATCTATTTACTCCAACTTTAAATTGAAGAGGCCATATGACAAGTAGGTTGTTAACACATTTTTGACTATGTGATAAAGGGACCCCAACCCCAGGTATAAGGTATAATATAAAAACAATCCTAGTTAATTAGTCAATATGTTTTCAAAAATTTAGTGTTATTTTTTTGGATTTTATCTTGAAAGTTTTAATTAATTAATTATTTTTATTTTATTTTGTTTTGGGTAGTTTAACTATTATCATGTCTATTGTGTACAACTTTACCTTTAAGTGCATACTTACTAATTTTTTTAAGTCTTTTCTTAAATAAAAAATTGTAGTATGTATATTATGGTTTTAAGGAGATTATTGAAATTAAACTCACATAGGAAGATTTTAGATTTTTACTACAATTTTTAACTTTGGATATTAATTTACAACTTAATATAATGGATGCTAGGTAGACACCTAAAAGTGGTCCCTATAAATTTATTAGTTGTTAAATTATATAATTCTATTATGCTTATGTACTTATGGATTGTTGGTTTGAATTATGTGTTATAGGCATGCTTTTTCATTTCTATTGGTCCTTGACCCCTTTCTCAACTACCTCTATCTCCCTTTTTCTCTCTCCTCTAATCTACCCCAAATTGGACCTACTTTATCTAGAGCATTCACACATTGTTAGAACCTATGTGAAGTGTCTATACACTCTGGACATTCTTTTGAGTGGCCTCTTTTGGATTAAATTTCATCATCCCTTGATTCTAATTTCTTCAATTCTCAACCATTATAGGTGATTTTGGGTGCCAGTAAAGTCCTAATTTGAATTTAGTTTGTCTATAAATACAAACATTATTGTTCATTTGGGCATTTAAGCAGAATCAAGAGAAATCATTTTTATAGGCATTCATTAAGCAATTACAAGCATTATAAAAAAGAGAAAACATTAAATATTGAAGCATTCAAGTTCACATTAGAGATATTGGACAACATTGGTTTGCATGCTTGAATTCTTTAAATTATTTAATTATACTTACAATTATTGTAAGTATAATGCAATTCCTAAAACACTTTTGTTTTTCTTATATTTTTTAAGTATCACATCTCAGTTAGGGAAAGAAGAAGATTTTTATTTTGTAGGTGATAATAGTGAAGGCACAATATTTTGAGCAAGGTTTTTGAAGACTGGAACCAAGTGACATAGTCGTCAAAAATATTTGATATGTTTGCAATTTTTTTGGAGTGTCCATCTAGTCCAAAGAGTACATTGCACTATAGAAAAAATTCTATGTTTGTCATGATTTATCTAGTTAAGCATTGTCTCATCTCTAACTTTACATTTTCACTATTGATTCCTGATGACTATTACCAGATCTAATGATAATCAAGATACATCTCTAAACCTTGCATGTCACCTCTTTTTCTAAGTTTAGAATTAATTAAGTTAATTGTTGTTTTATGCATATTATTTAGCTACACATCAACATAAATCTATTTATCTATAAAATATTTTGGTGAACTCACATTTTATTGCATGCAACCTTAGTGTTTCACATTTTTTTGTGAACTCATGTTGTTTTAAACCCCTTCTAGCATTAGTTTTATGCCACGGTTTCAAATCTAAATTTGTCTATTTTTTTTAGTGTTTATGCCATTGTATTCTCTTAGATTCAATAGACATGGATTCCTTGTGTTTTATTCCAAACCTTTGGTTATTTATTCTTGTAATTTTATTAAACCCTATTGTGGTTGTATGATGCATATTTTTCATGCTTTCATTTTATGCCACCTAAATTTTCTAGTTCTATGATTTCAACTAAGAAGAGTATTAGGATTAATCAAGAACCTATTGATTTTGTTGAATTTCCTTTGGTTAATTATAAATCTTTCTTAAAAATAAAAAATAATCTTAAATGATAACTAGTGTTGCTTCTAAATTATAAATTTATTTTCATGAGAATTCATTAAGCAACTAAAAGCATTCTAAAGAATAGCAAACATTCATTAGAGAATTCATTGAAGCACTCAAGTTCATGTTATAGATATAAAACAACAATAGTTTCTATGCTTGAATTATTGCAATTATTGAAGTATGTTGTTTTTTAAATTGTTACTGTTGAGAAGCTTGACAAATACAAATATAATCCCACTATTCTACGGTATAACATAAGCCCTAAAACACATTTTATTTTCCTTATGCTTTTCAAGAATTACAAATTAGTCAAGACGAGAATAAGAATTTATGTTTTAGAAGTGATTGGAGTGAAGAAGTAATATTCTAAGAAAAGTTTTTAAAGATCATAACCAAGCAAATGTAAACATTTTTTTTGGATATGTTTGCAGATTTGTATAGAGAGTCTATATGGGCCAGACAATGTCTAGAGAGTCCATTATGCTTTAGATCATTCTATGTTTGGCATGGTTTGTCTTTGTTGACTTTATCTCACTTGTAGTTGTGTATTTTTTCTATCAAATCTTGACAACTGTCACCAGATATCATGATAAACAAGATACATCTCTTAACCTTGCATGCCACAACTTTTGTCTAGTTTTAAAATCGAATAACTAGGTTAGTTTTTTGTTTTATGCATGTTATTCATTCTAATTAAATGTTTATGCACATTTGTGTTGCAATATTACTATAAATATATATATATTCAAAATATTTTAGTGAACTCACATTGTCTTATGTGAAACATTAGTGTTTCACTTTTTTGGTGAACTCATGTTATTTTAAATCCCTTCTAGGAATAAGTCTTGTGCCATAGTGTCAAATATTTTTTTTTCCAGTTTTTCTAGGGTTTATTCCATTATAAACTCTTAGATATGATAGCCATAGCTTACTTGTGTTTGAGTCCAAACCATAATTTTTTTTTATTTCTTAAATGTTATCCAACATTAATATGCTTGCATGGTATATGCTTTTCATGCTTTCATTTTATGGCACCTAATTTGTCTAGTTGTATTATTCCAGCTTAGAAAGAGTTCTAGAATTAATAGAGAAACTATTGATTTCATTGAAATTCATTTAGTTGATTCTAGATCTTGATTTAAAAAGAAAATAGGATTATAAAGATAACAAGTGTTACTTCTAAAATTGTGATTTCTATTACAAATGATGAGAATGATGTACCTTTAAATGATAATGGTGTGAATGGATATCAATGGATAATATATGTGAATTAATCATGATCAACAATTTTATTTAAATGAACAAGATAGAGATTATAATATTACACATTTTAGGAAACATGTCTTAGAAAACCCTAGTGAAATAGCTTGATTAATGATTTTTTTGAAAGAATTTGCAAGCCAAACCATAATTTAAGAGGATCCTTTGGAAAGCCAAGCTAGGGTTATAATTTAATAAATACACTATGAGTTATATAATCAATATATGATTTCCCATAATGGTGATAATACTTCACATTTTAGTGACTTTATTTCAAAGCAACCAAATCAATTATATAGTTTAAGTAATGTCAATTAAGAGTTGAAACCTATATCTTCTCATGCAATATTTTTTTAATTTCTTCTGAACTTACCAATTCTAAATTTTCTGTTTCTCTTAATGTTGCTTCTATTTCCCCACATGCTTCTATTGCTCCCAATTACTTCTAAAGTTATTCAAAATCCTCAACATATTTAAATTGATTATCAACCCTATTATTCACTCCAAAATCCTGTTCCAAAAACACTCATGAGATTAAGTGTTCAAAAAGAAAAGTGAGGGATAACACATGGGACAAAATTCCCCCATTGATTTTAGGACATCATTGGTGGTCCAAGGGTCGATTAGTGTTGAATATAATATTTTTCTCTAATAGAATCAAATATTACCATATGGGGTTCAATTGATATGAACATTTCATGTTCATTTACTTGTTAGTTATTCATCTTATTCTTATTGCCTCTTTGATTCAACTAATAAAGAATTGGCATACTTCTTCACTGCAATTCACTTCACACCATATACTAATGCAAAACATTATCAAAAACACAAAAGAGAAAGAGAGAGAATAGGGAAAAAATAAGGGTGTTGTATTTGATCTAAAAAATCTTCTTGATGACAAAGAAATGAAAGCATGATTTACCATAGTTATACCAATGTGTGACTGGTATTACAATTACACAAACTTGAGCCACTTAGTGGGAAAGATTATAATGAAAATGATATGAAATCACTTTATGTATTGAACCCACTCTCAAGATGATCTATATTACAATCTGTTATTGTTGCACAAAATGATTGAGAGAAGACTAAAGTAAAACATGAACAAATCTAACATATTAACTATGATAGTTGATGCTCAACACAACTAATATAATCATCTACAAATATGAATTATTGACTTATAAATCCTTTGATAAATGTAAAAACCTAAATATTTGTAGTAAAAACACACAAAGCTTTTAAGGGATTAGACTAGCATAATCACAGTCTAATAGCCACATTCATTTTTTCAATTAGAGCATAATATCAATCATAGCATAAATTAAGAAGATAAATAAGAAGACTAGAGACATCAGATGATGAAAACATAATCAATAATATATTCAACATTCTCAAAGTGTCTTGTTACAATCACTCTCTAGGCAAGCAATTAAGGCAAAACATATCAAGAAATAAGGGGGTGCACTCCTAAAATGATTTTTGTAGCAACTTGGCACAAGAAAATGTTGACCAATTATAATAAAAATTCACTCTATTTTTATAGGAAATTAGATTATTTCATTTTCCTCATCTATTTCAGCCCACTAGTGGGGTGGTTACACATATTCATGATGATTTAGGAAATGCAGTTGAGATTCTTTAATTATATGATAGATTGTAGTTGAGATAATATTGACATTGCCATACTCTTTGTAGGAGAATCCTATCATGCCATTTTGATTGACATTTGTCTTTTGTGCACTTAGAGTTAAAAACTACACCCCCTTAAAGGTAGATATTATGTATCTTCTTGTCTTAATAGCTCTTCTATGTCCATTTCACAGACCTTTTGCCATTGACATTATAACATTCTTTATCTTTATGTCATTTTTTAATTTTAAACATGGCCATTATGCTCATGATCAACATCATTAGACACTCTAGTATTGAATTTTGTCGATATATAGTAACAATTATGTGCTCTTCAACCACTTTCCATTTATGAGACCATCCATGCTTGAATCAACTACTTTGCTAGATGACATAGTTTACCCTGAGCATGATGGTATTGATGTGTATATGGGTGCCAAATTTTAGTCCTAGGCATTTGTTTCTTTATTTTATGCCCTTGATCTCTTTTCATTTTCCTTGGCTTGTTGAGTTTCCTTTCCATCACTTTTAGCCATGTGGCTTGCCCTCATTTCTCTTTTCTAAATTCTCGGCCATTGATATTTGTTCCTTGACCCTCTATGCCTATGATGCCTTTGCTGAGCCCACTACCTAGCCACATGGTGCTTCCACACTTATCCAATTTTGGATTAGTATCCCTTGGCTTTTATTTTTCCACTTGTTCTTTGGTTGGTGTTCCCCATTCAACCACATGTCATATCTTTATTCCATTATTTCCTTGGTCATTGATTTTCTTTTGGGCTCTCCCCATCACTAATTTTCTTCTATGTTTCACCAAGCCTAATATCTCATTATGTATCCATGTGGAAACATTTTAGGCCTTCAGGTTCTTGGGGGTTTGTGTATTATAATTTTTCCCTACCAAGCTTGGGATCTTGTGATGTCACACAAAGAAATATTGTGGGCCATCAGGCTTGTGGGGGGTCTATACTCTGTTGCCTCTAACTACCTCTCAAAAAATTCTTCCATCAATCAGGACCTATGATGTCACCACATGGTGACATGGTAGGCCTTTAGGCTGTTTCTATAGATCTCTAACCCTTGATGACCCGAGGTCATCAAGATCTTACCACATGGCATGATATCAGGCCCTAAAGTGTTCATACCTTAAACCTTTTAGGATTTGATCATTGAGTTGCTAGAGGATGAGATTAAGGCATGTGTTCTCATTTAGTGGTCCACAAAAAGTCTTCAACCTTGTAAAATATAATGAAATGACTAAGTCAACACAAATATTGAAAAGGCACAATCTTTAGAAAAAAATATGAAATAAGAGATTAGACCAAGCCAACATAAAGTGGGAAATTGACTTTAAAGCATAAGATTTAATTAAATAAATAATTTTTAAAGGGGTCAAAAAGACTTGCGTTTAAATATTTTAGTCGATGACATTCTCATTAAATCAAGACTTCGATTGCCATCATTTAATAGTCCAAAAATAATCACGTAACAATTTGAATCCTATAAATTAGACTACATTAAAATCCTAAATATTTATCAAAATGAAGCCTAAAATCACTACCATTTATTTCTTCATAATGAGATATTATAAATACTTAGTCATTAAATCCATATACAACATTTTGAAGGCCCATAGACATGAATAAATAGAAAGACCAGACATCAGAGTATCTAAATCCTAGAGATAATGAAATAAAAAATTCTAAAGGCCTATTTTGGATTTTTTAATTTTATCCAATTATAATAAAGTCTACAAGATGAAATTTGACTAAGTTAAAGACTGTATATTCATAAAAACGTTAGTCAATTTTACCACAAAATAATAGTTATAAACCAAATCAACTAAGGGAAAAAAGCCACAACTCTACAAAGTTAGATCATTGGCTTAAATCCAAGTCAAGACTTTACTAGAAGGGAAAACACCTGGAAGCAATCTTAAAATGCATCGTAAAATAACTAAAACCCTCAAACTTTAAGCAAAATAAAGAATTTATATCAAGGACTAACAACTTGAATAAAATCAAAGAAAGGAAGCACATACGCTAAACCAAGAGGGTCTCCATGAGAAATTCAAAAATGGGGCGTGTTATGTGAGCACACAAAAATGGTGAATTCCATAAGGATAAGGATGTTAAGAACTCAAAACATAGAATATATGGTCAAATCACTCCAAAAATTAGACTATAAACATCCCCTCTTGAACATAAACATAAACTACAAACAATTTCTTAAATAAAATCAAAAGGATGAAGGCACTAAAGTTTTCTTCAACCTATGACATACTAAATTCCAATTTTATTTTAGACCATCAGTGCATGCAAAGTGATCGATTCCTTTATAGCTCTTGAATTCACATCAAATAATTCAGACTTGTATAAGTAACCAAAACATGTAAGAGGGGAAAGATTTGGCTATTTGGCTTGGGGAAGAATGGCATGGGCATTGTTATACTACCATCCAAACATATATAACCCCAATAGAGATACCTCTGGTCCTATTGAATGACTTATTCCACTACTAGCAAGGCCAGAGAGCCTGCAGTGGAGTTTCCTAAATCACCCTTTCGAGGAAAGAATTTAGATTCTGTATTTTTTTCAATTTTTTTCACTTTCTTTATTTTGAAATTATTTCATAATTAAATCCAATAAGGGTTGGAGACCAATCCATCAGTATAATTATAGACTTATCAAGTTCATGACTACCAAAATGAACTCAAACTAAATATGTGTTTTCATTCGACTTTAAATATTCAATTAAGTGTAGTTGGTGGCTTAGACAAGGAAAAGGACATGAACTAAATCCATAGGTTATGTTATGAATCATTGGCCTCCAAAATTTAGAAATTTACAAAATAAAATTGAAACAAATTATTCAAGTGTTTGAGTATGAATTTTCACCTTTTAACTTCAAAGGCTTAAACAAATTTAATGAATTAATTCACCATTTGAGGTTCCTCATCCCACTAACTTAAGGAAAGGGGAATCCACAGGGTTTAGCACTTATATTTAATGCTCTTATTTTTAGAATAGGTCCCACTTATACAATGGGATGTCTAGGACAAAGAATAGGCTAGAATGCTAAAATACAATAGAACCTAAACAAGGGAAAGCACCAATTAAAACCTACTCTAAACAAGCATATGAACAAACATGGAGTTACTATAGAAAATAGGGAAATTAATCTAATTGAAAGCAAAAGTAAAAAAATAGGAATCTATTCTAAGAAAACAAATGCATAAAATATTAAATTATATACACCTAATTTAACAAATAGATAACCTAAGATAAAAAAATCCAAACACAACTAGGAGGGGTCAAGAAACACAACACAACATGTCTTCCATTTCCTGGTAATAGCAAGGATTTTTTAATCAACATTCTTAGAAAGGTAAGGACATCTTTGTATTTGTTGAATAATTCTTTTAATTTCTTCCCAATAAAGCTGAGGCAATCAACAAGCATATACTCAAAATAATCATGCTTCTTAGTCCCAAAATTAGAATGAGCATTTGTATTTATAAAATAATAACAAACCTTGGGATTGAAAAGATTTACCTCATATGGAAGATCAGAATCAAGATGTTGATATATTTGAACCTTAGTGATCATGTCTCCATGAAGAGTAATAAGTTAAATAAATACCACTCAATGAGGTTGGGATCAGTTGGTAAGAACACACTTTCTTCTTCTTTCATGAGCTCTTCATGATATGAAATTTATTTTTACTCATCCTCATCTGATCTATCATCATCTTATGTAAGCATATCAAAATTAATTAGTGAAGAATATTGATATGGACACTATTATGAATTTTTTGAAACCTATTATTGAAATCTCTAATTCTTTCAAGAGTTTATTTCTTAATCATAAAACATTCTTTTAATAAAACATGGAGATCAATACCGAGACCAAGGTGACATAATAATTAACTTTCACAGTCATTCCAACTAGTGATAGAATTAGGCTCCAAAAATGGAAACCAATCATATGCATATTCTTCTAAATTAAAAGAAAATAATATTCAGGCAACATCTCTAAATTTGACATTTAAAACATGCATGGGGGACTTATAATATATAAGATGCTCCTTAACAGTTCTTCTATTATTACTTTGAAAGATAAGACGCGATTCAAAAGGATCATATGGGAAGTCATGTTGAGTGCCAGGGACACTTATGACTGATTCACTAAGAGAAGACATGGTTATAGAAACACAATTTAGGGAATTAGAGATAGGCTAAAAAAGGAAGAAAAACCATGTATAAAAAACTTATCTCTATTAGTTTATTTTCCTTTATGTCTCAACAAGTGAAATAAGAAGTGTAAGAAATAGGATTTGGACCTTATGATCCTTGCAGTGGGTTCCATGTTGTTATAAAAGGAACACGACAAACACACAAGTAATAAAGGTGCCCTCCTTATAATTCCAACTGTTGTTCACTCTAAAATCTTACTCCAAAAACACTCACAAGATTACATGTTTAGAGAAGAAAGCAAGGGACAGTGCATGGGATGAAATGTCCCAATAAATTTTAGGACCTTGCTAGTGGTCCAAGGCTGAGCGGTTCCTAATAAAATCTTGTGCTCTGAGAGAAACAATTATTACCACTAGGGTTCAACTGATATGACCATTTCATGTTGATTTACTTGTTAGTTATTCATCTTAATCTTGTTGCCTATTTAATTCAAATGATAAAGCACTTAAATACTTCACTACAATTCACTTCACACCCTAGACTAAGGCATAAAATAATCAAAAATCACAAAATAGAAATGAGTAGGGAAGAAAATAAGGGTGTTTTCTTCGATCTAAATGATCTTTTTGATGCCATGGAATTGAAATCATGCCTGACCATAGCTATACCACTATGCACCTGGTATTAAAATTGCCCAAACTTGAGCCACTTAGTGGAAAATTTTCTTAGGACACTGATATGAAAGTCATTTATCCATTGAAGGCACTCCAAAGATAGTCTAAATGACATTTGTAGATATTGAACATAATGGCTAAGAGAAGACTAAAGTAAAACATGAAAAAATCCAATAGACTAGCTATGATAGTTATTGATCAACACAACTAAGACAATTATCTACAAATATGAATGATCAACTTGAAAATCCTTCACTAAATGTAAACACCCAAAGATTTGTAATAACGACACACAAATATTTTGAAACACTTTAAAGCTAAAAGCACATAGAGCATATGATGTTTAGAAGAAAATTGAAAAGAGCTTGCAAGGGACTAGACTAGCATAAGCACAACCTAATTTCCACATTCATCTCTACAATCAAAGAATAATATCAATCATAACATCAATTAAATAACTAAATTATAAGATTAGAGACATTGGACGAGCAAAACATAATCAAATATATATTCAAAAGTTTCAAAGTGTCCTATTATAGTTAGTCTCTAGGTAGCAATCAAGGAAAAACACAAGAAGAAATAAGTGGGTGCACTCCTGACATGATTTCTACAATGTTTTGGCACAAGAAACTATTGACCCATTACAATGATAATTTAGTCTATTTTTATAAGCAATTGGATGATTTCGTTGTCCTCACCCATACTAGCCCACTAATGGGGTAGTTACACATATTCATGATGATTTAAGAAATGTAGTTGAGATTCTTTAATTCTATGACAAATTGTAATTAAGAAAATATTGGGATTGCCATATTCTTTGTAGTAGAATATCATGCCACTCTGATTGACATTTGTCTTTTGTGCACTTTATAGTTAAAACTATACCCCCTTAAAGGCATATATTATGTCTCTTCTTATCTTGTTAGCTCTTTTATGTCCATTTTTCAACCATTAACCATTGTCATTATGGTGTTTTCTATCTTTATGTCCTTTTCTTATTATGAACATGGCCATTATACTAGTGATCAATGTCATTAACCACTCTAGTATTGAAGTCCATCGATTTGGTATTCAATTATGTGCCTTTCAACCCACTTTGCCATTTATGAGACCATCCATGTTTGACTCAAAAAATTGGGTAGATGTCACAATTCACCTTGAGCATGATGATAGTTACATGTGGATGGGTGCCAAATTTTAGTCCCAGGCATTTATTTCTCTATTTTAAGCCCCCCAAGTTCTTTCCATTCTCCTTGGCTCGCTGAGTTTCCTGGCCATCCCTTTTGGCCACATGGCTTGACCTCAATTCTATTTTATATATTCTCAATCACTGATCCTTTTTATTTGGCCCTCTATGCCTATCAATGCCTTCTTTGAGCCCACCACTTGGCCACATCGTACTTTCATGCTTATCTGGGCTTAGTTTACATCCCTTGGCTTTTATTTTTCCACATGTTCTTTGGTCGGTGTTCCCAATTTGGACATGTGGCCTATAATTATTCCATCATTTCCCCAATCATTAATTTTTTTAGGCTCTCCCCTCTGATGATCTGATTTCATGCTTCATCGAGCCTGTGTTCTCATGATGTCTCCACGTGGGGACATCATGGGCCTTTGGGCTAGTGGGGGGTTTGCATATTCTAGATTGGCCCCATCAGGCCTGAGCTTTCATAATGTCTCCATGTGGTGACATCATAGGCCTTCAAGATCATATGGGGTCTACATATTCTAGATTAGCCCCATTAGGATTGGGTTCTCATGATATCACCATATGGTGACATCACAAGCCTTTGGGGTCATGGGGGTCTTTATTTTACTACCTATCGATAAATTATTCTACTGATTAGGCCCTATAATATTGCCACATGGTGACATTTCAAGCTTCAAGTTATCAACATAGATATTTGATCCCTAACAACCTTAGGTCACCAGGCTCATGCCACATGGCATGATCTCAGGGCCCATGGGGTTCATGGCTTAAATTTTTTGATATTTGATCATTGAGCTGATGAAGGATGAAATTAAGACCTGTGTCCTCATCCAGTGGCTCATGAAAAGTCTTTGACCCTGCAAAGTATAAAAAAATGACTAATTTAAATCAAATTTTGAAAAGGCACAAACTTTAGAAAAATATACACAATAAAATATTAGACCAAGCCAAAATAAAGTTGGAAATTGACTATTAAATCACAAAATTTAATGAAATTAACCATTTTCAAAGGTGCCAAAGAAAATTGTGTTTAAAATCTTGCATTTTATGACATTCTTATTAAATCAAGACTTTGATTGCCATCATTTAATAGCTCTAAAATAGTCACTTAATAGTTCGGAGCCTATAAAATAGACTATATTAAAATCTTGAATGTTTATTAGAATGAAGCCTAAAGTCACTACTGACTAAGTCTTTATAATGAGATATTATAAATACTTAGTCATTAAATCAAGATACAACATTTCAAAGGCCCATAAACATGAATAAATAGAAAGACCTGACATTAGATTATCCAAAGCCTAGAGATAATTAAATAAAACATTATAAGGGCCTATTCTAGATTTCTAGATTTTAACCAATCATAAGAAAGTATACAAATATGAAAATTGAATTAATTAAAATCTATACATTTTCAAGAACATTAGTCAATTTTGACATGAAATAATTTTTATAGACCAAATTAACTAAGGGAAAAAAGCCACAACTCTGCAAAGTTAGATCACTGGCTTAAATCCAAGTCAAGACTTCACTAGAAGGGAAAACACCTAAAAGCATTCTTAAAATGCATCTTTAAATAGCTAAGACCCTTAGACTTTAAGCAAAATCAAGAATTTATATCAAAGACCAAAAACTTGAGCAGAAGTAAAGAAAGGAAGCACATAGGCTGTAACAAGAGGGTCCTCATGCAAAATTCAAAAATGGGGTGTGTTGTGCAACCACATAATAAATCCCTTCCAATATCTCAACATGTTTTTAATATTCCTCTTATTCAACCATATTTTTACCAAAAATGGTTCTCAAATTGCTTCACATGTTGATAATCCTTCTATTTTGAGAAAATTTTCAATTCTAACTATGAGAGTATACTGAGAGAAAAGAGGGTAAATCTCAACTAAAAATCAACAAAGGTATTTTGAATGCCCCACATTCTATGGTACTGAGCCTAAGTTTTCCACCATATATCAAACACTAACGACATGATGACTAGTATAAGACTACCACCTATAAGAATGGATTTTGGGTCACTTGGAACATCTCAATGTTCTGAAAGGGAATCAACAAAATATTATTTAGAGACACACTATAGTAAATTTGCATGACACTTTGGGGTGGAAAAGATAATGATAGTTCTCTAGAAATACTTATATTAGCCAAAGCTTTATGATGATGTCAACAAGTATAATAAATCTTGCACAACATTTATAATAGAAAAACTAAATAATAAAAAGAATGAAATTTAAACACTTTACTAATTATGGATCGACCTAGGGAGTTAGTCTCCATGATTTCATGTCAAGGTTTCCCATGGTTAGGTGTGGTCATGATTATGTCTTCACTGTCACTGATAGATTTTCTAAGATGGAAATGTTTTTGCTTTGTATGAAGTAAATCAAATATAAAGAAATATGAATATACTTTGAAAATGTGTGGGTCCAATTTAGCTTACCATAAACCATTGTGTAAAATAGGGACATGTTTCTTATCTCTTTTTGAACTACATTGTGGTGCATGATGGACACCAAACTGACCAAGTTTACCTCTTTTAATCCAAATAAAATTGGGCAAATAGAAATGGTTAATGTTGGTGCATTTATTTATTTTATTGCATTTGCTTGTATTTATTATTTAAATTGGTGCACTAATTACTTATTGTAATTAGTTTATTAATAATTTGCACCAAATAGGATAAGTTTGCTTAACTAGTAGTCAACTTGGACACCTATTTTGTTATAGTGGAGTTCCACTCCACTATTCAAGGTAAGATAGGATAAGATTGTTTAACTAGTAGTTAACTTGTGTTGATCATTTTCACTTATTGGACACTTATCTTGTTAGTGTGGATTTGCACTCCACTATTCATGTAGTCAAATATTAGTTGAACTACATGTGTTGTGTGAGTTCCATAATCTTTATCTTGCTCTATATAAGCAATGGCTATTTGTGTATTCTATATCAGATTAATATTGAATTATTAGAGTAATTCATCATATTTGAGTTATATATTTATTTCAATTATTATCTTGTATGTATAGTTATTGTTTATTACTATTTTATCTCTTATTCCTATTTTCTAATAGATTTATTAGATCATGTATGTTAATTCTAATATGGTACTAGAGCTATCTTGAATCTATAGATTGTTAAATATTTAAGAGAAAAATATCCTAATATAGGATTAGTTTTTTGATTTTGTATATAGGTACAAATTGGAGATTTGTGGAGAATTTTTGAGCTCACCATTGAGTTCAAAGTGCCCGAAATAGTCAAAATTGTCTACAATTTTATCTAAATTAGGCACAGGAGGTAAAATTGGCAAGGGTTTGATACAAAAGCACCATGCCCAAATCTGATAGGTACCTAAAAATATAAGTGTTTTTTTTAGCAAAATGGACCTCATGGTTGCGTTTGGAAGGTGTCAAAACCTATCGATCCATATAAAATTTATCCAATTTGGACACACTTACCTGGAAGACAATTTTTTTTTGCTCCCATATACGACCGTATAGACTATGCAAGGCAAAAAAAATAAAATATTTTTTTTAGTAGGATTCATGGATCAATAGGTAGAATTGATAGGGAAACTACATGAGCCCACCATTTGAGCATCAAGAGGTATTTTTGAGCATTTTTTTTTAAATAGCTTAAAATTTCATGTTCTTCACTATTGTACTTTCAGTTTCTTTTAGATTTGTCTAGATTTTTCCACAATTTAGGTTTTTCTATAGCATCTCTTGCTTGTCCTCATTTTTACAATTTTAGAGGCTCATAACTTTCACATACAACCTCGTATTGAGGTCCCATTTTTTTTAAAGTTAATATTTTTTTAGCACAATGCATTGGTGCAATTTTTTTTTTAAAAAATGCATATTTTTTATACTTTTAGACTAGAGGACCTAATTGATCTTTTTGGAAACTAAAAAAATTATAATCCATCCTTGTAACTACACTTAATTATAAAGTGCCAACAAATACTTGCTGGGTGGGATAAAACTAAGTAATTCAGGGGGGTTTTGTGGTGTATTTTGTACTTTAATTTTTGCTTTGTGATGGTTTATTTCCAATTGCATCATACAGAATCCTAAGTTCCCACTATTAACAACATACAATTATAACATATAAAAATAGAATGCTTGGAATGTATTAATGATGCTAGGATATACGTCTTACACAACAACTCTTTTTACTCGCATCTACACTTTCTCTTTGAAACTACTAAAGTTATTGGATGCATTCAGTCTTATATGTTTTTAGATTTGAATTTACATCTTGACAAATATACAACTCTAAAAGAGGCTTGGGATAAATTACCATCATTTTTTGGCAAAATAGATGAGATTCATGGTTACCAAATTGATAACAAAATCATTATTTTGGATCCTAAAACTTATGCTACAATATAAGACTACATCACTAAAGTCATATATCTTAGAGCACAACTTTCTTAATGTAAAATTGATAAAAAGGATATTTAGTTGATTTTCAATGCCTTACACAAATTAGGTCCTGAATACTCATCCTTTATCTCTAGCTTTCAGACTCATAAGCTCACATTGGGCACATCTTATTAAATGCCCACCTTTGAGGTATTCTCTAAGATTCTAATGGTTGAAGAAGAAAAGTTAATAGCTATGGGTCTAATCAAGTCATCCAAATCTCAAGCTCTAGTTTCAAATCAACCTTAGCATAAGCAAGTTTCAACATCAACATCAAATACAGGCTCAAGTAAAAAGAAGCAAAATAATAAAAATAAGTCATAGAAATATAAGAATAAAGGGAAAAAATATTCCTCACAAGGAGATTATAAATCCACTAATAAGAAAGGGGATTCACAAAAAAAGGCTGGCACTCCTTGCCCTTATTGCAAAAAAAGGTTTCATAGTGAACAAGATTGCTAGAAGAAAGAGATTGATAACCTTAAGGGTCTTCTCAAGAAGAATAACATCAATCAATCCTCTTAAAAGGATTATTCCACTCCTTAAAATTTAGGAAAAGGGAAAGCTATGACACTAGTTGCACTGGAAAATTCTCCCAAGTCATGGGTACTTGACTCAGGTGCTTTGCACCATATGGGTTTTGATTAAAAACATTTTTTTGGATTAGAACCAAGTTCTTTGCCTTATATTCTCATTAGTGATGATTCTAAAGTAGATTTCATAGGAAAAGGTACAATTGATGTTGAGAGTGGTGTATTTGAGGACGTCCTCTATGTGTCAAAATTATCAACTAACCTTCTCTCTATCTACCAAATCACCCACTTTGATATTGGTAGGAAAGTTGATTTCACACCCAATTCTATTTCAATTAGAAAATTGGAGGATAATGCCTTAGTTACAGTGGGAAAAGTCAACAATAATACTTGAATTTATTCATTCTCCCACTTTGTGCCTCAATATTTATCTACAACTTTGCTCTCACACACTGATTCAATGAGCAAGCTATGGCATGGGTGGTTTGGTCATCTGAACTACTACTATTTACAATAGCTTAATCAGTAGGAGATGGTTATAGGACTTCCAAAAATTTAGTTTTTAGGAGGTGTATGTCATGGTTATGCCTTAGGCAAACATCCAAAGGATACGTTTGATAAAGGGAAGGCTTTAAGGGATACACAAGTCCTCAAACTTATTCATAGTGATTTAGTGGGTCTATTACCTAGTTTGTCTTTTAGTAAAACCCACTATGTTCTCATCTTTATTGATGACTATTCCAGATCTACTTGGGTTTATTTTCTAAAATTCAAGAGTGAAGTATTTGATAGATTTTTAGAGTTTAAATCTCTAGCAGAGAAATATTTTTGAGAAGTATGTCAAGATCCTTTGCACATATAATGGGAGGTAATATGTGAACAACAATTTTGAAAATTTTTGTGTTCTTGAAGGAACTAATTTACAGCATTTAGCTGCATACATACCTCAACAGAATGGTGTAGTAGAGAGGAAGAACATATTCTTAAAATAGATTAAAAGTTATATGATTTATGCAAAATCATTAGTACCTAAGTACTAGGTGGAAATAATTAATTATGCTACATATATACAGAATAGGGTTCCTCACTAAGATTTAAAGGGGAAAATGCCTTTTGAAGCTTGGTGCAATAGGAAGCTAGTAGTGGATCATTTCAAAGTCTTCGACAGTCCAACATGGGCTCACATACCTTATGATAAGTGTTGAACTTTAGGAAAACAAAGCCAAACTTACATATTTGTGGGATATTCTAATGGTGTTAAGGGATATCATCTCATTGATCTAGATTCACATGAGCTTATTATAACAAGAAGTGTTTACTTTGAAGAAAGTCCTTCACACTTGTCTTATAACATTTATCATTCTTCTTCCTTAGAAGAATCAAATAGAAGTGACTATGATACTCCTAATTTATCTACTCATAGGGTTGATGAGGTAATACCTCCCCAACAGGGTTTAGTAGGTCATGTTCCTCCTCCTCCTCCATAGCCTTGCCCATTGATGCCTTTGTGGGCTAGACAAACTTTGGTGGATGCAAACCCTCTTGTTAGGGATTCATTCAATAGGAGTACACAGTCACAACATGATCTTAAACATTATTATATTTCCATAACTTTTGATCCATAGTCTTTTCAGGAATCCACATGGATAGTTAAGTGGGATTCAATAATGGAAGAAGAGTATGACTCATTGATTAGGAACAACACTTGGGATCTTAGTCCTCTTCATAAGGGAATAAAATTAGTATGATGTAGGTGGATATATCAGACTAATTTTGTAGTGGATAGAAATATTGATAAGTATAAAGCACGCTTAGTGCCTAAGGTTTTTCCCAAGTAGAAGGCATTGACTATACATAAACCTCTACACTTGTTGATAACATTAATTTCATTCACTTGATACTAGCTATTGGTGCAACTCATGGTTGGGTTGTATATCATATGGATGTGAAGAGCACATTTATTCATGGGGATCTTTATGAGGAAATATATATGGAGTAGCCATAGGGGTTCATTTAAGATTCTTCATTGGTATGCTGCTTGTAGAAGTCTCTCTATGGTCTAAAATAAGCCCCTAAGGCTTGGTATTCCAAGATGGACACATTTATTCTTTTATTTGGGTTATGAAGATGTCACTCAGATCTAAATGTCTATATTCTATGGTAGGAGGATTCACTATTGTACTTGGTGCTCTATGTTGATGATCTCATTATTATAGGGAGCACAACATCCATCAAGAGAAATGTTAAGACTACACTTAATGATAGGTTTTCTATGATAGACATAAGCCTATTACATTATTTTTTTGAGATTTAGATAACATAATCTTCTTATAAGATTACTCTTTCATAGCCCAAGTATGCCATGGACTTGTTAGCTCAGTTTCACATGGCTGATTGTAGGCCTACATCGACTCCCTTCTTATCTAGAGTTAGACTTGAGGTTCATTGTTCCACTCCCTTGGTTGATACCACATTGTATTACTAGCTTGTAGGTAGCCTCATCTATTTGACTCATACACAGCCCAACATTTCATATGTAGTTGGCATAGCTTCACACTTTATGCAAACACCACATGAGCTTCATTAGAGAGTTGCCAAGCACATTTTGAGCTACATTCAAGGCACTATAAGATACAAGATTCACTATGCAATAGGTACAAGTTTAGACTTGGTGAGATACATAGATTCTAATTGGGCTAGTGATCATGATATTCATAAGTCTACTTCTAGTTACAACTTTCACTTTAGATCTAACCCCATTTGTTGGTAGAGCAAGAAGTAGCATGATATTTCTCTTTCATCTATAGAGGCTAAGTATCATGGTGATGTTAATGCCACTACTAAGGCTATTTGACTTCAAAATATTCTCACTGAGCTTGGTGTTCCATTTTAGAATCCATCAGTCATCTATTGTGACAACCAAAGCACTATCCAGATCTCAAAGAATTTGGTTCATCATAAGAGAACTAAACACATAAAGATCCATATGAACTTTATCAGGGAGCTAATTTAGGTGGAAATTATTTATCTTTAATATTGTCCTATAGAGGAATAAATTGTAGATATTTTCACCAAACCTTTCATTGAGAGCAAGTATCTTCACTTGCGATTTCTTTTGGGGGCGTGAGACATCTATTCTTCAAGGGACATTAGTTATTCAGGGGGGTCTCTTAGACCTTCATTTTGAAGAGGATTTTTTTCCTTTGTGTTTTCTCCTTTCCTCATATATTTGTATAGAGTACCTAATATGGATACACATTACCGAGACTCTTATCTACATAGCCCTACCTACGTTTCGCTTATAGGGGGTGTTGGTGCATTTATTTACTTTATTACATTTATTTTTATTTATTATTTATATTGGTGCACTAATTACTTATTGTAATTAGTTTATTATGTTTATTAATAATTTGCACCAAATAGGATTGTTGGAAATATTGTCATTGATGTCAAAGGTCTAGTATTTTTGAAGAAAATTTTGCATTAGTATTGTGGTTTGAGGCTATTAGAATGATTCTTGCATATGCAGTGTTTTAAATGATTATAGTCATAAGAAATTAGAATGTTGAAAAAGAGCTAATAGTTTTAGAAAGAAGGAAAAGAATACTCATGCAGATTCAATGAAGAAGGATTAGAGTTTCAAAGTTCCATTCATCAAAAAGAAGGTTCAGACATGTTCATGGCAAAAGAAACAACCTGCAGATTCTATGTTGGTGCAAACAGCTTTGCATGTAAGAAATAAAGACCAGCCATGGTTTGTTGATAGCAGATGTTTGAGGCATATGAAAAGAGATAATAATAAAGAATATCAATGGTGGCATAGTGAAATTCAAAGATAAAACCACTACCAGGATAGCCAAAAAAGGTATTTTAAGTTTGGATATTAGTATAACCAAAGCTAAGAATGTTTTGTAAGCATAATATTTTGAGTGTAAGTCAAATATGTGATCAGGGATATACATTATAGTTTCATGCAAAAGGTTGTGAGGTTGTAGAAGAAAATATTCAAATGAGTTGATTGCATATTCTCAAAGGATAGGTAAAGATTTATATGCATTATCAGATATCTTCTCAAAGGCACAATCAAAGGACACATTCAAAGATCTGCAAGAGGAGTTGGGAGTAATTTATTTTACTTCCTACCATTGATGTTTAGCATCAAGTGAGGGGGAGGTAAGTGTTAGCTCCAGGTAGGTCCTTTGCCATTGATGTCAAAGGGGGAGAATAACAGGTACAGGTATAGGTGTAGAAAATAGGTACAGGGAATAGGTACAGGTTGCTATAGTAAAGGGGAGTTACTGTATGTTTTTAGATGAAAGTATGTGCAGGTGACAAGATGTGGCAGTTTCAGGATTGAGGTTGCCATCAATGACAAAGGGGGAGATTGTTGTAAATATTGTCATTGATGTCAAAGGTCTAGTATTATTGGTGATAAAGGCCCCGTTGCATTTAATGTTGTTTATCTTGGCTAATGTGAGTTAATATTAACAAATATATTTTTGGTTGCATATGAGATAAAACAAGGGCCCATGGAGAAGTCGAAGAGCCACAGGATAAAGACAAAAGAAGGATGGGATGCATTTTCCCATGAAGAGTCATCTTAGGGAATACCAAGAGTCACCAAGTGAAGACAAAAGAGTAAGGGCACAATTTCTCATGAAGGGACACCTTAAGGAATATGAAAAGTCACCAAGATGAGGACAAAAGATGGAAGGACATTTTTGGTCATGAAGGGTCACCACATGACTTTTCAAAGGCTTGAATATGAAGAGTCATCTAAGATTGGCACCATTTTCCATGAGGATTGAAGGGTCACAAAGGGGGAAGGCCAAATGTCATTTGGAAAGCTATAAATAAAGGCTTGAGAAGCCATTTGTAATATGGTTGAGAGAGGTTGATTTGATATTGTAATATCTAGCTTAGAAGAGCAATTGTGAGAGATGAATAGTATTTGTTATATCTAGCTTAGAAGAGCAAAGGTGAGAGAGAGGAAAGAGATGTTGTATTGAACTATCACTTGTTGAGATAGCAAGATTGAGAGATAGGTGTGTGGTATACACAAAGGGGTCGGTGCTCCTGTGGGTTGGTGCTCACAAATTATTGTTGGGTTGGTGCTTGACAAAGGGGTTGGTGCTCTTATGGGTTGGTGCTCACGAATAGTTGTTGGGTTGGTGCTCGGCAAAGGGGTTTGAAGCTCCTGTGAGTTGGTGCTCACGAATTGTAGTTGGATTGGTACTCGGCAAAGGGGTATGGTGCTCTTATGGGTTGTTTCTCATGAATATACTTGAGATTTTTCTCTGTGGTTTTTCCCACATTGGGTTTCCATGTTATATTTGGTGTCTCTCTATCTTGTGTGATGTTTATTGTTTGAGTTTTATTGAATATCTTGAATGTTTGATTAAGTGGAATTTGATAAACGGAAAGTTTTATAAGATATATAATATACTGATTCACCCCCCCTCTCAGTATATTTTGTGCTTAACAAGGATAAGATTTCTTAGATAGTAGTCAACTTGGAAACCTATCTTGTTACAGTAGAGTTCCACTCTACTATTCAGGGTAAGATAGGATAAGATTGCTTAACTAGTAGTAAACTTGTGTTGAACATTTACACAATTTGGACACCTATCTTGTTAGTGTTGAGTTACACTCCACTATCATGTAGTCATATATCAATTGAACTACATGTGTTGTGTGAGTTCTATGATCTTTATCTTGCATGCCTTACTCTATATAGGCAATGACTATTTGTGTATTCTATATCAGATTAATATTGAATAATCGAATTAATTTATCATATTTGATTTACTTATACATTTTAGTTATTATCTCAGATATACAGTTATTGTTTATTACTGTTACTATTTTATCTCTTGTTCATGCTTTCTATTAGATTCATTAGATCCTGTATATTAATTCTAACATTTAAACATATTATTTTGCATCAACTTTGGATATATAACTTAAAACATTCACAAATATGGGATGATAATTCACTATACATTCAACATAGATATATTCAAGCCCTCCATGGCTCCATAAAACATATCCCATTTCATGTATGTCTTAGGTTTCAAATGTGACCCTTATTTATGTAGAATTACCTATTGCATTGGAGGAAGCATCTCTCCATGTACATAAATAATCAAATAAGGCCACCATATTTGTTGAAATAATCTAAAAAATCCAACATCATGTGAATTAATTCCTACATAAAACTAGCCAAAAGTACAAGCAACGTCTTGAATAATATCGGGTCCCTTGCCAATTCTAGGTTGGTGATAAGGTATGAATACATTTGTATAAATCACATTTGAAACACTGAAACAAGGAAATCAAACCTCTTTGATATAGGTCTTCCACAATCATCACGTAAATGTCCACTAATGCCTTTGAGCTAAACTTACCACACTATCTTGAGTTGCATTCAATGTTCAATTTATAACTAATGTGGCCATATTTTGTACCTCACTTGGAAACTTTAGACATTATTGAATATTTTTAGGTCACAAAGTTAAATCTTGACTATTTAATGCCATTAGATCATGATCAGGCCATAGATGCAGTGGTAAAAGGTACTTGAAATCAATAAATTCCACTATATCGAGTGATCAAGGCAATGCAATTTACTCACCAAGGAAATTGGCTCACCAAGAGCTATATTCAATAGAAAATTTCACATTTGGTTAAAAACTAGACATAGTGGGGCCCATTTCTTCTCAAGGGTGGAAACATTATCTAGATAGTGGCTTGGGCTTGTTGTATGAAAATATCGGGTCATTTTCAAAAAATTGTGATTTTTTGAAAAAATAATCAACATTAATTATAATTTTAGAGGTCTTTATAGAATTTTTGGAGATTAAAAAATGTTCCATCACTTTGATTTATCTAAGTGATGATCAAGATAGTGATTCAAGATTTCCAAAGAGGTAAACAATTATGAAATTGGAGCATACCTAAAAAAATTATGATCCTATTAAGGTGAAACTCCAAATGGATATAATTAGTAATTCTTATCTTATTAAATTTATTATTCTTAGAAAAAATATTATTTGCATGCCTAGGTGATCTAGATGGATTTTCAAAGAGTGGTTCTAGTGATACCGTAAATTCTATGTTCATAGTTTACAGTAATGATGGTTCTTATTCAATGGTCAATGATAATATTTAACTATAGATATAGGTTCATGATACTTCCAAGAATATCAATCTATCTCCATCAGATGCTACACACACTTCTACAATTATACAATGTAATTTGGAAAACTTAGACACAACATCATCCATGTATGTGTCAATACTTATGCAATTTACACTAATGACTTCCTTTAGGACCCAAATGCCTATATGCCACACCACTAAGGTCCACTCACTACATGCTACCATAATGTTCTAAGAAAATTTCTACCTCCATTTCAATAGGGGTGGATCCCAAAAATGATTCCAGTATAAAAACCTTGTGGGATTAAACAATAACTACCCATGATAATTTTTTTGAACACAAACTTTTGACACCAATTAGCTCAAATGATGAAAGGTGAAGAGTCACAAATACGCTCAACCATTTTGAATTTCATAACAATTATTTATGCCTTCACAAATGTATTTTACACACACACACACACACACACATCTATAATATTAGATACTAATAAAATAATAGAAGATAGACAACCATGTATAGAATGCATTAAACAAATATAATTTTTTATCCCCTCCAATATTTTCTCTATTATGAATCATGTTTGTATTGCTTCCACATATACATATAACACATCTCTATCCTCATTTATAGTGTTTTCCCATTGACCTCATGGGATTTAGATCATTGGTATCATATTGGTTAATCTTTCATGTCCCATCGAATAAGGTCTTAATATCTAAAGCTTGGCATCAAACCATAAAATCCCTTAAGTTATCTATGGTTTCATTATAGTAAAGTTTAGCTGGAAAGAGATAATGAAACATGAGATGAATTACCCTCAATGATAAATAATGAGATTGTAAATGCTCTACAAGAAGAAAATAAAGTTTTGTTCAACCAATTCATTGAAGTCCTCAAATAGGTGGTTTCATCAGCTAACAAATCAAGGAAAGCTTATGGTGGTTGAGTACCTCATAAGTTTCATGTAAATTTAGGCATTTCCATGTTAGAGAGGAAAATGAATGAACATGTAGGAGATATATAGTTACATCAATTCGAGTCATATTTTTCTATGAATGAAGTTAATAATGAAGAGAAGATAAAGATTTCACTTCTAAAAGTTTCTTCACCTGTCAAGAAGTGGTAGTAAACCCATACTATATGGGAAAAAGACCAATAAAATAAGAGTTTGAATCAACTTGGTAAATTTTCCTTGAAGCCTTCAAGGATTAATATTATAATGAATATGTCTATGATGACTGACGTATTAAGTCTCCTTCGATCCAGAGCAACATAAAGTCCTCGAGGACCACAATGATCTCAAAATTATTGGAATAATTAAAGGTTAAGTGGTGTTATTTATGTATTCTTAATACATTAAATTACATTTGTTAAATAATAATATGTTTTACTATTTATCATGAGTTTATCCTCATGTAAATAAATAATAAAATATATTAAATGACTTTTGGAGAGATTAGACCCATTAATGTGATGGTTGGAAAATATCACATTATAATGATCATATTACCTTACCCATATAATAAAGAGTTTATATTATAAAATGTAATGAAAAAAGTGAGAAGAGAAACCTTGTGTTGGGTACATTTTGTTTCTCAAATAATGAATAATCTTGGTGGGTTTTTTAACTTTTCATGAGGTTTTCCCATAGTATATCTGGTGTTTTATGGTGAATGTCTTTGTTATTGGTCTCACATCTAGATCCAGTGTTCGTATGTAATCGTATTGCCTATTTTGTCAAAAATATTCATTCAATCCAAATTGAAGCTAGTTAAGGTTAAGAACCCATGAAAAGCCTATTAATTTATGAAAACCATTGAGGAAGAGTCAAATATGAAGGGAAACCATGACACATATTCTTTGCTAAGGAAGACACATGCTTCAAACAAGTACAAACCATATACAACTAGGAAATGGTATGATAAACACAAAACCAATAACTAATTGAAATTAAAGTTGCATGCTTAGAAGAATTTTCTTATGCATATAGAAGAAGAGGATATGAAATCAATAGATAAAGACCCAAAATCCACTTGTATCAATGCAACAACCACACCAATAATACTAGAGACTGAAGTAGAACACCTATTCCTGAAATAAAGACTAAAGTAGAACATTTGAATGTGGTTGTAAGAGTATCTACTCAATTTTTTATTGATGAAGGTAAAATTAATAATATCATCTCTAAAACAACATCAATCAACTAAATATGAAAACCATACCTCATCCATAATGTTACCATTTACAATGGATTAATTCTTGTAACACAAAAGGTATACACATCATTCAACAATGTTTTTGATATAATCCTCAAGCATGCATACATGCATATCCACTATTGTGTGTATATAGCCAACCCTTAGAGTATCATAATTATGGGTAATAAGAGATATTGTATTCCTAAATTTATTCTACACTCTACTCTAGTCGCATGAACTCCTAATAAAATTATGTTAGATTCACCACCTACATAGAACTCTGGTCAATGACTCACATTTTGGGTGATTTACCTCACATGTACAACAAAATGCCTTTTCTATAAATTGTAATTCTGTTGGTTAAGTATTTACTTTATTATTATGTTTAGTTAAATAAAAATTGGTTCACAATAATGTTGGTTAAGTCCCATAACCACCTTGTAAAAAGATTATAAATCTTTTCACCTTCTTTGTAAATTGATCTTGAAATAATATTTTTATAAAACTTTTGTCAAATAATTTATTTCACTATGTAATTTCTTGAAGTTTTCTCAATTTACCTGGGCTAAAAGTGGTATCAAAGCGTGGTAAAATTTAAGAGAAGTAAAAAATATTTTTGAAGAGCCATTCTATTTCCATCAAAGCAGATAAAGGAGAAGTCTTTCTATGATGGAGTCATGAACATATGCCAAAAAATAATTTCATACCATCTTTAAAAGGTATTAAAATATTTGCATCCCCTTCATTTTAAATGGCATGAGTAACTCTAGGTAATTGTATGACACTATTTATTTTACCCTACAAATTTAAATTTGTACAACGATCCAATATAAGAAGTTTTTCAAAGCCAATAGTGGTAGGGCGATTTGATATACTAAAAAGCATAGTTGTACAATGATTTAAAACATTTTATTTTCTTTGATGCATATAGCACCTGTTGAAGCATTTAATTTTTTATTTAATCTGAGACCAATTTCTATAGTGGTTTTGCTATCAAGAGAGAGTCCATTGCAGCGATCTATGTCGAAAATAACAAGTCACATTAGCTCAGAAGTTAGATAAATTAATCCAAAAAAAAGAAGGGATGAGTTAAATTGATTCAGAGGATTTGATACAATAACTACAACAAGGCTATTCAAGTTTTATTTCCATTGATTTTTAATTCCATGGGTCCCTCCATAAAATCTCATGTAAAAATATGTATAAAATATTACAGAGCATGTAAATTTTACTTTTCCATCCATAAAACCAAGAATATGTGTAATATTTTACCCATATGTTGTTAAATTGGTTTATTTGGAGGTGGATGAATTGATTTTGTTAGTCTCTTTCAATAAGAGAGGTCCAGGGTTCAAATACCCTCCAGTTATTATTTTTTGGGTAGAATTGGCAATATAAGTGTGAAGTCGTAACTTTGGTTATAACTTTTTTTGACAAATCACTTTTTTTTCTAAAGGTGGTCATGTGACCAAGTAATTTGTAGGTTTGTGGATGTTTTAGACATAACAAAATGATCGATTTTATAATTTGAAATGTATTATATGATTTTTTCAACCAATATAATGAAATTAATATATAAAGGTGTATTTTCAATCAAAACTGACACCTTTCAAATGATAATTTCCACACTGTCAATTCTTGCTTAGGTTGTTGATGAACCCACCATACTTTATAGGTCCCTTATGATCCTCATGATCGACAAAATGTGAGCATCATATTGGAGGTTGGAGGATCTGTTGGAGGATGGAGGACAATTTCCTTCTTTAGTTATCTATTCACTCAAAGTTTGGGTTCATGCTTGGATTGCAATTTTGGCTTATAGTTTTTTACTTTCAGTTCCATTTTGGATTTATATCTAATATTCATGATATGGAGTGAACAAAGTTAGTTATTTTTGTTTCTCTTGATGCACAGCTTCTCATTTCTTGACTGATAGGGTAGAAGATTTAGGCATTGGTTAGACTTCGATCAGTTATCGATGACAATATGAGCTGATATGGGTTGTTAGCACTAGTAATATTGATCAAAGATCATTAGATTTTTTTGGGCATAGGATATGTGCCATATAGATTATGGGGTTATCACTTGGATGGGTTTTTGTGTGAGACCTTAAATTGGTCGATATAGTTGGATAGGCTTTGATCAGGTTCTATTACAGTATGGTATAATGATTATAGGGGATAAGTAGGACTTGATTATTTTCATCAACATTTTATGCCACAATTCATAGGATAGGATTTTGTATGAAGTGACGTTGATTTTGATCAATACTAGGAGGTATAGTACACCATTTGCAATTGCAACAAAGATTCTTTGATGACCTCAGAGTCAGTATTCTAGATCTTTTCTATACCCTTTGGATCAAGGGGGAGTTTGTTGGGTTTATGATCCAAAAAAAATTTATTGTAATGTTTTGGTTAAGTATTTACTTTATTATTATGTTTAGTTAAATAAAAATTGGTTCATGGGAATGTTGGTTAAGTCATGTAACCACCTTGTGAAAAGATTATAAATCTTTTCACCTTCTTTGTAAATTGATCCCAAAATAATATTTTTAGAAAACTTTTATCAAATAATTTATTCCACTATGTAATTTCATCAAGTGTCCTCCATTTACCTAAGTTTTGATCAGTACTAGGAGGTATAGTACACTAGTTACAGTTATAACAAAGATCATTGATGACTTCAGAGTTGTTGCTTCAAATATTTTGTATACCCTTTAGATCAAGGGGAGTTTGTTTGGTTTATGATCCAAAAGACTTTTATTTTAATGTTTTGGTTAAGTATTTACTTTATTATTATTATGTTTAGTTAAATAAAAAATTAGTTCACATGAATGTTGGTTAAGTCCCATAACCACCTTGTGAAAAGATTATAAATCTTTTTACTTTCTTTGTAATTTGATCCCAAAATAATATTTTTATAAAAAAATTGTCAAATAGTTTATTCCACTATGTCATCTTTTCAAGTTTTCTCCATTTATCTGGGCAAATAGTGGTATCAGAGCATGGTAAAATTGAAGAGTAAAAAATATTTTTGCAGAGCCATTCTATTTCTAGTAAATCACATAAAGGAGAAGTCTTTTTATGATGTAGTCATGAGCATACACCAAACAAAAATTTCATTCTAGATTTAAAAAGTATTAAAATGTTTGCATCCCCTTCACTATAAATGGCATAAGTAACTCCAAGTAATTGTACGGAGTTTTTTATTTTACCCTACAAATTTAAGTCTCTATGGTGATCCAATATAAGAAGTTTTTCAAAGCCAATAGTGGTAGGGTAATTTGATCTACAAGAAAGCACAACTGTACAACACTTTAAAACATTTTATTTTCTCTAATGCATATAACACCTGCTGAAGTATTTAATTTTTTATTTAATCTGAGACCAATTTTTATGGTAGTTTTTCTGTTAAGAGAGATTCCATTGCAATGATCTGTGTGGAAAATAAAAAGTCATATTAGCACAAAAGTTAGATAAATTAATAAAAAAAGAGGAAAAGTTAAATTGGTGCAGAGGATTCGATACAATAACTGTAACAAGTTTATTTAGGTTATATTTCCATTGATTTTTAATTCCATGGATCCCTCCACAAAATCTCATGTAAAAATATTTATAAATTATTACGAAGCATGTAAATTTTTCTTTTCCATCCATAAAACTAAGGATATGTGTAATATTTTGCCCATATGTTGCTAAATTGGTTGATGGGGAGGTGGATGAACTAATTTTGTTAGTCTTTTTCAATAGGAGAGGTTTTAAGTTCAAATCCCCCCCAATTAGTGATATAAGGGTATAAGTCGTGACTTTGGTTATAACTTCTTTCGACAAATCACTTTTTTTTTAAAAAGTGGTCATGTGACTAGGCAATTTGTGGGTTTTCAGATGTTCTAGACATAAAAAAATGGTCAATTTTATAATTTTCAATGTCCTTATATGATTTTTACAACCAATATAATGAAACTAATATATAAAGGTGCATTTTTTGTCAAAACCGATACCTTCTAAATGATAATTTCCACACTGTCACTTCTTGCTTGTGTTATCGATGAACCCACCATCCTTTACAAGTCCCTTAGGATCCTCATGATTGACAAACTATGAGCATCATATTGGATGTTGGAGGATCAGTTGGAGGATGGAGGATAATTACCCTCTCTAGTTAGCTATTCACTTAGAGTTTGGGTTCAAGTTTGAATAGTAATTTTGGCTTATTGTTTTTGTTTTTAGTTCCATTTTTGGCTTTATAATGATATTCATGACATGGAACAAATAGATTTAGTTATTTTTGTTTTTCTTGATGCATGGCTTTTCAGCTCTCAACTGATAGGGAGAGAAGATTTAGGCATTAGTTTGGCTTCGATCAATCATTAGTGATAGTACGAGTTGATATGGGTTACTAGTACTAGTAGTGTTGAGCAAAGATTATCAGCATTTATTGGGCATCATAAGATGTGCCATACTGATTATGGGGTTATCACTTGGATGGGTTCCTATGTGGGACCTTGTGTGGGTTGATGTAGTTAGACAGGCTTTTATCAGGTTTTACTACAAATGGTATGATGATTATAGGGGATAAGCAAGACTTACTCATGTTCATTAGCCTTTTATGACACAAGTCATAGGGTGGGCTTCTGTATGGAGTAGCATTAATTTATATCAATACTAGGAGGTATAGTACACTAGTTGCAGTTGCAATAAAGATTATTTGATGACTTCAGTGTCATTGCTCCAGATATTTTCTATACCCTTTAGATTAAGGGGGAGTTTCTTGGGTTTATTATCCAAAATATTTTTATTTTAATGTTTTGATTAAGTATTTATTTTATTATTATGTTTAGTTAAATAAAAATTGGTTTACAAAAATGCTGGTTAAGTCCAGTAACCACATTGTGAAAAGATTAAAAATCTTTTCATCTTATTTGTAAATTGATCCCAAAATAAAAAATTTATAAAACTTTTATCAAATAATGTATTCCACTATGTAATTTTTTCAATTTTTCTCTATTTACTAGGGTTTCGATTAGTACTCAGAGGTACAATATACCAATTATAATTATGACAAAGATTCTTTGATGATTTCAAAGTCATTGCTCTAGATCTTTTCTATACCCTTTGGATCAAGGGGAGTTTGTTGGGTTTATGATCCAAAAGACTTTTATTTTTATGTTTTGCTTAAGTATTTACTTTATTATTATGTTTACTTAAATAAAAATTGGTTCATGGGAATGTTGGTTAAGTCCTGTAACCACCTTGTGAAAATATTATAAATCTTTTCACCTTCTTTGTAATTTTATCCTAAAATAATATTTTTATAAAATTTTTATTAAATAATTCATTCCACTATGTAATTTCTTCAAGTTTCCTCCATTTACTTGGGCCAACAGTGGTATTAGAGCATGGTAAAATTGAAGAGGAGTTAACAATATTTTTTCAGGACCATTCTATTTCCAACAAAGTAGATAAAGGAGAAGTCTTTCTATGATAGAGTCATGAGCATATGCCAAACAACTATTTCATATCAGCTTTAAAAGTTATTAAAATGTTTGCATCCACTTCACTGTAAATGGCATGAGTAACTCCAGATAATTGTATGATGCTATTTATTTTACCCTACAAATTTAAATATGTATGACGATCCAATATAAGAAGTTTTTCAAATCTAATAGAGGTAGGGCAATTTGATTTATAGGAAAGCACAGTTGTATGATGATTTAAAACATTTTATTTTCTCTGATGCATATAACACCTATTGAAGTATTTAATTTTTTATTTAATCTGAGACCAATTTGTGTGGTGGTTTTTCTATCAAGAGACAGTCCATGGTAGTGATTTGTGTGAAAAATAACAACTCACATTAGCACAAAAGTTAGATAAATTAATCCCAAAAAAAAGGGAGAAGTCAAATTAGTGTAGAGGATTTGATATAATAACTAAAACAAGCATATTCAAGGTTATTTCCATTGATTTTTAATTTCATGGGTCCTTACATAAAATCTCATGTAAAAATATTTATAAAATATTGCGGAGCATGTAATTTTACTTTTCCATCCATAAAACCAAGGATATGTATAATATTTTGTCCATATGTTGTCAAATTGGTTGATGGGGAGGTGGATGAATTGATTTTGTTAGTCTCATTTAATAAGAGAGGTCTAGCATTCAAATCCCCTCCAATTATTATTTTTTGGGTAGAATCAGTGATATAAAGGTGTAAGTCGTGACTTTGGTTATAATTTTTTTCGACAAATCACTTTTGTTTTCTAAGAGTGGTCATGTGAACAAGTAATTTGTAGGTTTTCAAACATTCCAGATATAACAAAATGGTCAATTTTGTAATTTTCAGTGTCTTTATATGATTTTTTCAACCAACATAATTGTTGGGGATCAACCAACAATGGATTACACTTGTGAAAGCAATAAACACGGAAATAAATCAGATAGATAAGTAACTGAAATGATAAATAGCACAGAACAAGATATACAAGAAAACACCCTGAAAACTTGTATTAAAACTCTTTACAATAGGAATACAATTGAAGAAACTTCGTTCTTCCACACGTCTCTCAGATGCACACAAGATCTCTCACTAGATCTCTATTCCTCAAGAGCTCTCTCTCAAGTACACTCAAATCCAACAACCTAGATTGATGCAACTCAGTACTGTCCTTCAAACATTCACAATGTTCTACTCATACTCACACAATAGCTTAGAAGATCTTTCCTACATATAGAAATAGGAAACTTGAGCATGCTCTTACAACAAACAGTTAAGCCACTTCAACAAGGGCTCTAAAAATAATATTGCTAACAATAGAGACGCGAGCTTGAGTCTACAACTCAAACTCATCATGCAAACACTCGCTTCTGTCCTTGGAAATCGCTTTCTGGACACACAAGTAACCGACGTCGGTTCCTGCCTGTTCGCCTGTGACCGTCGCCGGCCGACCCTACTGCCGACGTCGGTGCCTCTGTAACTGCAACTGACCGATGTCGGTTGCTCTTGACCGACGCCAGCGTCTGTGTAGACCCAAAACTGTTTTGTATGCTCCTTGGTGAAGCTTTTAGCTCCACACCCTAACAATCTCCCACTTGGAGATAAACCAGCTGCACCAGTACCTGTACAGCAACATCTTCTAGCTCCTCCATCTTCAACTCAATCATGAAGACCAATAGAAGTTGAATGAAGATTCAACTTCTCCTTAGTAATCGGCTTTGTTAGCATATCATCAGGATTCTTGTCTGTATGGATCTTCTCCAGCTTCAACTCACCATCTTCCAATACCTGCCGTATGAAGTGGTACCTTAGCTATATGTGCTTGGTTCTTGAGTGAAAAGCTGAGTTCTTAGCCAAATGGATTGCACTTTGACTGTCACTATACAATCTGCAACTTCCATGCTCCCTTCCAAGCTCTTCCATGAACCGTGTCATCCATATCATCTCCTTGCTAGCTTCTATAGCTGCAATGTACTCTGGTTCTGTAGTTGACAAGGCTACAACCTTCTGCAACTTAGATATCCAACTAACTGTCGTTCCACCTACAGTAAAAACATAACCTGTGGTGCTCCTCCTGCCATCCAAATCACCTGCCATATCTGAATCTACATAGCCATGTAGAGAAGTATCTGAACCTCCATAGCACAAGTGTCTACTGCTGGTTCCTCTCAAATATCTAAGGATCCATTGAACTGCTTTCCAATGTTCCTTTCCTGGATTGGCCATATACTTGCTTACTACTCCCACTGCTTGGGCAATATCCGGTCTAGTACACACCATTGCATACATCAAACTTCCTACCGTGGAAGAATATGGAACCTTACTCATGTACTCTACCTCATCATGTGAATTAGGACATTGTTCTTTACTTAACTTAAAATGTCCAGCCAAAGGTGTGCTTACCGGTTTAGCATCCTGCATATTGAACCGTTTCAACACCTTGTCCACATAATCTTCTTGAGACAATATCAACCTGTGATTTTCTCTGTCTCTCTTAATGCTCATGCCAAGGATTTTCTTAGCTGCTCCCAAATCCTTTATAGCAAACGTTTGAGCTAATTTAACCTTAAGCTCAGAGATATCCTCCATGTGAGATCCTGCAACCAGCATATCATCTACATACAACAATAGAATAATATATCTACCATTATCAAATCTCTTAAAATATACACAATGGTCAGATTGACATCTACTGTAGCCATGCTCAGTCATAAACCTGTCAAATTTCAAATACCATTGCCTAGGAGCTTGCTTGAGGCCATACAAGCTTTTCTTCAACCTGCACACTAACTTCTCCTTACCCTTGACCTCAAATCCTTCTGGCTGTTCCATGTAAATTTCCTCATCCAAATCTCCATAAAGAAACGTTGTCTTAACATCTAGCTGCTCAAGATGCAAATCCTCAAAAGCAACCAAAGACAATACAACCCTTATAGAAGTCATCTTAACAACAGGAGAAAAAATCTCACCAAAGTCAATACCTAGCTTTTGTGCAAATCCTTTTACCACCAATCTGGCCTTATATCTCATCTGTCCATCCTCACCTTCCTTCAACCTGTAGGTCCATCTGTTCTTCAGTGTTCTCTTACCAGCTGGCAATTCAACCAAATCCCATGTTTGGTTCTCTCTTAAGGACTCCATCTCCTCAACCATGCCACGCTCCCACTTACTCCTGGACTCCACCTGTAATGCTTCTTCAAAACTCACTGGTTCTCCACCATCGATTAGCAATAAATAATATAAGGAAGGAGAATATCTAATTGGAGGCTTACTTACCCTTTCAGACCTCCTGATGGGTGTCTTAGACTCGTTCTCAACACACTGTCCACTCAAATTTTATGACAGTGACCGACCTCGGCCTCCTGTAGACCTATTACTGGCTGATGCCGATTCTTCTTGGCCGACACCGGTGCCTGGTCTGCCGACGTCGGTCTCTGTATGACCGACATCAGTTTCTGTACTGCCGACGCTGGTTCCTAACCTACCGACGTCGGTCTCTGTGTTTTCCTGTAAGTGATTATTTCTTTTTCCCGCGAGCTCATTTTGGACCATAACTTCATCCAATTCACCATTGCTCTGCCTAGATTGATCCAGCTTCCTTATCTGATCACTGTACATCACTCTTTCATTGAAAACAACATCACGGCTCCTAATTACCTTGTTAGTTCCTAGATTCCAAAATTTGAAACCAAAATCATCTGAGCCATAGCCTATAAACGTGCACCTCATAGACTTAGCATCAAGCTTCTTTCTATTTTCCTTATCTATGTGCACAAAGGCTTCACAACCAAAAACTTTGAGATATGAGAGATCTACCTTTTTACCTGTCCATGCCTCTTCTGGAATTCCACCATCCAGAGCTGTAGAGGGTCCTTTGTTAATCAGGTACACTGCGGTGTCAACGGCTTCTGCCCAAAACTCTAAGGGCAACCCTGCATGCAATCTCATACATCTTGCACGCTCCATAATAGTTCTATTCATCCTTTCAACAATACCATTCTGCTGAGGTGTCCTTGGAACCGTCCTTTGCCTACGAATTTTGTGAGTGTAACAATACCAGTTAAACTTAAGACTGCAGAACTCACCGCCATTATCAGATCTCAAGCACTTTAATCTTCTGCCTGTTTCATTCTCAACCATAGCTTTCCAAATCTTAAAAGTCTCAAAAACATCAGATTTTTTTTAATACAGTAGATCCATACCTTTCTTGTGGCATCATCTATGAATGTAACATAGTACCGTGATTCGCCAATAGAGGCTACCTGAGCCGGTCCCCACACGTCTGTGTGAACAAGCTGCAACTTCTGCCTTTTCGTAGTAGACCCAGTGTTGAGAAAACTAACCCTTTTCTGTTTTCCAAATACACAATGCTCACAAAATTCTAGATCCATACTTTTCAAATCTGAAAGCATACCTTTAGACTTAAGAATTGACATCCCCTTCTCACTCATGTGGCCAAGCCTTGAGTGCCACAATTTAGCATCCACATCTGAAGTAGATAAAACTGAAGGAGATTTGTTAGTAACACAATTACACAAATAGAGAGTACCTTCTCTCTTAACTCTGGCCATAACAAGTGCACCCTTGGTCACTTTCCAAGAATCTGCTGTGAGAGTTACTGTACAACCCTCATCACCTAGCTTACTTGCAGAAATCAAATTTCTCTTCAAACTAGGAACATGCATCACATCTCTCAACACCCATGTGTTGCCATTCTGCATCTTTAGCTGCACTTTACCTTTGCCAATAATCTTACAAGGCTCATCATCCCCTAAGTACACTATTCCAAAATCTCCATGGATATAGTCACTGAAATATTCTCTGTTAGGGGTAGCATGGAAAGATGCACCAGAATCTAATACCCAAGATTCTATATTATTGTGCAAAGAGAAAATAAGAGCATCCTGTGCAATACCTATAACCTTTGTCTCTTCCTTTCCTTCGTGCTGATTCTCCTCCTTAGGCTTTGACCAGCAATCTCTGCTTATGTGCCCCAACTTTCCACAGTTCCAGCATTGTGGCCTTCTACCATTCCTGGATTTGGATCTGCCTCTTCCCTTAGACTTAGATCTTGATCTCCTCTTGCTCTTTTCTTTTTGCCTTCCCCTGCTCTCGAGATTTAAAGCGTTCCCAGATGTCTCTTTTATGCTTTTCCTGCGAATTTCCTCATTCAAGATAACACTAACCACATCCTCTACTTTTAAAATATTCGAAGCAGAAGCAGTATTAGAAACTGCCATTACCAAGCCATGCCAGCTTTCAGGCAAAGAACATAATATTAAAAGAGCTTTTATTTCATCTTCAAATACAATATTGATTGAACTTAATTGGTTAACAATACCATGGAAATCATTCAGGTGATTAGAAACAGATCCACCTTCTTGCATATGCAAATTAAATAACTGCTTCATTAAATATACCTTATTTGAAGCGGAGGGTTTTTCATACAAATTTGCTAACGTAGTCATTAACTCTACCATAGTTTTTGCCTGTGACAAATTAGATATCACAGTGGAGGCCAGACTCAGTCTTATAGACCCAAGAGCCTTTCTGTCAAGAACTTCCCATTCTTCATCCTCCATGTCCTTGGGCTTCTTTGCTATCCCACCTAACGGTAAGTAAAGATCCTTCTGATACAGATAGTCCTCTATCTGTATTCTCCAGTGTTGATAGTTCTTGCCATTAAACTTTTCTATTCTCAACTTACTTTCTTCTGCCATTGCTTCTCCCACTCAAACAGAAATCCCTGCAGAAACCCCTGTGAGCAACCTGTAATCCAAACACACTACACATATCTGAACCACCTGTTAGTGAACCTGAGCTCTGATACCACTTGTTGGGGATCAACCAACAATGGATTACACTTGTGAAAGCAATAAACATAGAAATAAATCAGATAGATAAGTAACTGAAATGATAAATAGCACAGAACAAGATATACAAGAAAACACCCTGAAAACTTGTATTAAAACTCTTTACAATAGGAATACAATTGAAGAAACTTCGTTCTTCCACACCTCTCTCAGATGCACACAAGATCTCTCACTAGATCTCTATTCCTCAAGAGCTCTCTCTCAAGTACACTCAAATCCAACAACCTGGATTGATGCAACTCAGTACTGTCCTTCAAACATTCACAATGTTCTACTCATACTCACACAATAGCTTAGAAGATCTTTCCTACATATAGAAATAGGAAACTTGAGCATGCTCTTACAAAAAATAGTTAAGCCACTTCAACAAGGGCTCTAAAAATAATATTGCTAACAATAGAGACGCGAGCTTGAGTCTACAATTCAAACTCATCATGCAAACACTCGCTTTTGTCCTCGGAAATCGCTTTCTGGACACACAGGTAACCGACGTCGGTTCCTGCCTGTTCGCCTGTGACCATCGCCGGCCGACCCTACTGCCGACGTCGGCACCTCTGTAACTGCAACTGACCGACGTCGATCGCTCCTGACTGACGTCGGCGTCTGTGTAGACCCGAAACTATTTTGTATGCTCTTTGGTGAAGCTTTTAGCTCCACACCCTAACAATAATGAAACTAATATATAAAGGTGTATTTTTTATCAAAACCAAAACCTTCCAAATGACAATTTTCACATTGTCACTTCTTCCTCATGTTATTGATGAACCCACCATCCTTTACAAGTCCCTTATGATCCTCATGATTGACAAACTATTAGCATCATATTGGAGGTTGGAGGATCCATTGGAAGATGGATGATAGTTACCCTCTCCAGTTAGTTATTCACTCAGAGTTTACGTTCATGATTGAATAACAATTTTGACTTGTGGTTTTTGCTTTTAGTTTCATTTTTGGATTTAAATATGATATTCGTGACATGGAGTGGATAGAGTTAGTTGTTTTTATTTCTCTCGATGCATATCTTCTCACCTCTCACCTGATAAGGGGAGAAGATTTAGGCATTGGTTGGACTTTGATCAATCATCAATGATATTATGAGTTGATATGGATTGCTAGCACCATCAATGTTAAACAAAGGTCACCAACATTTTTTGGGCATTAGGAGATGTCTCATACAGAGTATGGGGTTATTACTTGGACAAGTTCTTGTGTGGGACCTTATGTGGGTTGATGTAGTTGGACATGCTTTGATTAGGTTCTACTAAAGTATGGTATGATGATTATAGGGGATGAGCAGGACTTGATCATGTTTATCAGCCTTTTATGCCACAACTTGTAGGGTGGGCTTCTATATGGAGTGGCATTGGTTTTGATCAATATTAATAGGTACAATACACCAATTGTAGTTGCAACAAAGATTCTTTGATGACTTCAGAGTCATTATTCTAGATCTTTTCTATACCCTTTGGATCAAGGGAGAGTTTGTTGAGTTTATGATCTAAAAGATTTTTTTATTTTAACATTTTGGCTAAGTATTTAATTTATTATAATTTTTAGTTGAATAAAAATTAGTTCACGGGAATGTTGGTTAAGTCCCATAACCACCTTGTAAAAGATTATAAATATTTTCACTTTCTTTGTAAATTGATCCCAAAATAATATTTTTATAAAAAAATTATCAAATAATTTATTCCACTATGTAATTTCTGCAAGTTTCCTCTATTTACCTGAGTTTTGATCAGTACTAAGAAGTATAGTGCACCAATTGCAGTTGCAACAGAGATTCTTTGATGACTTCAAAGCCATTACTCCAGATCTTTTCTATACCCTTTGGATTAGGGGGGAGTTTATTAAGTTTATGATCCAAAAGAGTTTCATTTTAATGTTTTGGTTAAGTATTTAAATTATTATTATGTTTAGTTAAATAAAAATTGGTTCATGAGAATGTTGGTTAAGTCCTGTAACCACCTTGTGAAAAGATTATAAATCTTTTCACCTACTTTATAAATTGATCTTGAAATAATATTTTTATAAAACTTTTGTCAAATAATTTATTCCTCTATGTAATTTCTTCAAGTTTCCTCCATTTACTTGGGCCAATAGTGGTATCAAAATGTGGTAAAATTGAAGAGGAGTAAAAAATCTTTTTGTAGAGCCATTCTATTTCCAATAAAGCAGATAAAGGAGAAGTCTTTCTATGATGGAGTCATAGCATACGCCAAACAACAATTTCATACTAGCTTTAAAAGGTACTAAAATGTCTACATCCCCTTCACTATAAATGGCATGAGTAATTCCAGATAATTGTATGACATTGTTTATTTTACCCTACAAATTTAAATCTATATGATGATACAATATAAGAATTTTTTCAAACCCAATAATGGTAGGGCAATTTGATCTGCAAGAAAGTGCAATTGTATGACGCTTTAAAACATTTTATTTTCTCTTATGCATATAATACCTTCTGAAGTATTAATTTTTTTATTTAATCTAAGACCAATTTATATGGTGGCTTTTCTATCAAGAGAGTCCATTGCAGCAATTAGTGTGGAAAATAACAAGTCACATTAACGCATAAGTTAGATAAATTAATCCAAAAAAAGGGAGAAGTCAAATTGATGTAGAGGATTTGATACAATAACTGCAACAAGCTTATTCAAGTTTTATTTCCATTGATTTTTAATTCCATGGGTCCCTCCACAAAATCTCATGTAAAAATATTTATAAAATATTACGAAGCATGTAAATTTTACTTTTCCATCCATAAAACTAAGGATATGTGTAATATTTTGCTCATATGTTGTTAAATTGGTTGATGAGGAGGTGGATGAATTGATTTTGTTAGTCGCTTTCAATAGGAGAGGTCTAGGGTTCATATCCCCTCCAATTATTATTTTTTGTATAGAATCGGTGATATAAGGGTGTAAGTCATGACTTTGGTTATAATGTTTTTTGACAAATCACTTTTTTTTTCAAAGATGGTCATGTGACCAAGCAATTTATAGGTTTCAAATGTTCCAAACACAACAGAATGGTCAATTTTGTAATTTTAAGTGTCCTTATGTGATTTTTTTAACCAATATAATGAAACAAATATATAAAGGTGCATTTTTGATCAAAATTGACACCTTCCAAATGATAATTTTCACACTGTCACTTCTTACTTGTGTTGTTAACAAACCCACCATCCTTTACAGGTCCCTTAGGATCTTTATGATTGACAAACTATGAGCATCATATTGGAGGTTGGAGGATCTGTTGGAGGATGGAGGACAATTATCCTCTCCAATTAGCTATTCACTTAGAGTTTGGGTTCATGCTTGAATAACAATTTTGGCTTGTGGTTTTTACTTTCAATTCTATTTTTGGCTTTATATATGATATTAATTACATGAAGCAAATAGTGTTAGTTGTTTTTTCCCTTGATGAATGACTTCTAACCTCTCCCCTGATAGGGGGAGAAGAATTAGGCATTGGTTGGACTTCAATCAGTTATCAGTGATAGTATGATCTAATATGGGTTGCTAGCATTATCAGTGTTGATCAAAGGTCATCAACATTTATTTGGCATCAAGAGATGTGACATACAGAGTATAGGGTTATCACTTAGATGTGTTGTTATGTGAGAATTTATGTGGGTTGATATAGTTGGATAGGTTTTGATCAGGTTCTATTATAATATGGTACGATGATTATAGGGGATGAATAAGACTTGATCATGTCCATCATTCTTTTATGCAACAACTCACAGGATAGGCTTCTTTATGGAGCAACATCAGTTTTGATTAGTGCTAAGAGGTATAGTACACTAATTTTAGTTGTGACATAGATTCTTTGATGACTTCAGAGTCATTGCTCTAAATCTTTTCTATACCCTTTGGATCAAGGGGGAGTTTTTTGGGTTTATGATCTAAAAGACTTTTATGTTAATGTTTTGGTTAAGTATTTATTTTATTATTATGTTGAGTTAAATAAAAACTAGTTCATGAGAATGTTAGTTAAGTCCCATAACCACCTTGTGAAAAGATTATAAAAATTGATCCCAAAATAATATTTTTATAAAAATTGTCAAATAATTTATTTCACTAGGTAATTTCTTCAATTTTCTTCCATTTACCTAGGTTTTGATCAATACTAAGAGGTACAATACACTAGTTGCAGTTGTGACAGAGATTCTTTGATAACTTCAAAGTCATTGCTCCAGATCTTTTCTATACCCTTTAGATCAAGGAGGAGTTTGTTGGGTTTATGATCCAAAAGACTTTTATTTTAATGTTTTGGTTAAATATTTACTTTATTATTATGTTTAGTTAAATAAAAATTAATTCACGAGAATGTTGGTTAAGCCCCGTAACCACCTTGTGAAAAGATTATAAATCTTTTCACCTTCTTTGTAAATTGATCCCAAAATAATATTTTTATAAAAAATTTGTCAAATAATTTATTTCACTATATAATTTCTTCAAGTTTCCTCAATTTACCTAGGCCAATAGTGGTATCAAAGCATGGTAAAATTGAAGAGGAGTAAAAAATATTTTTGCAGAGCCATTCTATTTCTAGTAAAATAGATAAAGGAGAAGTCTTTCTATGGAGTCATGAACGTATGCCAAATAACAATTTCATACCAGCTTTAAAAGGTATTAAAATGTCTACATCCCCTTCACTATAAATGGCATGAGTAACTTAAGGTAATTGTATGACATTTATTTTTCCTTGTAAATTTAAATTTGTATGGTGATCCAATATAAGAATTTTTTCAAAGCCAATAGTGGTAGGGTAATTTGATCTATAGAAAAGTGCAGTTGTACAATGCTTTAAAACATTTTATTTTCTATTATGCATATATCACCTGCTAAAGTATTAAATTTTTTACTTAAATTGAGACCAATTTTTAAGGTGGTTTTTATGTCAAAAGAGAGTCCATTGCAGTGATAGGTGTGGAAAACAACAAGTCACATTAGTGCAAACATTAGATAAATTATTTCGAAAAAAAAAGAAGTCAAATTGGTGTAGAGGATTCGATACAATAACTTCAACAAGCTTATTCAGGTTTATTTCCATTTATTTTTAATTCCATGGGTCCCTCCACAAAAGCTCATGTAAAAATATTTATAAAATATTATAAAGCATGTAAATTTTACTTTTCCATCCATAAAACCAAGGATATGTGTAATATTTTGCCCATATGTTGTTAAATTGGTTGATGGGGAGGTGGATGAATTGAATTTGTTAGTCTCTTTCAATAGGAGATGTCCAAGGTTCAAATCCCCTCCAATTATTACTTTTTGGGTAGAATCGATGAAATAAGGGTGTAAGTTGTTGGGTGAATATTTTGTCGTCAACTAACTGAAGACAAAATGGGTATATCAACCACAACATAGGGAGATTTACACTACGAAAAAGTATGGGTTTACCAGATCTGGATGAAGTAAATCTCTCCTCTCATTAAGGGGAGGTTCCCTATAAATATTTATGCATTGGATATATATATATATATATATATATATATATATATATAATTAAACAGAAAATAACACATAAGGTGGTATAACAACATCTACCTCTATTTTTTCAGAGGTAATGTATGAAGAGCAAAAGAGAGACATCTTGATCCTTAGCTAACAACACTCCTCTTCTTTCAGGAATGGTATTAAACGGGAAGCAGAAGATCACCTGAAGTAACAAAGTCCACAAGAACAATTACGCAAGCACAAAGTCTTCCGTAGTCTTCCTCAATGATCTAGAACAGACGTAGCTATAGAGTAAAACGAAGCACAAAGTCTTCGCATGAAACTACAAAAGATAAATGAATCTCAAAGATAAAAGTAGCTCAAAGTCTATCCTCTACCTTTTAGAAGTGTTCTCAGATAATATTAATACACCCACTTTGCTTATTAAATTAGATAAACAAGAGATCATCAGAACATGAGAACTATTTCCTAGACAACACATATAACTTCAACACAAAGTCTGAAATAAACCTACTTCGCATTCATTCAACAAAATATGATTTACAAGTTTGAGCACAAAGTCTCAAAAATTGCTTCAATTTCAGCAAAGTGTTTTCTCTTAATTTTTTCAAGCCCTATTACAAATGAGGTCTCCACTATATATAAGGAGAAAATCCTCAAAAATTAGAAAATAATAAAATACAAAAATATCTTAGTCAAAGATGACTCATATTTGACTTTGAGATATTTTTCTGAAATATTTACATGTAATTACATTTTAAAAAATTGCATGCATTTTTCATAAAACAAAAGTGCATAAAGAGAGAAGAAGAAAGAAGGGGAAAAATTCAGTTCTTGCTGCCAAATTTCTTCAGATGAGCATCATACATAGTAATGGATGCTTGAATTCCTATGCTGTCTGGCACAACCGTGTTCTTGGAGATTATTCTAGCTCTGATTAATGCATCTTTCAATGTTGTGATGGCCTTAGCATCACCAATTAACCTGAATTTTAGATTTTCCAAAGTTAACTGAGTTTCTAGAATACCATCCACAGAAGACATTGAGAAGGATTTTTCTTCAAAATCTTTTTGAATCATCTCTTTGAAACTGTGGATCATTTCTCCTGCTGAGAGGAATTGATTGTCCTTTGAGGTTAGGTTGCAAGGCAGCTCTTCTAGTCACTCTTCTCACCAGCATCCCTGAAAGCTTTGAGATCCTCAATTAAATCTTTGAGTACCTGGATCCTGAAAGTCAGTGACTCCTTGATCTCAACATAAGAGTCTTTGTTGGAAAGAGTCTTTGTTGGAGATGACACCGATAGATATCAAGGTGTTTTTCTTCAGATCTTTCATCTCTTTCCATTTGGCAAGATATTTTTCTAAACTACTAATCTCTTAAGAGATAAGAGAGACAAAGTCATCTAACTCTGCTCTTAATTTCTTCATCTTGTCTGTCTTTTTTGCAACTTCTGATAGCAAAGAAACTCTTTGAGTATGCATTTTTTCAACATAGTCCTCCAAGACTTTTTCCTTCAAGTAAGTCTTCTCTACCTTTTAGATGACAGGGTCATCTACGGAGATGGCCTCCAGAGTTGCTGCTTCAGGGGGAGAGTGAACCTTCTTATTAGTGTCGTTAGTTGCTCTGTCTTGGCCTTGTAATAATCTTTCATCTCCTTCTCTCGGTCGAATTTCTGGACCATGATGTCCATAGTAGACTGAAGGTCATTTTCACACCTTCGTGAGTATCTTTGCCAAGTTCGACACAAGAGATGGAATAGTTGCTCATTTCAAAACCCTCAAGGGTTGCATCCTGTGGAGGCTTAGCAATTTCTAGAAAATTCTATCCTTTTTCTTTGACCAATTTGGAGAGGATCTTTGGCCTCTTCGGAGCCTTGGCTTTCACCGGCACTATTTTGCCAAAGTCAAAGTCATCTGGAGAAATGTCCAACTTCTTTCTTTTAGGGGTGAATGCTGACATCTAGGGCAGGAGAGAAGTACCTGTTGTGGCAATGGTTGTCTCGATTGGTGTTACTGTGGCAGTTTCTACACTACTAGTGGTGACAATAGTCGCAGTGGGAGTAATAGGCAAAACTGTACCAATTACTAATTCTGGCTCTTGGGTAAAACTTTCCCCCAAATTGAAAGAGGGAGAAGACAAACTTGGGATGGACCCAGAGGAGTGAGGAGAACCTTCAGAAGTGCCCTGAGGATCGCCAAATATGACTCTTGAAAGAGAGGTAGCTCTAGAAGAGGGAACACTGATCGGAGAGATAGGAGAAGAGGGTGCCATAGGAGACTGAGGTGGAGAAGGAGAGATGCTCTTGAGCGGTTGTGCTTCTTCTTGTGAAGGCAGAGGTTCAGTGCTTGGTTGTCTTGTCAGTTGATCATCTATTTCCATTGGCTAAGCTACCTGTGTCTAAGGGCTCTGCTCTTCAGTTCCTTTAGCTACCACTTTAGGCTCTTCAGTAGCCTTTGGTTTCTTAGACACAAAGATGATTCTAGGCTTGTGAGTCCTAGAAGGGGAAGGTGCATCACCTTTGTTCTTGGTTCTATTCTTAGCCTTCTTCTTCATCTCTGCTTGGTATTCAACGTCTGATTTCATGATAAATTCTTTCAGTTTGATTCCTCTGACTGTTAACCAATCATTGGTTTTAGCCAATATTAGTTCAAACCTTTTTCTTAGAGAAGTTAGTTTCTTCTGAGGCCACTGAGTTGGAGGAAGAGGGGAGCCAACAACCTTTTCAGCCAGGTATTTGCTATTGATGATATTTCTATCATCGGCTAGACTGGAGGGGATCTCTACAAGTCCCATATATTCAATCTAGTCTAGGGTCAACTTGCAATAATCCATCTTTCTGATCTCTTCAGCCATCCTCAAGTCGATCCAGATATCTTCAATTATGGGCTCATAGAACTGAGTTTTCTACTTAATTTTGTCTTTAACTCCCCTGTAATCAAATTTATCTCTTCTCTTGAACTGATTTAGGGTGACCATCTGTATTTCTATTTTCATGACTTTGGCTTTGGCTGCTGTTGCAATGGAATACCTGCCAATTTCGATTGGAAACCTAAAACCTGGTTTCTTTAGCTCCATTTGTCTAGTATGCACGACAATTAGTTGTCGACAAAGTTTCATTAGAACCAGCTTGTCAGAAGGGAAGCTGGGGAGCATATAGGGGTAGCCTTGGAAAAAGCCAACTTGAAGATAGCAGAAAGTGGGAAATTGTAAGAACATGTAGCCATAGTCATTGACGACTGCCCAAGCCTCATCTGATACTCTTTTCTACTCGCGCTAAGGGTCGAATAGACATAGAAATGTGGTGAAGAAGGCGTCATTTACCCTTTTGAAATGATGGGTTGACCCTTGTAGTGTCAACTGGGGATAAAATTAGTATACTGGGGTTGTCTTTCTATCCCCTTCGGTTGTCAAACCCAAAAAATTTCACATTACGATAGCTATGTACACAAGGTACAAAGTCATATAAAACTTGTAAGAAGTCAGTACCTTAGTTAGCTGCTTATGGAGAGCGTTGTTGATCTGCTCTCCCCAAAAGATGACCTGCTTGCTTTGGAGGATGATTTTAATGAATGGGTACATCCATTCATCGTACAATGAGGAAGACAGGAGGCCTCGAACTATGCTGAGAAGGGTGATCAAGTCACCAACTTCCTCGATGAAGTCACTCTTCAAAAAGTTTTGTGGCCATCTAGATAAGTTGGTCCTAGGGGTCTTCAGTCATTTGTAGTTCATCACTTTTTTTGCCCTCTCGGGGTCTTTGTCGTATTCCTTCTAGGCATCCACGAAGTCGATCTTGGTCACTTTGGTGGCTGGAGGGCACATGAAGACTTTGTCAATGAATTCAGAATCTAGCCGAATCACCATATTATCGCTGGCATCTGAGATTGACCTGGTCTCTTTATTATAGAAGCAGGCACATTAAAGGATGAACTCTATATGATATGCTACTACTGGAAAAGCGGCCACCAAGTGGATGTTACTCTCGACGATTCTCTTTATCTCAGTGCTTGGGTTCATCACCTTCGTTCAGGTTATGGACTCAGCCATGTCCACGTGGCTAATTTTAGTGTCCTGAATGTCATCGACATTTGAGGAGACTAAAGTGAGCGGGAAGATGCCTTGGTATTTATACTTCATGGTCTTCACCTTTTTCAGAGATGCTTTAGACATGGGAACTAGCTTTGGTCGGATAGGTGTCGATGAGCAAGAGTTCTCTAAAAGTACTACAGACATGATCATGAAATTAGAGGAGAGTGGATGAATTGGGGAAATGAATTTTAAGTGATCTTGGTCAATGGAGGTCACTTAAAAAGGTCAGGTCAGAAAAAGGGGCAAAAAATGAGGAAGAAAGGGAAAGAAAAAGACACGACAGAAAATCCTTCAGAGTTAGGAAAATTTGGAGGAGAAATGCACGGGTGGAAAAATTTGCCGCCCTTGCATGTTGAGGTGACTGAAGTGCAAGGGCGGCAAAATTCGCCACCCATGGAGGGTCGGCCTGCCTAAGCGGTTAATTTTTCCACCCTTACAGGTTGGGTTGGGAAAAGGTAAGGGCGGCAAAATTTGCCACCCCTATAGTTTCGAAAAGTGAGGGTAGGGGCGGTGAATTTTTCCGCCCCTGCATACTAGACATGCTTCGATGGCAAAATTTGTCACCGATGCGTGTCGGGAAAGAAGCGTGCGCTAGCATTGAAATTCACCGCTCGTGCATGAATGAAGAATGGGGGCGAGGGGAAGCCGAGACATAGGGGCGGCAAAAATTGCCGCCCTTGTGGGATTTGGGAGGAAACCCGTGGGGGTACGAGCGGTAAAATTTTGTCATCCGTGCGAGTTTGAACAAAACCATGGGAAATGGAGAGGGATGGCATTTTTAGCCATCCTAGCAGGTAGAAAGGATTCACAAAAAACGATAAAGAAACTGAGGAAGAACAAGAAAAACAAATGTAAAAAACAAGACCCACCTGGAAAGCCGCATGTGCCACAAGCTTGAATCCATGAAAACATGCTTCAAATCGCTCGTTAGATGGTCCAGACATAGAAGGAAGGAGGAGAGGAGGAAGCAATGAGAAGAAATGGGGTTTAAATTCGTTTATATGGAGTGAAAAACAACCCCAACAACCCACCACACGTGGCAATAAATGCCACACATGGAAACTGAGGCATGTTTGGGCGGCAAAATTTGCCACCCTTTTATATCTCTGTTAGTTCGAATGCAGGGGTGGCAAAAATTGCCGCTCTTGCAGGTCAAGATGCAGGGGTGGCAAATTATTATGCCCTTGCATTACAAAGGTCAAAATGCATTAGCGGCAAAATTTGCCACCCGTGTACAAAAGGAAGAAAAGACCAACTCAAGAAGAGGCAGTCTGGAGAGGGAGTATCTTGGTCGCAACGAGATCGTAATCACTCTCACGTTCTTGGGCCAAGCTGAGAACAAATTCAAAAGCCGTCTCAAAAATAAACTTAGAGAGACAAAAGACGAAATAGACAAGTTTCGTAGGGGGTTGTTCCCAAAAATGGGCTAAGCTAATTTTGAAAACAATAACTAGCTCTTGCTGGAGAACTTTCATTAATCAAATTGATCAGTGGGAGTAGAAACCAGTCTCTAAGTGCCTTCATCTAAGCCATTGGGCTAAGGAGTCAAGCTAAAATCAAAAGAAAAATAGACAAAACATAAAGACTATACATATATACAAATGGACTTATCCAAGCCTCAAGAATTGAATAGCTTCAGATGCTGCCTGCTGTGAGGTAGTGCGAATGGTGTTCCATCTTGGTACTCCAGCAAGAAACTAGCCTCACCACAGAGCTGTCGAATGGTGAATGGGCCTCTCCATAGGGAGTCAAATTTGTCATGCATCCCTTTTGGTTCTTGCCTCTTATCCCACAACAAGACTTGATCTCCAACTTGGAATTCACAGACCTTAGCTTTTTTATCAAAGAGTACCTTCACTCGGTTTTGATGCTCTGTAATTTGATCCACTACCATGGCTCGATGCTCATTCAGCTCATTTAGACACATGATTCTTTTGTCAATTGAGCTTTCGAAGGTTCAGTCTTCGATTGCTTTAGTTAACTTGAGCGCTAGTAATTCAAGGGTGATTGGAATTTCTGCATTTAATCCATATAGAAGCTAGAAAGGTGACATACCTATAACCCTTTTAGGTCTTATTTTATCTACCCATAAAGCATCATACAATGCTTTATGTCATGTTCTCTGATTATCGTTTACCAACTTCCTGATAATAGTGACCAGGTTCTTGTTACTCGATTCTGCTTGGCCATTTCCTTGAGGGAAATAATCCGAAGTGTGGGATAGGGTAATCCCATAATAGAAACAAAATTGAGTAATTTCATGTGATGAAAAATAGGCCGCATTATCTGTTATGATCTTTAGTGAGACCCCAAATCTGGATATGATATTTTTTTGAAAAAATTGCACACCACTTCAGACATAGCGTGCTTGGTTGGGATGGCCTCCACCCACTTAGTGAAGTAATCCATTGCCATGAGGACATAATCATGTCCAGCACTTAAAGATGGGTTGACTACACCAATGAAGTCAATACCCCACTGCTGAAATGGTTCTTCGATCACTACCGGCTTGAGAGGTAAAACAGGCAGCTTAGGCTTTCCAACAAATTGCTGACACAATTCGCACCTACACACCCACTTGTAGGCATCTTGGAACAGTGTCAGCCAATAATACCTTTCTCATAGAATTTTGTGCATTGTCACCGGTGCAGAAAAATGTCCTCCATAGGTCAGATTGTGAAAAGATTCTAAGAGTCTTTCTTGTTATGCCTTGTCAACACAACGAAGAAATGCCCTGTCCAGGTTTCTCTTGTAAAGACCATTATCCCAAAGGACATAACCAACTGCTTTTAATTTAACATTCCATTTCTCTTTAAAAGAAAGATGAGCAGGACACTCACCATATGTCAAAAAATGAGTAATGTCAGAATACCACTCATCAGTAGTTGCAACAAAGAGGACCAAGGGATGCTTTCGATCAATACTTCTTTGCTTTCTGCTTTGCCTGGAATGTTGTTGGTGATCAACTGGCAAAGACCCTTTCCTCATATGAGCTTGGTTGGTTTGATGTCTAGATCAAACTCCTAAGTCTTGGAAATCCAGTTACCTCTCTTTGTACCGAACTCTTGCTGAGTCAAAATAGATTTTACTATTGTGTCTAGTATAAAAACTTTGGTGTGAGAGTTTAGGGTATAAAACCTGAAGTGTTTGATCACTTTGACCACTGCGTATGCATGTTTCTCAATAAGGGAATATTTCAGCTCATGATCCTTAAGTGGACAACTCATGAAAGAGATAGGAGATTCTACACCTTCTGGATTCTATTGGACTAAAATGGTCGATAGTGTATGTTCGAAGGCATAACTATATATTTTGAAACTTTTAGTATAATCTGGACAAACCAAGACTGGTGCATGGGCGATTACTTTCTTAATTTATTTGAATGTTGATTTGCCCTTAGCAGTCCACCTAAATGTAGCATTGCCCTTCATCATGTTGACAATGTGACGGGTTTTCTCAGCAAACTCAAGAATAAACCTTCAGAGAAAATTCACTTTTCCAAAGAAAGAGTAAACTGCGGTCTTGCTGGTAGGCAGAGTAAGTTCTTAGATGGAATTGACTCTCTCTGAATCAATTTTAATACCTTCACGGAACACAATGTGTTCGAGAAGTTTCCCTTTAGTTACTCCAAAAATAGATTTCTTTGGGTTTAAATAAATACCGTTCTAATGACAGCATTCTAGTATCCTTTGCAAATGGTGAACATGTTCAGAACGATGTTTTGAAAACACTGTCAGATCATCCAAGTATACTACAATGAATTTTCCCATCTCATCTTTGAAAGCGAGATCCATCGCCCTTTCAAATGTGGCGCCAGCATTTATCAGACCAAAAGGCATTCTTTGATAAGCGAATATGCCCCAAGGTGTGGTGAATGTTGTCTTGTACTGATCTGCTTTTTTGACTTCGACCTGATTGTACCCCAAAAAACTGTCTAGCATTGATAACATTTCTGAACCTGTCATCATCTACAAAACTTGATCCATGATGGGAAGAGGGTAGTTATCTTTTAAAGACAACTGATTTAAGTTTTTAAAATCCACACAGATTCAAATTTTGCCATTCTTCTTCCTGACAGGCACTATATTGGCAATCCATGTTGAGTGATGGATTAAAAAAATTATTTGGGCGTCAAGCATCTTTTATATCTCAGCTAAAATGGTACCTGAGATTTTTGGGTTATATTGCCTAGATTTTTGCTTGTAAGGTTCAGAGTTAACCTTCAGAGGAATGTCATGATGAATGTCATTTAGCCTGAGTGATTTCAGATCATCATAGGAATAGGCCAATACATCTATATATTGGCAAAGTAAACTAGCAAGCTTAAATCTCTCCTCGAGAGTGCAGCATTTTTCAATGTTTACCATTTTAGGATCTTGTTTGGTTCCCAAATTTACCTAATCAAAATCTTGAGAGGATTTTGAATCTGTTTGTTATTGCTTAATAAACTTGTCATGGTTATCAAACAACTTCTCTAGTGAAACTAGGCCTTTGGGAATCTTATTCCCCTTAAGCTGTAGGAAATTCTCACCTATATTCATATTTGACTCGGGAGTTGCTTCACATTATCAGAGTTCACTACCTTCAAAATGCAGTTGTTCAAAACTATTCTTTTACTCAAAGAAGGTGATGATTTGATCATCATTGTTAAATACCTGCCATTAGTCGGCATTATCGGGTACACTTGGCTGAAAGACCAGCTCAATAGTGTACTTATCTCTCTTAAAGTCTGGGTGAGGGACTAAAAGGGTAGCAGAGACAGCCAATGCATCTGCTCAGTCATTGAATTCCCTTAGAACGGCGGAGATGTTGAAAGCGTCAAAATTTTCAATCTGATCCCAGACTAAATTGCGATAGTGGCGCAACCTTTCATTTTTTATCTGATAAAAGTTCTTCACTTGGCAGACTATCAACTCAGCATCCCCTTTAGCATGGAGTAGCCTAATGCCTTTTTCTTTGGCAGCCTGTAGTTCGAGCAACAAGGACTCGTACTAAGCCGTGTTGTTGGTATTGTTAAACTACAATTTGTAGGATAGAGGAATAATGTCTCCCTGAGGAGATACCAACACAACTCTGGCTCTCAAACTAGTAGAAGAGCAGCTACCATCAAATTCTAAGGTCCATACCTCGTTAGACACTGCCTTTTCTTTGAAAACTCCTTCGTTTGGGGGAAGAGGTTTTTTCACGTGTTCATTTTGATTTGTTAATTCCCCTATTGTGTCAGTTGAACACAATCTCAAGTCATTACCCATAAGAGTTTCATTAGATGTCCCATGGAACTCGTTTGTAGAAAAGAAGTAGTTGCCCATGCTTGAAGACTCAAATAAAATTTGAGCTTCCGGTGCCGACGATCGGGTAACTACATACCTTGCTTCTTTTTCAGGAAGCAACCTCTTTATGATACCTTGGATTGGGATTCTTGCTTTCGACAAGTCCATACTTAGCTCACCTCCACATCTTTGCAGAAATTCTGCCCAAGTAGGATGTTATAAGATGCTAGAACATTGGCCACTAAAACCATCATCTTTATCCGCTTCTCTGGAAAAGACGCGAAGGCATATTGAGCATCTTTTATTTGACCAAGGAGGGGAACTTGCTTATTTTCTATGGAAAAACACCTCCCAAAAGTTTTGGTCAAAGTCAGGCCAAGAGAATCTGCCACCTTTATGGGCATGACGTTATCTGAGGCTCCAGAGTCTATAATGCAATTACTTAGTTTATAACCATTTATAAGTAGGGAAACATAGAAAGGTTCTATTTTCCCAAGAGCAATAGGAGGAGTCACAACAAGATTGTTTTGGGCCAGTTTATCTTTAGGGGGATCATGAATAGCCTTCAAAGAATCTTGTCCTACGGGGATGGCTTTGTTTTTTATATATTCTGCTAACCTATCAAACTATCCTGGGTTAGCCCTCAAATATTCAATCTCTGTCATTTGAATTTTAGTTTTTCTAGCATGATCAATTATATCAAACAATTGAAAAGAAATTGAGACAGAGGAAGAGAGTCCATCATCTAAAATTTTAGTAGGTATGACACTGGTCTAAGCAATAGAAGTGGAAGGGACAGCGTGGTTGGAGGAACTTACTTTTTTATGAATCACCTGATCTTTTAGTTGTGGAGGAAATGGAGTCCCACGTTTAACGATGGAAACCACTGGCCGGGGCTCCTCCTCTGCCTTTCTTTTGTCAGTCTGGAAAGTTGACTGATTCTGAGATCTAGTGAAAACATCGTAAGATCCATCCAAACCCTCCCCTTTACTTCCATCTTCATCCTGGTAATCCAAGAAAATGATATTGGAGTCACCAGCTAATTCTTCTTCTTGCTCATCAAAGAGATTAGCATCTTCTTGTTGGTCCAACTGAGGTTGAAAAGAATAGTCATGTTCAGCCTCTAGGTAGCCGATCGCTGAATTGGTAGGTGCTGCTTCAATGGCCAATTTTTCTAAAGGGGGAGGCAGGCAATTTGGTTGCCCTTGGTTCTGAGTAGCATTACCTTGATACTGCTAATTTTGGAACATTCTCTTGGGCATATCTCGATAGGTAGGAGCAGACGTACCTTGGGCTATTTGCTTCTTCAAAGCTATTAGTTTGTTTGTCAATTTTTGCACCATAGGATCTGTAGTGCCTGAAGAAGAATTTTTAGTAAATGGAGAGAATTTATTTTTACTAGGGTCTTTTCTGATCTTACCTACCAGAATAAGATCATCTTCAATCTCAGCAGCTAAATCTTGAGCCAGGGCTAGATCCATAGGGCCAGCTCGTCTCAATAGGAAACTTACTTCAGGAAGCTGTGAATTTATGAAAAAGCATTTGAGATTCTCTGGCCTAGGCTGAGCCACAGTAGGATCCAGTCTCTCAACTTATTGAATTTAGCTATGAAATCCCTCATAGGTTCCTGGGATTCTTTTTTTATCTGTGTTAGCTGAGCTAGCAAAGCGTGTGCATCTTCAACAGGTTTGAACCTAAATTCGAATTTGGATTTAAGCGTATCCCAGTCAGTTATTGACCCAGCCTGTAGGTGATAGAGCCAATCTGCAACAACACCTTACAAAGTTTCCACAAAAAGTCTAACTGCTACATCCTCAAATTCTACGTCGATTATGCCACATGCTATGGAGAAAGCGGCAATATGCTCGTTAGGGTGAACCTATCCATCACCAAAAAACTTAGTAAATTTTTTTCTAGAACTACGAGGTAGTTCATGCAAAGGTGCAGTCAAATTAAGGGGACCAAAGGAATTGCCCCACAGGCCTTGAGCCATTATGATAGGACGATTAAATGGTGGGATGATCAACCTTGGTAGGGTATTTATAGGTAGGGCCTGGTTAACGGCAGGAAAAGAAGCACTACCTTGTGTTGGTGACCCGATCAGATCAAGAGGAAGACTCCTAGATCGTTGGAGGAAAGGCGGTGGAGGAAATAGGTTAGAATTGCTCTGCTGCACCAATTCAAACACGGGGTCAAAAACACCCTTAGATCTCTGGCTTCTGGTGTATCGTGGAGTTGCTAGATTTCAAATGAAAGAGGGACTGAAACTACTTCAAGTTGAAGCTTGAGGCTTCAAAATGCACGTTCGTGTCCCCAGCAGAGTCACCAAAAATTTTTGGGTGAATATTTTATCGTCAACTAACTGAAGACAAAATGGGTATATCAACCACAACATAAGGAGATTTACACCATAAAAAGTATAGGTTTACCAGATCTGGATGAAGTAAATCTCTCCTCTCATCAAGGGGAGGTTCCCTATAAATATTTATGCATTGGATATATATATATATATATATATATATATATATATAGGCAGAAAATAACACATAAAGTGGTATAACAGCATCTACCTCTCTTTTTTCAGAGGTAATGTATGAAGAGCAAAAGAGAGACATCCTGATCCTTAGCTAACAACACTCCTCTTCTTTCAGGAATGGTATTAAATGGGAAGCAGAAGATCACCTGAAGTAACAAAGTCCACAAGAACAATTACGCAAGCACAAAGTCTTCCGTAGTCTTCCTCATCGATCTAGAACAGACGTAGCTGTAGAGTAAAATGAAGCACAAAGTCTTCGCATGAAACTACAAAAGATAAATGAATCTCAAAGATAAAAGTAGCTCAAAGTCTATCCTCTACCTTTTAGAAGTGTTCTCAAATAATATTAATACACCCACTTTGCTTATTAAATTAGATAAACAAGAGATCAGCAGGAAAGAGAACATGAGAAATTGTTTCCTAGACAACACAGATAACTTTAACACAAAGTCTAAAATAAACCTGCTTCTCATTCATTCAAAAAAATATGATTTACAAGTTTGAGCACAAAGTCTCAAAAATTGCTTCAATTTCAGCAGAGTGTTTTCTCTTAATTTTTCCAAGCCCTATTACAAATGAGGTCTCCACTATATATAGGGAAAAAATCCTCAAAAACTAGAAAATAATAAAATACAAAAATATCTTAGTCAAAGATGACTCATCTTTGACTTTGAGATATTTTTTTGAAATATTTACATGTAATTACATTTTACAAAATTGCATGCACTTTTCACAAAACAAAAGTGCATAAGGAGAGAAGAAGAAAGAAGGGGAAAAATTCAATTCTTGCTGCCAGATTTTTTTAGATGAGCATCGTACATAGTAATAGATGCCTGAATTCCTATGCTATCTAGCACAACTGTGTTCTTAGAGATGATTTTGGCTCTAATTAATGCGTCCTTCAATGCTGTGATGGCCTTAGCATGACTAGTTAACCTGGATTTTAGATTTTTCAAAGTTAACTGAGTGTCCAAAATACCATCCACAAAAGACATTGAGAAGGATTTTTTTCAAAATCTCTTTGAATCATCTCTTTGAAACTATGGATCATTTCTCCTGCTGAGAGGAATTGATTGTCCTTGGAAGTTAGGTTGCAAGGTAGCTCTTCTAGTTTATTGAGCATGCTAAGGTCACTCTTCTCATCAGCATCCCTAAAAACTTTGAGATCTTCAATTAAATCTTTGAGTACCTAGATCCTGAAAGTCAGCGACTCCTTGATCTCAACATAAGATTCCTTGTTGGAGATGACACCGATAGATATCAAGGTGCTTTTCTTCAAATCCTTCATCTCTTTCTATTTGGCAAGATATTTTTTTGAACTACTAATCTCTTGAGAGATAAGAGAGACAAAGTCATCTAACTCTGCTCTTAATTTCTTCATCTTGTCTGTCTTTTTTGCAACTTTTGATAGCAAGGAAACTCCTTGAGTATGCATTTTTTCAACGTAGTCCTCCAGGACTTTTTCCTTTAAGTTTTCTATGCCTTTTGGATGACAGGGTCGTCTATGGAGAAGGCCTCCAGAGTTTCCACTTCAGGGGGGAGAGTGAACCTTCTTATTACTGCCGTTAGCTGCTCTGTTTTGGCCTTGTAATAATCTTTCATTTCCTTCTCTCAGTTGAATTTTTGGACCATGATGTCCACAGCAGACTGAAGGTTGCTTTTCACACCTTCGTGAGTAACTTTGCCAAGTTCGACATGAGAGATGGAATAGCTGCTCATTTCGAAACCCTCAAGGGTTGCATCCTATGGAGGCTTAGCAATTTTCAAAAAAAATTGTCTTTTTTTTGACCAATTTGGAGAGGATCTTTGGCCTCTTCAGAGCCTTGGCTTTCACCGGCACTATTTTGCCAAAGTCAAAGTCATCTAGAGAAATGTCCAACTTCTTTCTTTTGGGGGTGAATGCTGACATCTAGGGTGGGAGAGAAGTACCTATTGTGGCAATGGTTATCTCAGCTGGTGTTACTATGGCAGCTTCTACACTGCTAGTAGTGACAGTAGTCACAGTGGGAGTAATAGGCAAAACTGTACCAATTACTGATTCTGGCTCTTGGGCAGAACTTTCCCCCAGATTGAAAGAGGGAGAAGACAAACTTGGGATGGACCCAGAGGAGTGAGGAGAACCTTCAGAAGCGATCTGAGGATTGCCAAATATGACTCTAGAAGGAGAGGTGGCTCCAGAAGAGGGAACACTAATCGGAGAGATAGGAGAAGAGGGTGCCACAAGAGACTGAGGTGGAGAAGGAGAGACACTCTTGAGCGGTTGTGCTTCTTCTTGTGAAGATAGAGGTTCAGTGCTTGGCTATCTTATCAGCCTGTCATCTATTTCTATTGGTTGAGCTACCTATGTCTGAGGGCTCTGCTCTTCAGTTCCTTTAGCTACCACTTCAGGCTCTTTAGTAGCCTTTGGTTTCTTAGACACAAAGATGATTCTAGGCTTGTGAATCCTAGAAGGGGAAGGTGCATCGCTTTTGTTCTTGGTTCTATTCTCGGCCTTCTTCTTCATCTCTGCTTGGTATTCAGCTTCTGATCCTGTGATAAATTCTTTCAGTTTGATTCCTCTGGCTGCTAACCAATCATTGGTGTTAGCCAATATTGGTTCAAACTTTTTTCTCAGAGAAGTTAGTTCCTTGTTCCTTCTGAGACCACTGAGTTGGAGGAAGAGGGGAGCCAGCAACCTTTTCAGCCAGGTATTTGCTATTGACGATGTTTTCATTGTCAGCCAGACTCGAGGGGATCTCTGCAAGTCCCAGATATTCAATCTGGTCTAGGGTCAGCCTGCAATAATCCATCTTTTTGATCTCTTCAGCCATCCTCAGGTTGATCTAGATATCTTCAATCATGGGCTCATGGAACTGAGTTTTCCATCTGATTTTGTCCTTGACTCCCCTGTAATCAAATTTATCTCTTCTCTTGAACTGTTTTAGGGTGACCATCTACATTTTTGTTTCCATGACTTTGGCTTTCACTGCTATTGTAATGGAATATCTGCCAATTTTGATTGAAAACCTAAAATCTGGTTTCTTCAGCTCCATTTGTCTAGTATGCATGACAATCAGTTGTCAACAAAGTTTCATTAGAACCAACTTGTCAGAAGGGAACCTGGGGAGCATATAGGGGTAGCCTTGGTAAAAGCCAACCTGAAGATAGCAGAAGGTGGAGAATTGCAGGAACATGTAGCCGTAGTCATTGACGACTACCCAAGCCTCATCTGATACTCTTTTTTGCTCGAGCTGAGGGTCGAAGAGACATAGAAATGTGGCAAAGAAGGCATCATTTACCTTTTTGAAATGACGGGTTGACACTTGTAGTGCCAACTGGAAAAAAAATGAGTATATTGGGGTTGTCTTTCTATCCCCTTCAGTTGTCAAACTCAAAAAATTTTGCATTACGGCAGCTATGTACACAAGGTACGAAGTCATATAAAACTTGTAAGAAGTCAATACCTTGGTTAGCTGTTCATGGAGAGCGTTGATGATCTGCTCTCTGCAAAAGATGACCTGCTTGCCTTAGAGGATGATTTTAATGAATGGATACATCCATTCATGGAACAGTGAGGAAGACGGGAGGCTTCAAACTCTGCTGAGAAGGGTGATCAAGTCACCAACTTCCTCGATGAAGTCACTCCTCAAAAAGTTTTGCAACCATCTGGATAGGTTGGTCCTGGGGGTCTTCAGCCATTTGTAGTTCATCACTTTCTTTTCCCTCTTGGGGTCTTTGTTGTATTCCTTCTGGGCATCCACGAAGTTGATCTTGGTCACTTCGGTGGTTGGAGGGCACATGAAGACTCTGTCGATGAATTCAAAATCCAGCCGAATCACCACATTGCCACTAGCATCTAAGACCGACCTGGTCTCTTTATTGTAGAAGTGAGCACATTGATGGATGAACTCTATATGATGTGCTGCTACTAAAAAAGTGGTCACCAAGTGGATGTTACTCTCGATGATTTTCTTTATCTCGGTGCTTGGGTTCATCACCCTCGTTCGGGTTATGAACTCAGCCATGTTCACATGGCCAATTTTGGTGTCTCGAATGTCGTCGACATTTGAGGAGACCGAAGTGAGTGGGAAGACGCCCTGGTATTTATACTTCATGGTCTTCACCTTTTTTGGAGATGCTTCAGACATGGGAACTAGCTTTGGTCGGACAAGTGTCGATGAGCAAGAGTTCTCTGAAGGTACTGCAGACATGATCACAAAATTAGGGGAGAGTGGATGAATTGAGAAAAATGCATTTTAAGTGATCTTGGTCAATGGAGGTCACTTAAAAATGAGGAAGAAAGGGAAAGAAAAGGACACGACGAAAAATCCTCTGGAGTTAGGAAAATCTAGAGGAGGAATGCACAGGCGGCAAAATTTGCCACCCCTACATGTTGAGGTGACTGAAGTGCAAGGACGGTGAAATTCGCCACCCATGCAGGGTCGGCCTGCCTAAGCGGTGAATTTTTTTGCCCTTATAGGTCAGGTTGGGAAAAGGTAGGGGCAGTGAAATTTGCCGCCCCTACAGTTTGGAAAAGTGAGGGTAGGGGTAGCAAATTTTGCTGCCCCTACATACTAGACATGCTTCGATGGTGAAATTTGCCGCCGATCTGTGTTGGGTAAGGAGCATGCACGAGCGGTGAAATTTTCCACTCGTGCACAAATGAAGAACGGGGGCGGGGGGAAGCTAAGACACAAGCGTGGAAAAAATTGCCGCCCTTGCGAGATTTGGGAGGAAACTTGTGGGGGTACGGGTGGAAAAATTTTACCGTCCATGCGGGTTTGAACAAAACCGCAGGAAATGGAGAGGGATAGCATTTTTAGCCATCCCAACAGGTAAAAAGGATTCACAAAAAATGATAAAGAAATTGAGGAAGAACAAGAAAAACTAATGTAAAAAACAAGACCCACCTGGAAAGCCGCGTGTGCCACAAGCTCGAATTTGTGAAAACACACTTCAAATCGCTCGTCAGATGGTCCAAATGTAGAAGGCAGGAGGAGAGGAGGAAGCAATGAGAAGAAATGGGGTTCAAATCGGTTTATATGGGGTGAAAAACAACCCCAACAACCCATCACGCGTGGCAATAAATGTCACGTACAAAAATCGAGGCATGTTTGGGCGGCAAAATTTGCCGCCCTTGCATGTCTCTGTTAGTTCGAATGCAGGGGTGGAAAAAATTGCCGCCCTTACAGGTCAAGATGCAGGGGTGGAAAATTTTGATGCCCTTGCATTACAAAGGTTAAAATGCATTGGCGGCAAAATTTGCCGCCCGTGCACAAAAGGAAGAAAAGACCAACTCAGGAAGAGGCAGTCTGGAGAGGGAGTCTCTTGGTCGCAACGAGATCATAATCACTCTCACGTTCTTAGGCCAAGCTGAGAATGAATTCAAAAATTGTCTCGAAAACAAACTTAGAGAGACAAAAGATGAAATGGACAAGTTTCGTAAGGGGTTGTTCCCAAAAATGGGCTAAGCTGATTTTGGAAACAACATAAGTCATGACTTTGGTTATAATGTTTTTTGACAAATCACTTTTTCTTTCCAAAGGTGGTCATGTGACCAGGCAATTTGTAGGTTTTCAAATGTTATAGACACAACAAAATGGTCAATTTTTTAATTTGAAGTGTTCTTATATGATTTTTGCAACCAATATAATGAAGCTGATATATAAAGGTGCATTTTTTTATTGAAACCAACACCTTCCAAATGATAATTTGCACACTGTCACTTCTTGCTTGTGTTGTCAATGAACCCATCATCCTTTACAGGTTCCTTAGGATCCTCATGATTGACAAACTATGAGCATCATATTAGAGGTTGGAGGATCCATTGGAGGATGGAGGATAATTACCCTCTCTAGTTATCTATTCACTCAAAGTTTGGGTTCATGCTTGAATAGTAATTTTGGCTTGTGGTTTTTACTTTTATTTCTATTTTTGACTTTATATTTGATATTCATGACATGGAATAGATAGAGTTAGTTGATTTTGTTTCTCTTGATGCATGGTTTCTCACCTCTCATCTGTTAGGGGGAGAAGATTTAGGCATTGTTTGGACTTCAATCAGTCATCAGTGATAGTATGAGTTGATATAGATTTCTAGCATTAGCAATGTTTGGTAAAGGTCATCAATATTTGTTGGGCATCAGATGTACCATATCGAGTATGAGGTTATCACTTGGGTTCTTGTATGGTAACTTATGTGAGTTGATGTAGTTGGACATGATTTGATCAGGTTCTACTATAGTATGGTATGATGATCATAGGGGATGAGTAAGACTTGATCATATCCATCAATCTTTTATGTCATAACTCATAGGGTGGGCTTTTGTATAGAGTGAATTTTGATTAGTACTAGGAGGTACAATACACTAGTTATAGTTACGATAGAGATTCTTTGATGACTTTAGAACCATTACTCCAGAGATTTTCTATACTGTTTGGATCAAGGGAGAGTTTTTTGGGTTTATGATCTAAAAGAATTTTATTTTAATGTTTCAACCAGGTATTTACTTTATTATTATGTTTAGTTACATAAATGGTTCACAGGGATATTGGTTAAGCCCTGTAACCACCTTGTGAAAAGATTATAAATATTTTCACCCTATTTATAAATTGATCCCAAAATAATATTTTTATAAAAAATTTGTCAAATAATTTATTCTACCATGTAATTTATTCAAGTTTCCTCTATTTACCTATGTTTTGATCAGTACTGGGAGGTACAATACACCAATTGTAGTTAGGATAGAGATTCGTTGATGACTTCAGAGTCATTGCTACAGATCTTTTCTATACCCTTTGGATCAAGGGGGAGTTTATTGGGTTTATGATCTAGAAGACTTTTATTTTAATGTTTTGGTTAAGTATATACTTTATTATTATGTTTAGTTAAATAAAAATTGATTCATGAGAATGTTAGTTAAGTCTTGTAACCACATTATGAAAAGACTATAAATTTTTTCACCTTCTTTGTAAATTGATCTTGAAATAATATTTTTATAAAACTTTTGTCAAATAATTTATTCCACTATGTAATTTCTTCAAGTTTCCTCCATTTACTTGGGTCAATATTGGGATCAGAGTGTGGTAAAATTGAAAAGGAGTAACAAATATTTTTCCAGAGCCATTCTATTTCTAGCAAAGCAGATAAAGGAGAAGTCTTTCTATGATGGAGTTATGAGCATATGTCAAACAACAATTTCATACTAGCTTTAAAAGGTATTAAAATGTTTGCATCCCCTTCACTGTAAATGGCATGAGTAACTTGAGGTAATTGTATGATGCTATTTATTTTACCCTACAAATTTAAATCTATATGATGATCCAATATAAGAAGTTTTTCAAAACCAATAGTGGTAGGGTGTTTGATCTGTAGGAAAGCACGGTTGTATGATGCTTTAAAACATTTTTTTTAATGCATATAGCACCTTCTATAGTATTTATTTTTTATTTAATCTAAGATAAATTTGTATGATGTTTTTTCTGTCAAGAAAGAGTCCATTACAGTGATCTATGTGGAAAATAACAAGTCACATTAGCATAGAAGTTAGATTAATTAATCCCAAAAAAAAGGAGAGAAGTCAAATTGGCATAAAGGATTTGATAGAATAACTGAAACAAGCTTATTTAGATTTTATTTCCATTGATTTTTAATTCCTTGGGCCCCTCCACAAAATATCATGTAAAAATATTTATAAAATATTACGGAGCATGTAAATTTTACTTTTTCATCCATAAAACCAAGGATATGTGTAATATTTTGCCCATATGTTGTTAAATTGGTTGATGGGGAGGTGGATGAATTGATTTTGTTAGTCTCTTTCAATAGAAGAGGTCTGAGGTTCAAATCCCCTCTAATTCTTATTTTTTGGATAGAATTGGTGATATAAAGGTGTAAGTCGTGACTTTGGTGATAATTTTTTTTGACAAATCACTTTGTTTTCCAAAAATGATCATGTGACTAAGAAATTTGTAGGTTTTCAAACATTTCAAACTCAAAAAAATGGTCAATTTTTTGACTTGTAGTGTCCTTATATGATTTTTGCAACCAATATAATGAAAATAATATATAAAGGTGTATTTTTTATCAAAATCGACACCTTTCAAATGATAATTTTCACACTGTCACTTCTTGCTTGTGTTGTCAATGAACCCACCATCTTTTACAGGTCTCTTAGGATAATCATGATTGATAAAATGTGAGCACCATATTGGAGGTTAGAGGATCTGTTGGAGGATGGAGAACAATTACCCTCTCTAGTTAGCTATTCACTTAGAGTTAAGGGTCATACTTGAATATCAATTTTAACTTGTAGTTTTTGCTCTCAATTTCATTTTTGGTTTTATATATGATATTCATGACATGGAGCAGATAGAGTTAGTTGTTTTTGTTTCTCTCGATACACAACATCTCACCTCACCTAATAGGGGGAGAAGATTTAGGCATTGGTTGGACTTCAACTAGTCATCAGTGATATTACAAGTTGATATGGGTTTCTAGTACCATTAGTGTTGAGTAAAAGTCATCAATGTTTATTGGGCATCAATATATGTGCGATATAGAGTACATGGTTATCACTTGGATGGGATCCAATGTGAGAACTTATGTGGGTTGATGTAGTTAGATAGGCTTTGATTGAGTTCTATTATAGTATGGTACGATGATCATAGGGGAAGAACAAGACTTGATTGTGTTCAGCAACCATTTATGTCATAACTCATAGGGTAGGCTTCTGTATGGAATGACATCAGTTTTGATCAGTACTAGGAGGTATAGTACACTAGTTGCAGTTGTGATAGAGATTCTTTGATGACTTCAGAGTCATTACTCCATATCTTTTCTATACCCTTTGGATCAAGGAGGACTTTGTTGGGATTATGATATAAAAGACTTTTATTTTAATTAAGTATTTACATTATTATTCTTATTTAAATAAAATTTGGTTAATGATAATGTTGGTTAAGTCCTGTAACCACTTTATGAAAATATTATAAATCTTTTCACCTTCTTTTCAAATTGATCCTGAAATAATATTTTTATAAAAAAATTGTCAAATAATTTATTCCACTGTGTAATTTCTTCAAGTTTTCTCTAATTACTTGGGTTTTGATCAGTACTAGGAGGTACAGTACACTAGTTACAATTGTGACAGAGATTCTTTGATGACTTCAGAGTCATTACTCTAGATCTTTTCTACACCCTTTAGATCAAGGAGGAGTTTATTGGGTTTATGATCCAAAAGAATTTTATTTTAATGTTTTGGCTAAGTATTTAAATTTATTATTATGTTTAGCTAAATAAAAATTGGTTCATGGGAATGTTGGTTAAATCTCGTAACCACCTTGTGAAAAGATTATAAATCTTTTCACCTTCTTTGTAAATCGATCCTGAAATAATATTTTTATAAAACTTTTGTAAAATAATTTATTCCACTATGTAATTTCTTCAAGTTTCTTCCATTTACCTAGGCCAACAGTGGTATAGATCATGGTAAAATTGAAGAAGAGGAGTAAAAAATCATTTTGTAGAGCCATTCTATTTCTAGCAAAGTAGATAAAGGAGTAGTCTTTCTATGATGGATTCATGAGCATACGTCAAACAACAATTTCATACCAGCTTTAAAAGGTATTAAAATGTATGCATTCCCTTCATTGTAAATGGCATGAGTAACTCCAAGTAATTGTATGATGTTATTTATTTTACCCTACAAATTTAAATCTGTATGGTGTTCCAATATAAGAAGCTTTTAAAATCTAATAGTGGTAGGGTAATTTGATCTATAGGAAAGCATATCTATACGATGCTTTAAAATATTTTATTTTATCTAATGCATATAGCACCTGCTAAAGTATTTAGTTTTTTATTTAATCTGAGACCAATTTGTATGGTGGTTTTTATGTCAAAAGAGAGTCCATTGCAACGATATGTGTGGAAAATAACAAGTCACATTAGCACAAAAGTTAGATAAATTATTCCAAAAAAAAGGAGAAGTCAAATTGGCATAGAGGATTTGATACAATAACTAAAACAAGCTTATTTAGGTTTTATTTCCATTGATTTTTAATTCTGTGGGTCCCTACAAAAAATCTCATGTAAAAATATTTATAAAATATTATAGAGCATGTAAATTTTCCTTTTCCATCCATAAAACCAATGATATGTGTAATATTTTGCCCATATGTTGTTAAATTGGTTGATGGGAAGGTGGATGAACTAATTTTGTTAGTCCCTTTCAATAAGAGAGGTCCAGGGTTCAAACCCCCTCCAATTATTATTTTTTGGGTAGAATTGATGATATAAGGGTGTAAGTCTTGACTTTGGTTATAACTTTTTTTGATAAATCTTTTTTTTTTTTTAAAGATGGTCATGTGACCAAGTAATTTGTAGGTTTTCAAACATTCAAGACACAACAAAATGGTCAATTTTGTAATTTTCAATGTCCTTATATGATTTTTTTAACCAATATAATGAAACTAATATATAAAATTGGATTTTTGATCAAAACTGACACCTTCTCAATGATAATTTCCACACTATCATTTCTTACTTGTGTTGTTGATGAACCCACCATCCTTTACAGGTCCCTCAGATCCTCATGATTGAAAAACTATGAGCATCATATTAGAGGTTGGAGGATCCATTAGAGGATAGAGGATAATTACCCTCTCCAGTTAGCTATTCGGTTGGAGTTTGGGTTCATGCTTGAATAATAATTTTGGCTTATGGTTTTTGCTTTCAGTTTCATTTTTGGTTTTATATATGATATTTATGACATAGAATAGATAAAGTTAGTTTTTTTTGTTTCTCTCAATGCACGGCTTCTCACCTCTCACCTAATAGGGGGAGAATATTTAGGTATTGGTTGGACTTCGATCAGTCATCAGTGATCGTATGAGTTGATATAGGTTGCTAGCACCAACAGTGTTGAGCAAAGGTCATCAGTGTTTGTTGAACATTAGGAGATGTGCCATATAGCGTATGAGGTTATTACTTGGATGAATTCTTGTGTGGGACCTTATATGGGTCAATGTAGTTGGACAAGCTTTGATCAGGTTCTACTATAGTATGGTACAATGATCATAGAGGATGAGTAGAACTTGATCGTGTTCATTAGTGTTTTATGCCACAACTCATAGGGTGGGCTTGTATATGGATCAGTATCAGTTTTGATCAGTTCTAGGAGGTAAAATACACTAATTACAGTTGTGATAGAGATTCTTTAATGACTTCAAAGTCATTTCTCCATATCTTTTCTATACTCTTTGGATCAAGGGAGAGTTTATTGTGTTTATGATCTAAAAGAATTTTATTTTAATGTTTTGGCTAAGTATTTAATTTATTATTATGTTTAGTTAAATAAAAATTGGTTCATGGGAATGTTGGTTAAATCTCGTAACCACCTTGTGAAAAGATTATAAATCTTTTCAACCTCTTTGTAAATTGGTCCCAAAATAATATTTTTATAAAACTTTTATCAAATAATTTATTCCACTATGTAATTTCTTTAAGTTTCCTCCATTTATCTGGGTTTTGATCAGTACTAGGAGGTACAATACACCAATTGCCATTATGATAGAGATTATTTGATGACTTCAGAGTCATTGCTCCAGATCTTTTATGTACCCTTTGGATCAAGGGGGAGTTTGTTGGGTTTATGATCCAAAATACTTTTATTTTAATATTTTGGTTAATTATTTACATTATTATTATGTTTAGTTAAATAAAAATGGTTCACGAGAATTATGGTTAAGTCTTGTACCCATGACCCACCCTCTATACGGTGTACCATTATCTTCTTCAACAAAATAAATAAGAGTTTATTGCATCTAGATGGCATACACTCCTTTTTGATCTCCACCACTCACATAAAAATAAATGGCATACTCTTTTCTCAAGAAAAACAACAACTTTTGACATCACCCCTAAAACATGGTTTTCCTATGATAGTTCCCTATATGATGTTCTTGTATATTATGTTGCCACTAGCCCCACCTTGACTCCATCCTCCTATGTTTTCTCCACCTCTTCCATCAAGAGAGATATTTTTAAATTGTGCACCAAAAAATCAACTAATTGTGAAGGTCTCAAAGCTGAGTCCATAAAAAATGGTGTGGATTACCTTGCCTTCCCCCTTGAAATGTTATTTAATAAGGTGGTGTATTCAAGTTTCCCTTAGTCATGGTCCCTCTAGAGACTAGATGGGTTGTATCAACAAAATGTGGGAGGTTTTGGTTTCATATCATTATTCTTATACATAAAGATCTAAACAAGTTGGATATTATGTGAAGTGAACAAACATAGTTGCTTGTTGCTAAAGAATCATGTGATAAAAAATCCAACTTGACTCAAATCCATCAATTAGGTTTTTCATGAAGAATAACAAGAAAATAAAAAACCCAAGAAGGAAACACAAAACATTTACTGTTATAGTCTAGTTTATATTTTTAGGTCAGTTAGGTATACCTGTTTTATTTTTAATTGGTTTTGTCAATATAAAAGTGATGATAATTCATTTTAGCATGTATATTTGTAGTTTTGGATTTTTATTTTTTAGAGTCGTGTTTAGGAATTAAACAAAGTATCAAATATTCCCTAAAAAATATAATTAAAAATAATAATAATAGATAATTAATGGTTTTGGATCATCACAACTCATTTTTTCATTTTGACATAGTTTTTAGTTTGGTCTATGAAGGTAGTGTCCAAATCTAGATGCCTCATCTTGAGATATAAAAAATAATTATTATCTAATTGTCACATAAACCTATACAACAATCTCTACCAGAATACTACTTGTTATTTTAGTCCTAAAATATTAGATATTATGTATGAAATGTTTAACCTTGTTTGATATAGTCTCCTCTTCCTCATGTGTCTATGCATGTTTGTGTTATGATTGTTCATCTAATAAAATCATGAATTTATTCTCCTGGTCTTCATGTTTCTATAAATCGTGACTTTTGTTGAAGTTTGTTCTTCTCTATAAATATCATGGGGTCCCTCAAGACACTTGTGTGATCCTCATGGCTCCCTTGCCTTCAAAAAATGACAAAAATCTAACTCAATATATAGTCGATGACTCACATGGATGGGTGATTTACCTCACACACATAACAAAATGCCTTTATTGTAAATTGATATTCTACATTCCTTCCATAATTCATACCCACAATGATTTTCTTAGGATTTCCTTATACATAAAACCCCAAACCCCTTCAATTCATTACTATGTAGTTCATGTCCATATTCATAGGGCTTATGAAAACTATTTTATCCATTAGTACCTGATTAGGGATTCTTTAAACTCTATAATTTTTGGTTCATACCCTTCTCCTAGGGCTTGTTTGAATAGTGTTATGATACTAATGTTAACGAATATGAATGCTAAAAGAGTGGAGAGAAAACTGGAAGACACACTTTGAAGTGCACGTGCATATTTATTTTACTATGCAAAATGTAATTACACATAGTTGGGGGTGTTCACAACTAACCATTAAATAATGCACTAACTAATATCTTAATTAATATATTTAATAAGGTGGGCATAAGATTTTGTTTGGGGGTTTGACTCAATGAGAGGCTTGAATAAGAAGTTTTGATAGAGGGGGTTCCAGTATAGTTAGTTTGGGTTTCAGAAAGTAGTTAGTCTAAAGAATGCAAACAAGGAGAAGGATGTGCACATTAATTTAGAAAAGAAGGCCTGAGCTAGGTCAGTTGTGTAAGAAGACAACTTGTGAGCTATAGAGAGCTGAGTGTGAGAGTTTCATTGAATATAATGAATTCATATTTATAATAATGAATTAATGAAGTGTTGTTGTGTGTGTATCTTGTGTTTATCATTGTTAGTTGTGTACTTTCATCCTATCACAAGTTGTTAGCTATTTGTTTGATCCACAACCTACCTCGCCATCACTTGGTATAAAATCAAGTTGAATCTTGCCCTATTGAGAGTTGAGATCAAGTTTAAAGGAGTCATGAATTGTTAAATGGATTTTAGTAATGGATGATTGGAGTTTGTACAGGGTTAAAATACTTCATTAAGAATTGTGAATAGTAAAAAATAGCACATAAAAATATCTCTTGGAAGAGAAGTACAAGCATCAAGCTTTGAATATTTGGTATAAGTGTTGTGAGGAATGCAACCATATTTTATGTGATGGAGATAGCTAAATGAAGAGAAGTTATGACTAAAGAAAATAAGGATGAAGAAGAGCTTTAGAAATTCATCTACAAGAGTTGGACAAGGAACCAAAGGATATATTTTTTAATGTTATTTCCAATATAGAAGGCAAGCAAAAGTTGAACACCCCTAGTTACTCTATAAGTTTAAACCCTAAATATTTGATCATTGAGTTAGAAAAATGCTTTAATTATAAGCAAGTTGAGGACCCCAAGAGAGTGAAATTTACCTACATCAATTTGAGAGGACATGAACTCTTGTGGTGGGATCACCTATTGTTGAAAAGATTAATAATTAAATATTAAATTAAGTCTTTAAGTAGAATGATTGTGAGGTTAAAAGGTAATTTTTTGTCTTTTGATTATCAGTTGAACTTGTTCATGAAGTTGAAGAATTTAAATAAAAAAGACATGAAAATAAAGGATTAAACATAGCACATCTACAATTTATCCATCCAAGAAATTCATGTAGAATATGATGAATAAAATATCTCAAGGTGTGATGATGCATGTAAATGCCTTCATTGGATACTTTGATTTTTTCTCACCCATGACCCTCCCTTTGGACCCACCCTGTGTAGGGAGTTTTGTAGTCTTATTTGACATAAGAAACATGAGTTTCTTGTTTCTATATGGCTTACACTCATTGTTAATATCCACCACTCATGTAAAAAAATTGGCATACACTTCTCCAGAGAAAATCCACAACATTTGGCATCACCCATGAAATATGGGTTTCCTATGCTAGTTCCCTATATGATGTTCTTGCCCATCATGCTGCCACTACCCCCACCTCACCACCATCCTCATATGTTTTCTCCACTTATTCCATCAAGATATTTTGAAATTATGCACTATAAAATTAACTGATTGATGTGTTCTCAAAGTTAAGTTCATCAAATATGGTGTGGATTCCTTTACCTTCCCCCTTTCCACACTCTTTAATAAGGTGGTGTATTCATGTTTCTCTTAGTCATAGTTCCATCACATTATTCACCCTATTCATAAGTTTAATGGTCTCTCAATATTTAAAAACTACATGATCATTATGATAGGGCTCACATTTTCCATTTATGCCATGATGTTAGACGTGTAGTTATCAAAGTACCTAGAAAGGAATAATCTTAGAGCTATGGGATAGGTTGGCTTTAGAGAGGACTATCAGACTATCAACCATATTTTATCACTTTGGGTTATTATTTAATGATCTCATCATAGGTCTTCTAAAGTCTTTTTTTATTTTTTTGACTTCAAGAAATCCTTTGAATTGGTTATGAGACAATTAGTTTTTAAAAACTTGAGAGATATCGATATTCTAGATTATTTTATTATCGTTACTTTGAGTCTTTATGAGATAGTTGTTGGGAAAATTTGTACTTCACATGAATTTTATAACTTTGTAAAGAGTATCATTGGGGTCAAGCAAGGATTCCCTCTTTCACCAACACTTTTTAGCATCTACATTGATGATTTAAAAGAGTTCCTTCAGCAACATACTCATATAGATGATGGTTATTTTATACATGAGGTATTTATAGCCATATTTCTTTTTGTCGATGATGTTATCCTCTTCTCACACTATTGAGGGACTATAATGACAGCTTGATGACCTTGTGCATTTTTTAAAACTCCAATAACTTGTGCTCAATATTATTAAAACTAAGGTTATAATCTTTAATAATCCAAGTGTTCTCTCCTCGGATTCCAATTTTTATACAAAGGGGAACTTATTGAGATCAAATTGGCCTACACTTATTTTGGGGTCCAATTCTCTAGTCCATGCTTCAAAATGAAGTCTGATTCTCATATGTGCCTTTCCAAGGGGTATGCCTCTCTTTCTATTTTAGAAGTTTAATGTTTTCAGATCCACTTCTAAGACATTCCTTCCAAGCTACATTTTTTGATGCAATCATCAATCTTACAATTTTATATGGTTCAAAGGTGTGGGTACCTAGTTTTGGGGACATTAAATGGGATTTTATTGAGAGTGTCCAAACTCTCATGTTATAATTCATGATCTATCACAAGTGAACAATTCCCTAGCACATCATCCAATGTAAATTTTCCACCTAGCTACTACACCTTGAGACTATCTTCAAGCTAAATTTATACATCCAAAAACTCGAGTCCCTAGGAGACTCAACTTTAGGTCATGAGAGATTTACATAATTAGCACTTTGATCTTCAGAGAGGATTGCTTCACTAGTCCCCACTAGATTCCAATACTATTGGTACTTTAAGACTAGGTTATTCTTTTTTATTGCTAACTTTATAGATCAGCTGCCCCTTCTCGTGTACTCCCTAGATTCTTCCCCAAAATCCTTCTCACAATGGATGTCATCATTATAACTACTAAAGAGGACATCTACATACAATATATCTAGATCACTTGGATCTCTCCCTTTGAGTCGCCTAATCCCAAGCTTGATTTTGATGTCAATCATGTATTACAAGTAGTGGATGGTATTATTTATCACCTTCACTATCTTTAGTGCCATTGGTCCTATGTCTTGAGGCTTCCCCTTGCTTAGTGAGAGTATGTTCTCACTAGATACAAGTTAAAATAGATCACCACATTCTCCATCTGGATTAGATCTATTGTCTTTACTAGCACTAGGAGGTGGAAATCAAGTTACACTTTATTTTTAGATGCGCCATTTACTATGAGATCTAGGAATGATATCACTACCTCTATAAAGACTCAACCAACTCTCTATCTAATTTATTTATATATCCAAACCAATGGTACATGGTTATTTATCTTCATGAGGCCATCACCCTCTAACATAGATCCCTATAGGATAATTCTAGAGGTTTTAGATCCCTCATGTTGATCACCTATTTATTAGAGATCATCTAGATGATTATCAACATTAAGCACCCTTTTAACACTAGTGCATCACAAATCAAAACTAATATATCAATTAGGCAATGCTTCTCTTATCATATCATCACTACTTAGACTACTCAGATCCCCCATACTAATCTCCCTAAGCATTGTGGCTCTGATTCTTCTATCCAACTTGGATGTGCCCCTTCCTATCAACATAAACCAACTAATTACCATCAACTCGATAGACCACATATAAAAACTCACATTTATAATTTATTTTTTAGTATGGGAAGTACCTTGACCTTAGATGCTATGGAATATTCTAGATGAAGTGATTTTCTTCCCACTAAGATCTCCAAATGGGGCCCATCTAAATTTGGGTTCTCCTCAAAAAATACTATTATATCTTCTCATAGTGATTGATGATGGATCAAATAACCCATCCAATTTAGGCACATACAGAGGTTTCAAATGAGATCCTCCAATAGTATATGTCAATGAAGATTGGAGGACCTTATTCATCCCTCGTTTTTATTTGAATTGGTTATAATATCACCTTTGTTAGTGGCACAATGCTTTACTTTGTCTTGTGTACTTTATATTCTTGGATTCTCTTTCCTTGAACTTTATATTGTTAATGGTTGTATCCTCAAGTCATACTAACCTATTTTTGGTCATCTATGGACATTAATATAATTTATATTTGTGTTTTCATTCAATATGAGTTTGGTATTATAAGGTTCAATTTTGTAGAACAACCTATTAATGTGATTTGAGGACTAAATAAAAGATTCCAAAAATAAAACAAATTGGGTAAAGAATAGGTAGAGAATGTGGAAGACATTGTTGTCCTTGCAACCCACTAAAGCCTCTTGGCTCAAGGCCACTTTAAGTTAATGGGAAAGTTTAATATTTGTAAATGTGATGATTGGAAATATGTGGAAATGTTGGGAATGTAGAAATTTATATTTGTGAGCTAGCATTTATATTAAAAATGAGAAAGCATGCAGCTTAAAAATTTAATATCTAATTGATTTTATAAAGGTCATTTTGTCAATTAATTAATGCTTCAGTTACCCAAGTTGATTGGAATAGTTCACATCCACAAAAATATTTATTTGATGGAATATATATAGAAAAAGGGGATAAAGAGAGTTGGTAGGGAAATATAGATAAAATTTTGGGTTGTAATCTGGGCTTGATCATAAGGAGACAATACAAATAAAATGATAGTCTAATTTTAGAGTAGAATTTCTAGTATCTTTCCTTTTAGAAATGTATCACTCAATTATTATAATGTGCAATGTATTTGGGTATTTACTATTTTAGTTTCATATTGTTTTCAATTGAATACAATTTGTTTATTGAATCTTAGTTGAATTTCCATGTGGGTAAATGTTGTTTTGAGTTATTTAACTATAAAATTCATCTCTAATCATGAAACTTTACTAGTTGTTTGGGATTTTGTGATTTGATTTGAATAATTGATTAATTAAATGTCATGCATCCTTTGGAAAGAACTTGGGACTTTATTGTGTTTCATGTTAAATGAGTTACATTATTCATACATGGAATTATGGTTTAAATTGAATTCATTTTTAATTGAATTAGTATATGAAGTTTTCATGGTTTAACAAGACTCTATAATGAGTTTATTAGAAAATTTATTCAAGTTTTTGCACCATTGATTAGGTGCATGATAAAATTATTGTTCAAGTGGACAACACAAGTTGCGAGTAGCTTTGAGCTAAAAGTTAAAAAGAAGCACATGTTAGCCTCATTGTATTTTACTAAAGTGTTTCAAGTTGATTGTGATGCAAGTGGAGTAGAAATTAGCACAATGTTAAGTCAAGTTGGAAGACTAATAAGTAAATTTAGTGATATTTGAATGATGAAAAACACAAACAACACTTTCCCAAGATGGACTTTCCCATTGACAACAATTTTGAGATGAAGAATTTCTATCTATTCCAACTCAAAGTTAATGTGTAGCCCCTAATAAACTAAAGAACATGTGAAGCATGAATTTTTGGGCTCTGATGGAGCTTACATATCCATTGAGTTAAGATGACTTACATGGAAAGCTTAAGTATCAACTTTGACCTATCATTGAGCTTAAAGGAAACATGTTTATGAGAGAGCCACTCAATTTTTATTATTTTACCATGGATCATATTTCAGATCATTGAGATACATTGATTATTTGGTGACTCTATAACACATGTATTTAATATTTTTGCTAGTAGCATTCCTTTTTGGGCTAAAAATGATGGTCTTTCAATTATTTTTACATACATATTTATATGCTCTCATTATAACAATATTCGAGATGTTAAATGGGAAAATATTGAGCTCTTTGGAATGTTGCTCTACTAAGGTTTAGCCTTTTTAATTTATTTTTCAAATCATCAATATTTTTTGGCATGATATATTTATTAAATTATATTATTGTGCTGCACTAACCAATTCACCACCCATGGGGTGACAAGTTGGTCTATATTATGTTGAACCCCTCGATTCCCACATCACTTGATGCAAGTGTTTCTAGTGGAACTTCCAATAACAAGGGTAATAGTGTTTGAGCGAGTAAATAAGTTCATTCAAAAAATATTCCATAATGTAATGAACAATCCCTCCCTATTGATTCTTTACCTAATGTGATTTTATAATGTATTAAATTTTATAAAGGTTGTCACTAGTTTGAAAAATTTACTTTAATTGCATATTTTTTTGGCCACATCCCCTCTAAGAGCATGATCAAAACCTTGATATAAAATACTTGGAAATCCCATGGTTTTAAGATTGAGAGTCTCAAAAACCAAACCAAAGGTTTTTTTTTCTTAAGTTTTCTAATACTGAGCACTACAAAGCCATTGTCAACCATGGCCCTTAGTTTATTCGAAACACTTTAGTTTTATTTTTCCATTGATCTAGGGTTTTTATTGTCTTAGAACAAGATAAACTCAAATTAATAGTTTGGATAAAGTCTCTAGGTCTTTATTTACCCCTTTATTAGTTTATCAATCAATCAATTAAACCACTAGGTCATTTAATTTTGCATGAGCATAATAAGTTCTATGCAACCTAACTGTAGAGACACGTGTGTGTAGACATCAACCTTTCCAAGGATATAATGGGAACCATTTATATTCAAATAGGATACAAATGTATCTCACAATTTTTGTTGTATATAAACATCCTAAAAAACTACTTTTGGTGACAAGCCATAGACCATGTGATAGGTGCATACCTTATCATGGCTAGCCCACTGATGTAGGAGCATTCAAGGGTTTGATAAATCTTGCATTAATAAAAAATAGAGTTGTGTTTGTGTGGTTTTTTTCATTTATTTTTTGTTTTGGATTGGTATAAATAAGTGAAGTTGTTTACATCAATTTTCAACCATTTCTATAAATTTACACTTAACCTGGGTCCCTCTACCAGTGCAACACCTAAAACTAGTAGTGAGTTTTTTCTTTACCACATTTTCATCTCAAAGCTTATAGTAATATAAAATTTTATAAGGACATTCTTATCATCATTATTGAGATAACTATCAAATTAACTTTAATTTGATATCATGGTTTATCCATAAAATACAATTTAAGTTGCATGCATCATGGAGACTTATAGTTTTACAGGAACCTCACTGACATCATTTTAAACCCATATCTCAACTTAGTTTATGGCATAAGTTTATAGGTTGTTTCTACAAATGCATTTCTTATTTGGATCTTGTTGCTTGATTATTTGATAGTTGTTCCCAAAAATCATGGGAAATGAAAAATCATCAAATCTTAGGCATTTCAAAGGCATCATGGAAGATGAAGAGTCACAATAGAAGGAAAATAAAGGTGAGGAAATATCTGAAGGGGAAAAGTGAGTGAGTTACATTACTCAAGAGATCTCCAAGTTAGGGAGAATTTGGATCTTGGGAAATTTTGGGAAGAGCTAAGCTCTCTAAGAATAGAACTGAGAGTAGGGAGAGTGTAGTCAAGTCCAAGAGGGACTAAGAGATAGAGAGAGTAAAGAAGAGAAACAAAGAGTGAATTTCCCTTGAATTATTTTGTGTTTAAATAAGATTGTGTAGGCATGTGTGTGAGTTTATGTGATAGTGTTTAATTCGATGTATTTTTTTGAAGATGAATACAATGAAAAAAGTGTGTGATGAATGTCTATGAATAAATTTCCAAGTTTCTCTTTGTACATGTGTGTGTGCCCAATATAAACAACATAGAATTAGAGTTTGTCCTAAATTGGATACCCCCTATGATTTCACCATTTTTATTAGATAAATGACTTTCCTTATGGGGTTAAGTGTGAGGCTCTTATATGAGTCAATTACGGGCTATGAAAAATACATTTGATTGAGTTAGCTACAAGTTTTGAAAAATAATCTTTATTAGGAGAGAGGATAAGTTAGTTGTAGGAGTGAGATAAGTCTTGTAAGTGTTAAATAAGTGAGAGAGTCTCTTTTTGAGTCTATTGAAGGTTATGAAGGAGAAGCCTACGTGTTGAGGAGACATGGCACACAAAGGAAGAAGAGCATGAAGAGTATATGACCTGATAGAGATGGTGAAACAAATCCAAGAAATATTTGAAATGATGGAGACTACACAAAGTGGAGATGTTGCACCAATGAATATAAATCATTAATAAGAGAGGATGATGGGGTTGTTATCCATATAAATAAATTTTGATGTCCTAGAGAGAACACAATCAAGACAAGAAAAGTGACCAACAAAGGTCATGGTGAATGAAAGGGGTAATCCCAATAGCAAAGTTATTTTTTATGTGGAAAATAGACCCCATACAAGCTCATAAAATGGATAATGAATTTATAAATTTTATTTGAATAGGGAAATATTATAGATCCCATAAGGCTAAAGACTACATGCAAGTTTTATGGACATGTAGTTGAGTATTAGAGAGATATCTAAGAGAAGAGACAAAGAAAAGGAAAGAAGAAAGTATGTGTATGGTAACATATGATTTCCAAATTGATGGGTCACTTTGTGCACCAAAAATTTCTTAAAAAGTGGATGAAGAAGCTTCACATATTTAGGCTTGGGAGAAAAGAGAAGAATAAGAAGATTGAAATGAAAGATAATATGATAGGGAATTTACCATGTGAGAATATCAAGTCTACTTTGAGTAGTAACAAGGAAAAAAAATATAAATAGGGAAAAGGAGGTTGTATTGAAAAAACAACAAGAGAGAGAGGGTTCCATGTGATAATCCCAAGTTTTTTTTTTAAAACGAGGTGGAGGAAGGTTGTGAGCAAACCCAAAGAGGAAAAAAAACTCATTGAAGAGGATTTGGAGGTGATAAATTATTCAACAAAAGAAGGAAACCCATTAATATATGGTAGGAAATATATCATGATATGCTGCTATAAGTGGGAAGATGTTGACTTATCCTTGGAGGATATAGGAAATGCATTTATTTTTCCTCTTTTGGAGGGAAGAAAGGTTGAGGATAACTAAGGAAACTTACGTGTTTCCTTAGAGGAAACAATAGAGGTGAATGAAGAAGCTAATCAATGATGAGTTTTAGGTTTCTATGAAGGAAAACAATATAAGTTAATGAAGAAGGAAACCAATGATGAGTTATAGGTTTCCATGAAGGAAACAATAGAGAAGAATGAAAAAGTAGAAATTGCAGTTATAGAGTTAAAAAACACTAAAGATACATCAACCATATAGGAAAAGAAGGAGAAGGGTAATTTTGAAAACCCTATTTTGTGTGTAAGTATGGAAGAATCCATATAAAATGGGAGAGAAGATGTAGTTAAGGAGCTATAGAAAATTCCAACTGAGGCAAGCTAAGCAATAGAAGAAGAATTTAGACTAACACTAGGGATAGCCCAAGATATTGTTAGTGCAGATGTACTCCACATTACTTATGAAGTAAAAATGATATAGATGGAAGCCTTTGTAGGCCATACAATTGATGTAAGAGAAAACACTGATGAATTTAATGGTGATTTGGGAAGTTATGATCAACCCCATGAAGAGAGAGTGTGAAGGTATACTCTTGAGAGATGATAGTAAAGAGAGGATAAATTAGGAAAAAGATTGCATCTAATTATTTAGGGTTGCCAAAGATGTAGCATATGTGGAAAAAGTTCACATGAGTATAAGAGGAGTTGTAATTGATATGGAGGTCTTTGGATAACCCCATATGTGATGAGAGAGATGATAAAGGATTCATTTCGACTCTTTGGAAATTAAATGAAGAGGAGCAACATATGGGATATTGTGGAGATCCCATGTTTGATTAAGGAGGAAATCATATCTTACTTAAAAAGGAGATGAAGTTGATAGAGGGGAATACTTGATTCCCATAATTGTTTATTTGACCATGTTTCAGGTATGAAAGGATGTGAAACAAAAGAAGAGATTGAGTCACTTGAATTGACAAAGTTTTGGATAATTAAAGGAAGAATAAGAGTCTTTTAAGTCTCTTTTAATGAATAATCCATGATAAATATGATGTTGGTTAGATAAAAGATGGAAATCATGAGATAAAAGGAGTTGTAAATAGAGAAGAGTCATAAAAAGAATAATCCAATAACAAATTGAATAGTTAGTAAACAAATCCAATAAGGCTTTAGGAGGAGGTGGTTAGCCAACTATGGGTTTAATCCCACAAGAGAAAGTAAGATGCAAGAAGGAGCATCTTGGTGGAGGTGATTAGATGAAGATTAGTTTCAACTCAAAAGAAGATGGAGAGAGGAAGATAAGCCTTTCTTGGAGCAGGACAGACTATGGTGGGCCTAATCCCACAAAAGGATAGTCATCTACCTTAGTCAGGGAGCTCTTTGAGCCCCCTAGACAATGCCTCTTGCAACTACCCTACTTGAGGGATTCCAAGAGTAAGGAGAGACAAGAAGAAGAGTACATAATTGAGATAAGAAATATGGAGCTAGAAATGGAAAAGAAAGAGTGAAAAATAACTGAAGTACTTGGTTTTTTGGAATGGAATGCCATGTCCATTACACTTCATGGTCAAAAGAGTGGTTCTACAACTTTATCATCTCTGTGAGCAGGAACTCACAATTTAAAAACCTCGAGTGTCTGATGTAGTATCATCCAAGGGTTAGAGTAATAGTGCATTAACCAAAATAGAGTTGTGTGTTTATGTGGTTTTGTTCGTTTGTTAATTGTTTTGGATTATTAGAAATAAGTGGAATTTTTTAATCTATGATGTCAAAAAAAATTGCATCAAGTTTCATTCAATTATGCAAATATGCATTAAGCCTAGGTTTGTTTGACCAATACAACACCTAAAATCAATAGTGAACGTGTTCCTTACTAGATTTTCACCTCAAAGCTTGTGGTAAGCTTAAATTTTATAAGGACATTCTTGTAATCATTTTTGAGACAACTATCAAAGCATATTTTGTTTGCTATCATGTTTGGCTAGAAAATGGAAAATACTTTATAGGCATCGTGGGGACTTGTGATTTCACAATAAGCTCATTGACATCATTTTGAACCCATCTATCAATTGAATTTATGGTGCAAGGTTGTAGGTTGTTTTTGTAAAGCATTTTTTATTTGGAAACCTATTGCTTAACTATTTGATAATTATTCCCAAAATCATGGGGAATAAAAAATGGTCAAATCTTAAGCATTTCAAAGGCTATCAAGGAAGGTGAAGAGTCATGACAGAAGGTATAACATGGTTGGGAAAATATGTGAAGGGGATAGGGGAATGAATTACATCACTCAAGATAGCTCCAAGTTAGGGGAGAATTTTGCTCCTATGAAAATTTGGGAAAATTTGAGCTCTCCAAGAACAAACTTGAGAGTGTAGAGATTTTTTTCAAGTCAATGAATAGAGATTTTTTTTTCAAGTCAAAGAGAGAGAGAGAGAGAGAAAGAGAGAGAGAGAGAGAGAGAGAGAGAGAGAGAGAGAGAGAGAGAGAGAGAGAGAGGAGAGAAGAGAGAGAGAGAGAGAGAGAGAGAGAGAGAGAGAGAGAGAGAGAGAGAGAGAGAGAGAGAGAGGAACAAATATCATAGACACCCTTCAATTATTTTTATCTAAATAAGCTTGTATGGGCATGTGTGAGAGTGTGTATTCCATTGTAATGTTTTGAAGATGAATACAATGAAGAAAGGGTGTGATGAAATGCATGTGAATAGATTTATTACATGTTATTTATGTGTGTGTGACCAAACTAATCATCATAGATTTAGACATTATCTTAAACTAGATACCCCCTATGTGCTTACACCACCCAAGACTATTGGTCCCAACTAAAACCTATCCTAAGGTGAAATAAGTACCAACTACATGAGAATTATAGGTGGACTATGGTCACTAGTAAAAAAATAAATCCAAAAAAATGATAGAGTGAAACAAAGAATAAATATTGTGTATAAACCCACATGTTGTTCATCAATTATTGGTAAACAACTGGTCATAACCATTTTTCTCAATTTATCAAAGCAAAGTTACAACTTCTCAAATATTTCAACCTCTTTTATAGGTGAAAGAATCGAGCTTGGCTAATAGAATAGTTATCTTTGATTGAAAAATGGCTATGAAACATTCTTTTAGTCCATCACTAACCCCTGAAGATGATGAGTATGTACAAGATAAATTATGTACTTTCTAACTCAATGAATTTATGAATCACCATCAAAAGGTATAATTTTCTAATAGCTTTTTATGTTTAGACAAAGTGGACGATTAGTCCAAAATAATCCTTGATGTTTCCCAATGATAGTTTAATATTGAGATGTGCAAGGCCTTACTGACACATCCTAAAAGTATATGGTAAGGGATACTTGTTAGTATTTTGATAATATGCAACTTATTTGTTTGAAAAAATTTAAAATCTCTTGAATTTTACTTCATTTTTCCCAAGATTTACTTGGATGGGAGTTGTTTTCCAGAGGTCTATTCACAAGAATGAATGTGGGGAAGTGGTAACACATATTACATCAATTTTATATCTGCACATTATCAATTGGGGGTCTAACACCATACATCGATTAGTGTGGACCCATTTGGATTTTGACAGCCACTCATTTGACATTTCCAACATTAATGCCTCTGATGATGTTGTTGAAAGGGTAATATTTTGATGGTAGATTATAGACACACTTATAGATTCCAATTAGATTATCTATGGAGACTCTTATATGATTAAATCTAGGGAAGACAAAGAGGATCCTTCTGATGTGGTGGTGTGTTGGCAAAAGAGAGATGTGGTTTTATATATTCAAAAAGCTTGGGATATCAAATCCAAACTGCCACCAATGACTCCCCTTCACCACCCTAGTTTGCTTGGTCAAACTGTAGAAAAAGTGGAAATAGAGTGGTGAAAAGATTGGATAGAACTATTTTTGTAGAACATAACCTCTTATTGGGAATTTGATCCACCTTTAAATATCGATTTTAGAGTTATTCTTTTAGATCACTCCCCCATTAAGTTTATATTTAGTGGCTTACACCTCAAGTCAAGAAAGTTAATCCCTAGTTTTATCTCAACATTTCCAACCTTTGACATGTGTGAACTTGAGCCCATATCGTTATAATATGTAATCTTTCCCCCTACTATGGTGGTGAGTCTATTTGGATTGAATGTCAGGAAGCTAACATTACTCAAATTGCCAAATTCTATCATATTTATGGTAAGCAGGAAACTAAGTCTAGCCATAAAGTCCATCATGTATTATATTGTGAGTATATGTGAGCCTCATAGTAATTTGAATGGTCTCATCTCATTATGGACTTTCAAAAAGATGTTGTCACGTGGTATCATAAGCTCTAGATCAAAGAGAACTGTCGATCTTGGGGTGACAAAACCTGGGCTCATATGCACTGGTTAAAAATAGGAGGCTAAGATCCCAAATAAAAATTTTCCCTTATTCATTCTAAGTAGGCAATCAATAAGATGAAAACCATTCATGAGGCCAATCAAAAGCCAACACAACTTTTTGATATTTTGAGAGATTTTATCTCTCGTTACCATGGAGTTTTTGTTGCTTAACATTCTAACCCAACCCATAAGGAGTGTTTTTGTTTGCAAGTTTTTCCTGGTAAAATTTTTCAGGGTCAACGGGTGTCATTTGATCAACTTTTATCTATTAATAAAGATCATGAAGTAGTTAGGCATATGATAGTTGATAAGGCCCTTGAAATCAATATTTTTCCTCATGAATTCTACCTAACTATGTGGGCTACTATAAGACTTAACCTACACAATGTTTATATTTAAGTTTTTCATACCAATTCTCTTGGTAAATTTATAAATCAAGGTAACATAAATCTTATCCCTAAGGCTTGGGAACCAAAGGTCACTACCAACTAGTGTCCAATTACCCTTTTGAATGTATCTTAGAAATTAGTAGCCACAGTCCTAGCTCTTAATATGAAGTAATTGTCGCTTCTCATCATTTACCTAGAGCAAGCTAGTTTCATATGTAACAAATACATTTTAGATAATGTTATTGTAATTTTATAAGGGATGTAATGGGTTTACTCCTCACAACATAAAGCCTTGTTCATCAAGATAGATTTTGAAAAAGCCTATGATATAATCGAGTGGCCCTTTATCCTTAAAATGTTTCAATCTAGAGTTACAAAGAGTTAAAGATAAATCATCCATAAAAGAAAAGAATGATAAGGGTAATGTTGTGTAATGTCCCCTTATCAAGCGTAACTTGGTATGGAGCCCTTAGCTGAATTTTTGGATTTTCTATTTGGCTAAGGGAAGGTTTTGAAAAAAAGAAAACTTGGTTCCCTTTGTTTGAGTTGCTAAAAATTATTTATGTCGATGGCTTTTGGTGATTTGAGTTTTAATATTAAAACATGACTTTTTGATATTAAGATAAGTGAGCCCTCAATGAGTTTTTTTAGTGGTTGAGTGCCTATTAATTTTTTAATATTATTCATCCATCCTATTTATTTTTATAAATTTTTAATTGTTCATTTTTTATATTACATTTTCAATTATTTCTATTTCAAAATGTCCAATCAATTATTTTTTCTCATATTTTACAAGTATGTGATTTTTCAGCATGGGGCCAAAAAAGAGGATGTACATGACATAAAACATAATGGCTTACATGAATATGTCATGATGAATTATGACAAACTTTGACATAAATTATAACACAAATACTGACACAAAAACTCAAATTCAAAAAAAACTAAGTGAAGTTTGATGTTATTCTTTAATGCAAAATATGTTGCCACAATATTCTACCAAATTATCTGCTAAAATTATTGACTTCAAATTGTTCATGTTATACATTATATAAAAATGATAAAAAAATTAACTAACATGTAAGGAGGGAATGCAAGCAAGAGGAAGGATCAAGAAAATGGTTTTGTACCTAATTTTTCAAAAATGAGGCTTGTAATTAACTTAGAACTACTTATCGTATAGGCTAAAAAAAGATTACAAGTAGTGCCTGTTAATTTTTTTATATTTTTCATCTATCCTATTTATTATTTATAAACTTTTAATTATTAATTATCTATATTACATTTATTATTATTTCTATTTCAAAATGCCCAACCAATTATTTTTTCTTATATTTTAAAAGTATATGATTTTTTTAGCATGGTGCCAACAAAGAGGATGTATATGACATCAAACACAATGGCCTACGTGAATATGTCACACTGACTTATGTAAGTATTTTTACAAAGTAAATTTTTGTTCTTAGTTTACAACTTTTTTTTGTTTATTTATACTTTTTTTTAAATCATTTTTTTTGTGTCCTATGAGTAACCTTAAAAGCCCAAATGCTAGGCAATTGCATAATGGTACTGAATGAAGGTTAGTTAGCATTAAAAAAAGACATTAATTTGGAAAAAGGTATTCAAGTAATTAATTTTTTATCTCTAGTCTTGTCATCGTATCTTAATATTATAAAATTTTAAAAGATTTGTTATTCAATTTTAAATTATTAAATTATGATATAGTTCTTAATTTAACTTTAAAGTTAATAACTTATACTAGACCTTAGACATAGGGCCTTCAAATTTAATATTTCTCGATATGCCCATGTTTTATTTAGATAATGGGAATGACTTAATTTATGCTATATATCATTTATCATTTATTATTTTATTATTTAAATATTTGAGTTTTTTTGTCTTACATGAAACATCCAACTCTTATTATCGACCTCATGTAAGTTATTTATACGCATTTAATTATACCCCAATTATAATAGGAGTTCAATTGTGTAAAGAAATATGAATGTGTGTGTGTGTGTGTGTGTGTGTGGATGTATGTATATTAATAGGCAAATATTTTATATTACTATGTTTCAATTAATACTTTTTCTTGATTCAAAATTAATTTTGATATTTGATGTTGCATGTATTTTGCAGGCAATGAGTTACAACAAGGAGGATCATGAGAAAGACAAATATGGTGACAATGTCAAAACATCGATGATGATGATTATGATGATGATGATGATGATGATGATGATGATGATGATGATGATGATGATGATGATGATGATGATGATGATGATGATGATGATGAGTAGTAGTAGTAGTAGTAGTAGTAGTAGTAGTAGTAGTAGTAGTAGTAGTAGCAGTTAATCATTACTTTTTTGGATTTTTCATATATTAAATTATAACACAAATATGGATGCAAAATCTCAAATTCAAAAAACTAAGTGGTGTTTGATGTTATTCTTTAACAAGAAATGTATTACCATAATATTCTACCAGATTATCCACTAAAGTTGTTCATGCATGAAAATATATTTTTTAGTGTTGGCCATAGAGTTTGATGCTATTACCATCATTTAAAAATTAAAGTTAAATGTGAAAAGGAAAAAACAAAATAAAAAATGAACCTTATTGTTTGTGTAATAGTTGACAATAAAACCTCAAAATCTACTAATGACACTATCTAAAATAAGCTTTGAATCCTTGGACAAACTTGAAAAGGAACAATTATGCAACCTAAAGAGTCTTTTTCTACACCTTCATAACATTTAATAGTTGTTTATGAAAATAGGAGGTCATTTTCACAAAACCCAAGGCTATAAATAAATTCATTGGTACACAAATTCAAAGTTACACCATTATTTATCATTATATCATCCTTTTATTTACCTCTTAAGAAATATATAATGAAAAAATATCATTGTAGAAGCCATCATTTTAAATTTCACTTTCATTGGATAAAATTTGGAGTGGGTGCAAATTTTTTCAATGGATTAAACTATAACAATGAAGCTATCAATTAAATAAGATTCATAGTCAAATACTACTTTATTATAACTATCATTTTCCCATGAATTAAGTTAAAATTTATATTATGGCATTCTCCTTAATTGTTATTTAAAAGAGGGTGTATATATATATATATATATATATATATATATATATATATATATATATATATATATATATTAGGAGGAGCCAAAGGTCTATACCCATTGTTTGTGACACTATTTTCTCCTTCTATTTGGATTCAATTGTTTTTAACAAAATGTTGTTTAGACTTAAATAGATGGGGGGTTCGAGAGCAAGGGAAGTTCCCTCACCTATCACTTGTAATTTTGTTATCTTTTGAGATCCAATAGAATAAGAAAACAAATATAAGTCTAATGATAGTTATGATTCGGTACCTGGTACTATATATCCAATAGGGGATGGGGTGATAAGTAAGATGATCCTCTACCACCACTAGATTTGCTTATTGATCCTATGGTTTAATCTTTTACCTTGCTACTTTGGTGTCCCATGGAATATCTATTATCTTTCTTTGGTTGTGTTAGCCTTTTCTTATTCAAAAGACATTTTCTATTTTTAATATTATATCTAACATTTTTTTAAGTGCATAGATATTTATCGGTCCTATGGATCGATATGATGTTTCAGAGTGCAATTTTTTCTGATTATTTTTTGTTTGAATAATGATGTAAAAAATTATATTAATAGATACATGCTTTTCCATATAAAAATATTATGTTTCAATTCAATTCACCTATTTATTGAATTTTCTTCAAAGTTATGATAATAAAAAGAAAACATTTAGATTAAAATATTTTGGCAACCACTTGAAGGATCTAATTATTTCAATTAAGGTAAAGTGGTCATGTTATTCTTAAATAATTTCTTCTTGTGTTATTGTGGAGTCTAATTGAGCCCAGTTAATTTCTTATTTCTCTTTGTTGGACTAAAATAACTTTCTAAGATGGTTGTTCTATAATTTTGACTATCTTTTTAGAGTCACTCTTTTTTTTAAATGCACTATCATTACTTTCACTCTTCAAGTTTAAGTTGTTTTGAAAATTTAAAAAATTATAAGAAAAATAAATATTCGAAAATCACTTGAGAACATTTGCATCTAAATTTTAATTTTCAAATTATTTGACGTGATTCAAAAATCATTAAAAAATTATAAGATTTGAAAAAAATATTCTCATTGATAAGTGTAAAAGAAATATCAACAAAAATATTTTGAGTTCACTATCTAGTGACTCAACTCATTTTAGTAATTATTTTTTAAATTTATCCAAGAATAACATGTTCATTGGTGAATTGTCTAGTATGACCTAATTTAGAAACTCTAACTTTTGTCAATATTAATTTAAAAATGTGCCAATAATTCATCCATTGAGAGTTTTAAGCTAATGAACAAATCCATTTTGAAGAGCATAAAACTACTTAAGAGTGTATTATTTGAGGCTTATATGAAAAATCTCAATTAATAATCTATCTTCATGATCAAAGTGTAAACAAGAACCATAAATAGCTCTAATATACTATAAAGAATATATTTTTTCAATATAAATGTTAAATTTTGGTGCAAAATAACTTGGAGGAAAAGGGTGTGAAATAATTACACAATTCAAAGTATTAAGAAGGATGTTAGATAAGTGGCCCTCTCTCTATTTTATTTTAACTCTCAAAAAAGATTTTTCATTTTGTTTTATATATCATGAATAATATGCATGACAACCTAGCCATTTTGGGATTGTGAAGGAACTTTGTTTAGACAAGAGTATTGTTGGAATAATATAAGGGTGGTGAGAATGATAATGAGAGATAATATGAAAGTGAAGAAGTGGGATGTTGAAAGATATTTATAAAATTTATTGTCATAAGAATAATGGGTGAAGAAGTGGCATAAGCCATGCTAGATATAGGAGATAATGAGATTTGTAGTTGAGGTTAAAAATATATTGTTTAAGGTTTTGAGGATAGTTGTGAGTATACAAGGGTTTAGGAACTCGGGGAAGATTAATTTGAGATGGTTGGAAAATGGGAGGATTAATATATGATAGGTAAATGAGAGGATTAATATATCATAAGGAAATGAGAGGATTAAAAACTTATTTTGAGGCAAATCTTTCAGAAAAAAGATTTTAAGACTTTCATCATATTTGTAATTTGTTGGTGATTTTTTATGAACTACTTCCTAAAGGAGGATCATTTAGTTCACAAGTTAGAATTGAAACATTTTGATTTGGTTGAACACTCTAAATATTACCATAAGCATAAGCATATACATATCCATTAAGATCAAAATATATATGACTGTCATTCATTTTATTGTGAAATAACATGTCCCAAACCTTTGTATTTCTCTGATGAAGCACATCATTATTCAAATGCACACTATTATCATTGATATTGAAATAAGGGGCCACATCATATAATAAAGACATATTTAATTTTAAATTATAATTTCCATTTTTTTATTCTATTTTATTTATCCAAGGGTTTTTCGACAACATTTACTTTCTTCTAACTAATTCTATCATTTCTTCTAATCAGAATGTCATTTTTTTTTAATTTTGGTGGCATAGTATAAAATTAGGGATGAAAGCAAACATATCACATGAATCCAAATGTATCAGGGTTTGATTTTTTTCAAAAATTAGAAAGAATCTAGGGTTTGATATCAAGCACAGTCAGGGATGAATATATTTAGAATTTTAGTTATAGCACAAAGAGGGTTTAATGGAAGATGAAACCCTTGGAGTTGTAACACACTTGGGGTTAACCAAAATGTATACACATAAATACATCTAGCATAAATTAAACATCATAAAACATGTAATAAAAAATACATAATTAATTAGTCAAACAAACATGAAAAGGATATTGTAAGGCTTTTATCTTTTAGATTGATGATGTTAGGGATTTTGATTCATTTTTAGGTTTTTAATTTCAATATGAGTTGTCTGCATTGATATATAAGTACATTATTTATTGTGTCTGATCAATCTAAACTTAGAAAAGAATATTGTCAAGATTTAATGGGTAGTACTATTCAAAATTTATAGTCCTAGTTAGGACCGGAAACCTACGGTATGTATTCACTTTTGGTCCTATGTTGTCACCTTTCTATGTAATTGCACACTTCGACTCATGTCCTTATAAAATCAAGAATCCTAAAAATATGACATGGATAAGGTTTTAGTTTAAGGGTTTGCATATAAATGGTTAAAGGTGGATGTTCACCCTTTTAATTTGTCAGACCCCTCAAAGATAATAGGGAAATCACAAGCTGATAAATAAAAATTACATAACAAAAGTGGCTTTAACAAAGTGTTCAAATATTGTTGTAAATAGAATGCTCTATAATAATGTATCATGATTGCTTAATGATTAAATGACCTAATTACTTATCTATTTATATATGACTTGAATTCAAACTTTGGAAAAATTGGTGCACAAGAATGACTTCTAACGACTAGATACAAGAAAGGTGAAAAAGACGAATGGGCCCATTCCATTTGAATGGTGGCACAAAATAATATGCTAAGATCTTATATATGGTCCTAAAAAGTGTCAAAATCATAAGGACATTCCTCTTAGTATGACATGATGATGACATGAATGATATGGATACTACATAGAATGTGCAGAAGGGTTTTTAAGATTTGAAAGTCACCTTAACAGTTCAATATCAAAAAAATGAACCAATCAACTATAAATAGACAAATGTACATAACATATATAAATAATGTGAAATAAAATATAGAGGGATCTTTTTTAGTGTCTACAAAAATTAGTATAAACTTACATGTTGGTATCAAGAATTAGAATTTGTGTCTACAAAAATCAAGAGGAAAAAAATCAACTATGAATTTACTCATTAACAAGTTCTTTTGAAAAAAATTGTAAAAATTCCATGAAATTAATGATGATTCATCTTACTAGAGGCCATCAATAAAATCATTGCCTCAATCCTTCCCCATTTGGACTTACCTCTAAATATTCTTTGGTTTCATTTCCACCATATACCCCAAATTAGTGCAATGGGGGAAACCATTCAAAATCGCTTCAAATTTATTCCCAAGCATGGCTAGGATTCGGTATTGGAAAATAAAAATAGGGGAATTGATTCAAACTTATCTAGGAGTCCTCTGAAAACTTAGCCTTTTGTCTATTTAAGATCTCTTGTGTTAGGTTGTGTGATTAGTTCTCTAGTTTTTGCAACAAAATTCTAAATGTTCAAGCTCTTTGTAATCACTCTAGAAGGGAAAATCCTTTCCAACTCCCTTGAATCCAAATATTTTATCCTTAGATGTTTGGTCCATGGTTTATCATATTCATCTCAATGTAGATATTCCACAAAGAACTCATCAATGCAAATCCTATACTTTAAAACCTAACAACTTGATTTTTATCCTTGCTCTTTGTATCAATCATACTCTCAAAGTCACTAATGGTGTTTTGAAAAGAATTATAAATTGATGGAAATCTAAACCACATGAGCAAAGTAAGAAAGTTGAAAATAACATCACAAAATAAAATTGAAAGAGACACAAATTACCATGGAGATACTTAATTCAAGAAAACTCTAAGAGAGTGAGGTGAATCATCATCTTACCATTATCCTTTTTCTAGTTACATGAATACTACCTTCATGAGGTCTACATAAACATCCTTTATACTATAGTAATGATCAAACCCATTACCCAGTCTACCACTTGCTTATACACACTTCATTACACACATAACCCAACTCACAATACCAATAATCAAGAAGAAATGACTATGAAAACTTCACGCTGACTTAGTAAATGAACCATCCCATACTAACTCACTCCTAAAATCAATGATTGATTAAAAATGATTTAGTTAGATTAGTATTAGGATGGGTTACCTTCTCATAAGTCTTGATACATCAACCTTATGATCATCACCTAAATGCAATGCATGCTGAGTACACATATTACTTTACATGCACAACCCAACTCCCAACACCAATAATCAAGAAGAAACTGTTATGGAGACTTCACATTTATTTACTAAATAAACCATCCCATAATGACTCAATCCTCTAATCAATAATTAATTAAGTAAAACTGAGGTGAATAAGTACTATGATGGGTGACCTCTCATGAAGTCCCCATACGTCACCCCTATGAGCATCACCTAAATACAATGTGTGATGAGTGGATCATTCATACTCATGAGAGATGGATTATTGTGAGCCACTACTCATGAAATATGGGTTGATTTAGGTTGACTCAAAACTATGTATCTGAATCCCAAAATCATATCCATAATTTGATGTACTATGGAAAAATTATTGTTGGTGTCCTAGATTGCACCCTAGCTAAATAAGGGGATTGTTCAAGTCCTCTTACACAAATCTAGTCCAACAGGGGATTGAACCTAGGTTGTGGGTCACCTAAAACTTGGTTCAAACCTCTGGATAAGGCTGAATTCCCTTTGGATCTATCACCTAAACTTGACCTAATCTAAAAAACTTACTTGGAAAATAGATAGAGATTAACACAAACTATGAAAGAATGTAAAAATGGGGTGATGCACCAGTAATTGGAACACTTATACTTTGCACAAGACATATTATGAGACACATTAAAGACCAAATAAGATCAATCCCACATAAATATTTCACAATAAGGCATTGACTAACTATTGAACTAGCATGAGAGGGAAAATATCCGCTTTCAAGTTGAACAACAAACTATAAATTCCACTTAGATTGAATTGTGAGAAACTATCAAGTAATTCATGAAGGTGAGAAAACTTAGACATAGAAAAGGAACATACATTCACCTAACCATAGTACATGAATTTATAGGACACACTTCAATCTAACTTGTAAAATAATGAAATTCAGTCTTTATTGCATCAAAAGGTGTTAGAATACAAATTTTTTGGCATAGCTTGAGCAAGCCAAATGCATAAGAGTTTGTTTATCTAAAAATGTTAGAGATTTCTTTCTAAAAATTTTAGAGAGTAAGAGAGCCAAATATGGTAAAATATGAAACATATATAGAGAAGGAAAGAGAGAGAGGAAATTATGATGTATTAACACAAGTTTGAGGATGATGACTCATTTACTCTATCAATAAAGAATTTTTTTTTTAAAGAATTGAATGCCCATTGTCCTTATCCATTTACCAAGTGTTATTCTTAGAACTCCATGCCATTTTTAACTTGATCTGTTAACAAGGACCATGTCTTAGAATTGATAGAATCATACTACATCTACTTTGGGCAACCATAAGACTATGTTGATAGATAAGACAGCTCTCCATGATGATGTTTACATCTATATTTGTTCCAAATTGAACATGGGTCCATTAAAGATGAAAACCAATCTAATTATTGGTTTTCACATAGTCACAATATCCATGGAAACATGTAGACTGCTTGATCTTGCTTCAATACTACTAGTATATCTTAGATATATGTATTTGGACCAAAAAGACCTATTCTACCTCTATAACCCTATGAGAGCTGAGAAGATACTATATAAGAGGATCCTCCATCTAAAAATAATGATCATGTTAATGAAATGACCCTACAACAAGGTTGATAGGTTCCAAATTATCTCCTAAAGGTCCTGTATTCAACTTTAATGGTGACAGGATGACATTATTGACCATCTTGCCTATATGACTATGTTTATTGTCTAACCAATTTATAATGGTGACATGGTTCCTTAATATTTTGCTCACTTGGGTTAAAAACTAGTTCATCAACCTCCACTAGAAGCTCTTTATATTTTTTATTTGTTCATTGGTTGTCGATTGCCAAATCAGACCATTTGTATTGTGCCAAACTATCTTTGCTCCTATTGGTCCCAAATATATGCTATCATATCTTGAATTTTTGACCTTTTTTGAACTTTAGGATCAAATTATATGAATGCACATAAGCCTTTAATTTCCTATCATGAAGATCCTTTGACATGTTGACTTTCAACTTGCACCGTTGATATAAATGTATGAAATGATTCACATCATTATATTTGCCTGGACCTACTTTCCTGTTAGTAACCAATCATAATAGATATAGATGCATGATTTCACATTGGTCACATATTTACTTAGACCCACCTCCTTGTCATTCAATCTCACACCTTCAAATTTTTGCCTAGTGGATACGCATCGTTAAATCTTGTCTAACTTGTAGCCTTTTAAGGATTTTAACTTAGGGAGTTTTTGACTTGTTTGACCCCATGTAAACCATTATATCTATGTGTCAAGATGTGAGCTCATGAAAATTGTTAGATATAGATCAACTTTAAACCCTTTAAGGACTTTTTGAATATAAATAACTATTTCACAGGGATCAAATTTGGCACTCACGTGAACATCTTATGTTGCAAGTCTAACTTTAAATGCTCATAACTTAAGTTAGAAAGCTCGCATGGATATGAAACTTGAAGAGGATGATCTAGGCATGAAAAATTACAAAAATTATAATCCTTTGGCTCATGGGGGTTCCTGAGTGAAGATAAAAAAATGCACAAGTAAGTTTTCTCCTTTGGTTCCTATATGATGTCATGATGACAGTTTGGTCCTCAAAATCATTATATTTGCACTTTGAGAAAATTTAAAGTGTTTAAAAAGATTTTAAAAAGATATATGATATTCACTTGAGATCTTTCTACTCCTTGTGACATTCGATCACTCTTTAAATAGGCTCTTATTCAGCTTTTTAATCTAATTTAGGCACATTTGATATGTAGGCCAAATTTGATCAACAACTACCACTTAATTTCAAGAGCTAAGGATTTCCATAATGAAAGGTTCATAAGGCACAATAATTTGTTGAAGGTTTTGAAAAGGGGGTCATAAGCTAAGTGTGATTGATTATGTGGAAAATTTCATGACTAAGCACACTTGAGATGGAGTAGTATTGGGATAAGTGACCTCTTGGGTCATCCCATTATTTCACCCTTCTGAGCATCACTTAGATGAAATGAGTGATAATTGGATAATATATATTCATAAGAGATGGGTTCTTATAAACCACTACTCATGAAGTATGGATTGATGTAGGATGACTCAAATTTATGTAATTAATCCCAAATCATATCCATAATGATTGAATAATTCCCAAAATGAATTGAATGAATGCATTACCCAGTGCCTTTAAAATAACACAAAGGTTTACTTATAACACATCAAGAGAAAGAAACTTGATAAGGAAGTTGATATGCTAAATAAAAATAAGAGGAAATAGTTTCAACCATTATTCTCCCTATGTTTTGGTTATAAGGGAAACCATTGCTTAATGTAAGGAAAAAAACTTGGAGGTTACATTAGCTCTAGAGTGGTTGTGTAACCACCACTTGCATTAATAGAAAATTACCTAACAACCACCTATGATAACCATTGGTTTATTCATCTTCAATTAAATATATCTTTCTGTAATAGGAACCTACTAAATTTTTCTCATCTAGGATGTCTAAATCATCCCAGACATGAATCTATCCCTGTAGACCCTTTTATACTTAATTGATCAACCTTCTTGACTATAACTATGTGGGTAACAACTACTTAGGAAGTGTTTCAATGATACAAGTGGTGTATTTAAATCTTTTTAGAATAATGTATTTGTTAGTTGATCTTGATAACAACTACTGATATGATTTTCAAATCATACCTCTCCAATTAGGAGATTTTTGGTCCCCAATATCTAGAAACTTAGGCAGTGAGGAAATGCCTTCCCCACTTCTTCAACCTCACTTTCACGTGGAGGATAATTTTCCAAATATTCTTAGATTTATTAACTTTTGAGTCCACCTTTTCACATCCCTTATGTGGCTCACTATTTTTCCCTCAATGATTGTCAATGGAGACTTATGTCAGAAAGAGGACTTGCTTGTGCTTCAAAACTAAGGTGGAGATAAATATTAAATCAAAATAAAAAATTTATTACAGATATTAAATAAAAAGGTAAGGTGCCACTTTTAGGCTACTAAGAGGGATAATGTAAGATGATGCCATGCTCATATATTAACCATTTAAATATCAAGAAATAAATTTAAATTATGAATGAGACAAAATGAGAAAATAGTAATGCATAGAGTTGTTAAAAAATCCATCTAAAATTTTCCTTGGATGTCATCAACTACTCAATGCCATCTTTAAGCATGCAACGCACCATCTAGGGTTATCTCAATCCTTACAACTGTCATTTTAGTTTTTTCACAATGTCACTCTCCAACCTACTAACCAATGCCATTCTTAGGAGCTTCTAAGATATCACATCACTCCTACAATGCCAGTCTTAGATCATGGTACATGTTTTAAAGTTCCATTCATGTGCCAAAATTATCATCTCAATTACAAGGTGCCATATGGGTTGTTAAAGACACCATGCTAATGTGGCTAGGTAAATAACGACAAATGATATTTTTGGAATGTTGTTCCAGTCAAAGAACCATATAAATTTTATAATAACTAGTCACTTGCTAAGAATGTAATGTTTCATATCTTGGAACTTTTATGAGATTTGGACGTTGAGTGTTGACTTATTTTATCTCATGATAGAAGGAAATAATAAATCCAAAAAAACATCTCGGGTGTGTGGTCCTAAATGGTGTAATACATTTGTATAAGTCAAGGGTTTCATATTCTTCATCTATTCAAATGGTTTAACTTAATAAATGTATTTTCTCTATATGGATGGAGACTTTAGAGAGCTTGAGAAAAGACACATTTGTATCACCTCTCTTGGTGGAGAATGATATGAAAAAATTATCATTGTTTAATTTTTTAGAGGACAAATCCAAGAGAAGAAAATACCCAAGCTCAAATGAGATTGCATTTCTAAGGAAATTCAAAATAACTACAAAAGTTCTACCATGAATCTGAGGTCAAAAATGATGAACTCTCCATATCATATGGATATTTGTTTGTGATGGTGAATCTATTAATATGTGGTGTCAAGCTCGAAAAGAGTAATGATGAAATGGTCTAAGTGGAATTGAATATATTGATCATGAAGATGTATTGGAAGGTAGTCAAAGTGGCTATGAAATTCAATCAAAGATTATAAATCAAATATGAAATTAATTTGATAGTCATAATGTGGATTGTCAGGACTCTATTATCCAATGGATTGGTTTCTATGGGTCTCACTCAATGTAAAATGCCCAATCTCTCTAGATCCCAAGTTGGTTCCACTAATTTGTTGATGAAAGTGTTAAAAAATAATAGGTTTGTCATTGTTAGTGGGGTGTGTTCCTATTTATCTTAATTTTGGGAGAGAAAATGTTATAAATTTATGTGTTGTAATTATTTTTCAATAAATTGTTAATGGAATGCATTGGAATATGAGGTAAATCTATTACTTTATGGGTATTTGATACTCTTCATTAAATAAATGTGAATTGATGTTGATTAATTAAGATATATGTTAAATTCTTGAGTTTTATTTATTGTGTGTAAACACTTGGAGTTTTTAAACTTTGTATTTAAAACCCTTGAGGATGGACTATTTTGATCTTTCATACAATCTTTGATCTCATTACATTAGTTGTTCTATATTTCCATGTACATGCTAAAAAAATGATTTCTCATCAATTTTCATATTTTGTGAGTTATCCAAATAGGATTTTGTGTTTACTATGTTGCAGGTTTCTCGTCTTCTCCTATTTTCTCCATTTCCCTTTATTTTATATCATTATTATTCCCTTTTTGATTCCTTTATACTTTTGGTTAAAATTACCAAAAAACCCATCATACTAGGGAATTTCCCCTTTTAATTAAAACTAAAAATCACCCATTCTATGATGATTTCTCCAATGTTGCAAGTTTATTCCACTGCTCATTGGGTGAGTCCATGAAATAAATAAAGAAATCACATTGACTAAAAACTTGCCAACACCTAAAAACCAAGTAAACAATACTCCTCCTCCAAAATAAAAAACCCATTTCAAAAAATCCGAAAGCACTGAAGGTAAACCCCTAAACTCCCAACCCTTCATTAGGTGTGAATCTAGATGAAAAAATGGTCAAACCACAAAGAAAATAAAGGAAAAGGAGGAGAAACCCAAAATGGTGGTAGCTATCTTAATGAAATAAACAATTGAGATTATCAAGATCTTAGAGAAGGAAAAATCTATCATGCTTCATATTGACCCACATGGAGTTATTACCTATGATCCCCAAAAGCCTCTTGGTTTAAATTTTTTAATTCCATAGTGAAAATTCTAGATGTCTATATGGTATAAATCTCTGAGGATTAAAGGTCCCCTCAAGAGCCTAATAATGGAAACTCTATTATGATGGGGAAAAATATCATTTGGGTGTTGGGGTAAGAGTATTTCTCACCTTCCCTCAAGGAAGAATCATGCCATTTGGATTCAAGCTAACTACATCAAAAATGGAATTGAATACAAGGCCCTACTTTTATGTATTTTAATTTTTAAGAGATTAGACATTCAAAACCTTAAAGTCCTAAGGGATTCAAATTTATTTGATAATCATGTTTTTTAAGTATATAAAAACAAAGCCAAATACTTTTAGATTTATAAAAAATTGTATACATGAAATCACTAAAGAGTATGAGTCCATTTCTATAGAGATAATACCTAAGGAGGAAAATAAACTCTTTGATTCGATAACCTCCTCCTCTTCACAGTTTTGTCCTCATCAAGGGATATATGAATTTAAGTTTGTTATGTCCATGAGACCCTAGCCAATTTTCTAAAAGGTTCCAAGCGATGAAATCCTCACCCATGTAGAAAAGGACAATGAATATATTTCCATGGACTTTCCTAATAATGATGAGATAATTCTAGAATTTTTGTGGGCATATGATGACCTCCATAAAATGCATCATAAAATGGGGTTTTCTCTTATTCCTCATCCTTTGTCCTGCCTTGGTTTTGAGTATTATGATTCAACCTTTAAATTTGAGGATGGTGACTCTTTTGAATAAGATTATAAGGTATTTGAAGTAGATGATGAAATATTAGACATTTTCCATACCCTTCAAGGATTAAAATATGGGGATGCCTCTCTAATCAAGGACATTATAGACATAAATATCAACACAAAATAACAACCTAGGATCCTCAAGCTCAAATCTTATTTCTCTCCTAAAGATATAGAGTACCATAGGAATCTCCTCATGTAAATTTTAAAAGCTTTCATTTTTTCTTACTCAGATATGATAGATTTTGATCCATAAGTAATGGTTCACAACCTAGTTACCACACCATATGCCAAACCCATCAAGCATAAAGTAAGGCCTTTAAAGCTGAAAGTGCAACTAATGATGAAGGAGTAGGTGATCAAACTCATAAAGGTAAGGTGCATCATGACCATAGACTACACTATGTGGTTGTTTAATATTGTTCTCATTCTACAAAAATATGGTAAGATTAAGATATGAATTGACTTTAAGGATATTAACAAGGCATGTATTAAGTATTTTTATTACTTCCATCCATCTATATTATTCTAGAGCCACAACTAGCTTTAATTTGTTATCTCCCATGGATGGCTTGTTGGGCTATAACCAAACTCAAATTCCTTAAAAATATCAATGTAAGACCTCCTTTACAATGCCATAGAAAACCTTTTGTTATTCTATTATGCCATTCAGCCTTAAAAACACTAATGTGACATAACAAAGGGAAATGTCTTACATTTTTCAAAACATCATCCATAAAATCATGGAGGATTACATAGATGATATTTTTAAAGAAAATCTCCAAAAATAGCTAATCATATTTGAGTCTTACATATCATTCTCAATCACCTTATTAAATATAATGTCATGCTTGATCCATAAAAATGTGTCTTTGGTGTCACTGATAGAATATTTTTGGGTTATGTCATTTCCAAATAAGGAGTTTATATTGATCTTGATAAAATGTGTACATTTTTAAAATGCCTCCCCCTACAGATGAATAAGGGATAATGACATTCATGGGGAAACTAGAGAAAATATTAAGGTTCATCCCTAACCTAATGTATGTGGTTCATACCATAAATAAACTAATGAAAGAGGAGGGAAACCTCACTTGGACCCAAGATTGTGAAAACACATTTGAGTCGATGAAACACTTTTTGATGGCACCACCTACTCTTATTCCTTTTAAGGCTGATCAAACTCTCATATTTTAGATTAGAGATATTTAAGTGTCCCTTAATTGTATGTTAGATCAAGAGTATAATGATGGCATAGAAAGATACAACCATCTAATTTATTAGTCAAGTCCCTCTTGACTATGAAGGATGATATACTCAAGTGGAGAAGGAATGCTTGGACATAGTGTTTGAAACCAAACGATTGAGACATTATATACTCAATCGAGAGACCATGGTCATTATGAAATCTTAGATGCTTCATACCTTTCTAACCTAGCCACCTTCATCCCAAAATTCTAGCATTTTTATCACATTTCTAAGTGAATTTAAAACAACCTACATTAACAAAAAATCTGTAAAAGGATATATCATTGATGATTAGTTGGTTGGTTCCTATTTAGATAGTGGTGATGTAGTTGAAACCATATATATATATGAGATAATTTACTACATCAAAAAAATACCATGGTTGCTCCTTATCCATGGTACTTTGACATCATCAACTACCTAGTTGACCACACCTATCTCAAAGGTACCAACTCCTAGTAAGCATAACGCCTTCAAATTTTTGTAGCCATATACTTCATCCTTGACATGGTTTTATATCAAATATATTTTGATGGAATGATATTTATGTGTGTAGATAAATAAGAGTTTGTAAATCTTATATTTTATTTCCATAGTGGTATTTGTGGTGGCCACTTTGGTGGTCATGCAATTACCAAGAAGATCCACATAATGGAATATTTTTGGCCCATGCTTTAGCACGATGATGTAGAGTATATAAGAATATGTCCAAAATTTCAAGAATTTTCCCATGAAATACATGTACCTACTCAAGTTTTTCATCCTATCATCACACCTTGGCCCTTATCTACTTGGGGGCTAGATTTAATTGGCAAACTCTTGCTCGCTTCTTTTTATGGTCATCATTTCATCATCATGGCCATAAAATATTTTTCCAAGTGGGAAGAGGCCATGTTATTAACCATGGTTGCCATATTTTTCATTACTAAATTCATCTTAAATCAGATCATTTGTAGGTTATGGGTCCCACATGTCATCATCTCAAATAATGGCCCCCTTTAAAAACCCATAGGTACGAAACTATGCAAAAAGCTCTCTATATCTCACAATATGGCCTCCTTATATTATATTCAGGCTAATGGTCAAGTCAATACTTATAATAAGAAATTTAAGTTCATACTAGTAAATATTGTAAAAGATATCAAGAGGTATTGTCACTTCC